>CM026386.1:35519174-35558960 GCA_014843695.1 Archivesica marissinica | reverse complement strand
ACACCATCTTGGATTAGTCCATACGTCACAATTTAATACCAATTTATGCCGTATGTCTGACAAACTTCAGACCGTTGGTATATAACACGATTGTATATAACACGATGGTGTTATGTATATAACACGGTTTGTTAGCTGACCGTGTACTTTTGCCCCTCAAAATAGTGGACCTACAAGCTAATAGTCACCTAGCCAATTCTATATTGAATAACTTCACCCTGAACTCACGGGCCAGGGAGACTATTATTCCTGAATCACCCTCTAACTTGATATATAGCAGATGATTGTCATCAACACTTTTGTCATAGTTATCGCCCTTAAAGCAGCATTACATCGTATGAAATAAAATATATTTGAAAAATTCAATTTTTACGTATGGATAGCAATGCTGCTACATATTCTAACATTATACTTTGTATGCTTATGTTCATTTGGTAAATAGTTTTTTTTGCGATAAAACAAACTCGAAACCGAAAGTAGGACTTTCCGAGTCGATCGGTTTGTTTACAACTGGAACGCATCGTCTGCACGTGTTTACATTCGGAATGCATCGACCCCATTTGTCCCACGTTGTCGTCTTTTTTAATTAAATTACTTGATATGTTGATTCATACCTCAGTTAGTTAAGTTTTTAGGGACATTTCTACATCCCCGCGAGTGGTTCGACATTAGAGGAAGATAGATAGATAGTATTTCATGTTCAAAATACATACGTTGTTTTCTACATCCTCTGTTGTTTCACACATGCGCGCTGTGCGTGCTTTCAGTTTGTGTGGTGATAAACAAATTCACGTATACGACGGTTTAAATTTATTGGAATTTTATCGTTTCTGAGCGACTATTTCGATTTTTGTAAACACTCACACATTAGTATTTATATTTTACCCAAAACATCCTTTATTACGATGTAATGCTGCTTTAAACATGGTATTCTTGCATAAGGACATGTTAATTATTTTTTGATTTGATAATATTTTATTGCTCTATATAATTAGAGGTTATTACATGGCTAGTTTCATATCAGCATAGGTATCCACCTGAGGTAACTTTATATCAGCATAGGTATCCACCTGAGGTAACTTTATATCAGCATAGGTATCCACCTGAGGTAACTTTATATCAGCATAGGTATCCACCTGAGGTAACTTTATATCAGCATAGGTATCCACCTGAGGTAACTTTATATCAGCATAGGTATCCACCTGAGGTAACTTTATATCAGCATAGGTATCCACCTGAGGTAACTTTATATCAGCATAGGTATCCACCTGAGGTAACTTTATATCAGCCTGGGACTGAGGGATTTTTCTGGTTTGATACAGGCTCAACCAGCAAACATAATATCAGACTGGAAAACACAGCATATCAACCTGGGTGGTAGACTGTATTATGGTAGGCAAATAACCTGGGTGGTAGACTGTATTATGGTAGACAAATAACCTGGGTGGTAGACAGTATTATGGTAGGCAAATAACCTGGGTGGTAGACAGTATTATGGTAGGCAAATAACCTGGGTGGTAGACTGTATTATGGTAGGCAAATAACCTGGGTGGTAGACAGTATTATGGTAGGCAAATAACCTGGGTGGTAGACTGTATGATGATAAGCAAATAACCTGGGTGGTAGACTGTATTATTGTAGGCAAATAACCTGGGTGGTAGACAGTATTATGGTAGGCAAATAACCTGGGTGGTAGACTGTATTATGGTAAGCAAATAACCTGGGTGGTAGACAGTATTGTGGTAGGCAAATAACCTGGGTGGTAGACATTATTATGGTAGGTAAATAACCTGGGTGGTAGACAGTATTGTGGTAGGCAAATAACCTGGGTGGTAGACAGTATTATGGTAGGCAAATAACCTGGGTGGTAGACTGTATTATGGTAGGCAAATAACCTGGGTGGTAGACAGTATTATGGTAGGCAAATAACCTGGGTGGTAGACAGTATTATGGTAGGCAAATAACCTGGGTGGTAGACAGTATTGTGGTAGGCAAATAACTTGGGGTAGACAGTATTATGGTAGGCAAATAACCTGGGTGGTAGACAGTATTATGGTAGGCAAATAACCTGGGTGGTAGACAGTATTGTGGTAGACAAATAACCTGGGTGGTAGACAGTATTATGGTAGGCAAATAACCTGGGTGGTAGACAGTATTATGGTAGGCAAATAACCTGGGTGGTAGACAGTATTATGGTAGGCAAATAACCTGGGTGGTAGACAGTATTATGGTAGGCAAATAATCTGGGTGGTAGACTGTATTATGGTAGGCAAATAACCTGGGTGGTAGACAGTATTATGGTAGGCAAATAATGGCCAAAAATAGGCTAAGATTCATATCTAAGTGATAAAAGTATGTAACAATTACAATGAAATTACAAATAAATAATTAGCAAATGGGTTGGCCCTCCTAACTTGTTTGTTTGTCGTTGCTCATCAATAAAGTTGAATTATTCCCAGCATTGATGCTGCAATAAGATTGTATATTGCTGTTAACTATTGCAGGATAAGACAATGTTTGAGATGATGAAAAAATCTTTCGGTGAAGGTTCTGGAGCAGTTGTCTTCGTCGCACTAATGGCGTGAGTTCACTTTGTTTCTTGCTTTTCTTGAAATAGAGAATTAATTAGTCGATCCCAAGATTTTCGGGCTTTATTGATCCCACTATGGTAACGTGCACGAGCACCAAATTCCATATGCAGTCAAGCCTCAGTTAGTTGTCACCTTCATTAAGCAGTCAACCTGTATTAAGCAGCCAGTTTCCAGATTCCCAATATGTTGTTTTATTATACATTTGACCTCTATTAAGCAGCCACCTATGCTAACAGACACTTTCTGTGATTCCCTTGGCTGGTTAAGACAGGTTTGACTGTAGTCTGCATATCAAAAAATTGTAAATTTCCCGTTTGTTAACAGGTAGCCCGTCTACTCTAGTTGAGGAGATATGAAAACAGGGAACCAGCTTAAGATTTCGCATTTAAATTCCCGGCCCTCGGACTTTATCACAATTGAAAGCATTCTTAAATCTGAAATGACGCCATCTTTATTGAAATTTTAGTTGTGGAATTGAGCCGTATGCTACGTTTGTGCTGTTGATGCGGTAGCATGGGGGCTCAATTTTCTAAACATGCAACCGATAATCTTACGGAAATATAATGTTTCTAAGATCTGACTTGGAAACGATAGGTGTAGGAGTTTTTTCATCTACATACAGGTTCAGGTGTAGGAGTTTTTTCATCTACATACAGGTTCAGGTGTAGGAGTTTATTCATCTACATACAGGTTCAGGTGTAGGAGTTTTTTCATCTACATACAGGTTCAGGTGTGGGAGTTTATTCATCTACATACAGGTTCAGGTGTAGGAGTTTTTTCATCTACATACAGGTTCAGGTGTAGGAGTTTTTTCATCTACATACAAGTTCAGGTGTAGGAGTTTATTCATCTACATACAGGTTCAGGTGTAGGAGTTTATTCATCTACATACAGGTTCAGGTGTAGGCGTTTTTTCATCTACATACAGGTTCAGGTGTAGGAGTTTTTTCATCTACATACAGGTTCAGGTGTAGGAGTTTATTCATCTACATACAGGTTCAGGTGTAGGAGTTTATTCATCTACATACAGGTTCAGGTGTAGGAGTTTATTCATCTACATACAGGTTCAGGTGTAGGAGTTTATTCATCTACATACAGGTTCAGGTGTAGGAGTTTTTCATCTACATACGGGTTCAGGTGTAGGAGTTTTTTCATCTACATACAGGTTCATTTGTTTGTTTTTTCCATCTACATACAGGTTCATGTGTTTGGAGTTATTTCATCTACATACAGGTTCAGGTGTAAGAGTTTTTTCATCTACATACAGGTTCATGTGTTTGGAGCTTTTCATCTACATACAGGTTCAGGTGTAGGAGGATTTCATCTACATACAGGTTCAGGTGTAGGAGTTTTTTCATCTGCATACAGGTTCAGGTGTAGGAGTTTATTCATCTACATACAGGTTCAGGTGTAGGAGTTTTTTCATCTACATACAGGTTCAGGTGTAGGAGTTTTTTCATCTACATACAGGTTCATGTGTTTGGAGTTTTTCATCTACATACAGGTTCAGGTGTAGGAGGATTTCATCTACATACAGGTTCAGGTGTAGGAGTTTTTTCATCTACATACAGGTTCAGGTGTAGGAGTTTTTTCATCTACATACAGGTTCATGTGTTTGGAGTTTTTCATCTACATACAGGTTCAGGTGTAGGAGGATTTCATCTACATACAGGTTCAGGTGTAGGAGTTTTTTCATCTACATACAGGTTCAGGTGTAGGAGTTTTTTCATCTACATACAGGTTCATGTGTTTGGAGTTTTTCATCTACATACAGGTTCAGGTGTAGGAGGATTTCATCTACATACAGGTTCAGGTGTAGGAGTTTTTTCATCTACATACAGGTTCAGGTGTAGGAGTTTTTTCATCTACATACAGGTTCATGTGTTTGGAGTTTTTCATCTACATACAGGTTCAGGTGTAGGAGGATTTCATCTACATACAGGTTCAGGTGTAGGAGTTTTTTCATCTACATACAGGTTCAGGTGTAGGAGTTTTTTCATCTACATACAGGTTCAGGTGTAGGAGTTTATTCATCTACATACAGGTTCAGGTGTAGGAGTTTATTCATCTACATACAGGTTCAGGTGTAGGAGTTTATTCATCTACATACAGGTTCAGGTGTAGGAGTTTATTCATCTACATACAGGTTCAGGTGTAGGAGTTTATTCATCTACATACAGGTTCAGGTGTAGGAGTTTTTCATCTACATACAGGTTCAGGTGTAGGAGTTTTTTCATCTACATGCAGGTTCATTTGTTTGTTTTTTCCATCTACATACAGGTTCATGTGTTTGGAGTTATTTCATCTACATACATGTTTGTTTTTTCCATCTACATACAGGTTCATGTGTTTGGAGTTATTTCATCTACATACAGGTTCAGGTGTAAGAGTTTTTTCATCTACATACAGGTTCATGTGTTTGGAGTTTTTCATCTACATACAGGTTCAGGTGTAGGAGGATTTCATCTACATACAGGTTCAGGTGTAGGAGTTTTTTCATCTACATACAGGTTCAGGTGTAGGAGTTTTTTCATCTACATACAGGTTCATGTGTTTGGAGTTTTTCATCTACATACAGGTTCAGGTGTAGGAGTTTTTCATCTACATACAGGTTCATGTGTTGGGAGTTTTTTCATCTACATACAGGTTCAGGTGTAGGAGTTTATTCATCTACATACAGGTTCAGGTGTAGGAGTTTTTTCATCTACATACAAGTTCAGGTGTAGGAGTTTATTCATCTACATACAGGTTCAGGTGTAGGAGTTTTTCATCTACATACAGGTTCAGGTGTTGGGAGTTTTTTCATCTACATACAGGTTCGTTTATCTATGCAGACTTTGCGTGCAGAGGTTTCGTCTGTTTTGGCAAGACCCTCCTCCAACCCACCATTTTGAGTAGTTTTGTAAGGTTGACTTCGTTTATTAAATTTTGTTTATAAATGTTTGTAAATATATTTTAAAATTTCAAATTTAATTGTACGTATGGGTAGCAATGCTGCTACACATTCTTACATTATAATTGTACGTATGGGTAGCAATGCTGCTACACATTCTTACATTATAATTGTACGTATGGGTAGCAATGCTGCTACACATTCTTACATTATAATTGTACGTATGGGTAGCAATGCTGCTACACATTCTTACATTATAATTTGGATAATTATGTTCAATTAGTAAACAGTGTTTTATTTTGCAATATAATAAAACAAATTCGAAAACCGAAAGTAGGACTTTTTCGAGTTGGTCGGTCACACACTTGTTTACATTCGGAACGCATTGTCCGCACTTGTTTACATTCGGAATGCATCGTCCTCTTTCGGCAATACATACTCTGGTGAGCAGACTAAGGCCTTCAAAAGGTCATGGTTTTCTTAATTAACTTACATCCTAGAAATCATTATAAGTGAAATGTCACCAATGATTTCAGACTTTTATGACAATTTACTTTTGTTTCAGGAGATTGAACGGTTGGTCCTAGACGGACAGGTTCTGACCCTGTGCATGGAAATGTTGGGACGCAATGGAACATACATGGAAATGTTGGGACGCAATGGAACATACATGGAAATGTTGGGACGCCATGGAACATACATGGAAATGTTGGGACGCAATGGAACATACATGGAAATGTTGGGATGCAATGGAACATACATGGAAATGTTGGGACGCCATGGAACATACATGGAAATGTTGGGATGCAATGGAACAAACTAATAACCAAATAATGTCAATGAATTGCTGTATAATCATCTGGAATAAAAGTGCATTAAATGACAATTGTTGTCTTTCATTTCTTTGTTTCAAATAAAGTTTTAGTTTGAGTGGGAGATACATTAGTTAGTAACCCTCGAATCATGTTGGGTCATCTCAGTTTGTTCTGTCAGCTTTTCTTCACACTGCATATTGTGGTGTTTGCATCCTCGTTCATCTTGTGGACACTCGGTAACCTGATGCCTGACATGTCTTCCACACTACACAGTTCTGATCCAATTCTGCAACAAGAATGACACATACCCATTACAATTCTTAATTTTAGCTGATATAATAGTTAATATCTTATCTAGTTTATTCAAATTGCTTGATTGTGAAACAAGTTATTTCATCGTTAGTTTAATTGATCTCGCTGCCTCATCCCCTTAATGGAACACATTGTCATGAGGAAGAGGCAATGTTGATTTAAACGGCTTGATTGCATACATCACCACTTGTGACTACGGTTCTTGTGGGTCACAAACTCACACCATCTTAGTTACCAAGGTGAGAACCATATCCATACATTATATGTTCTTTGAAGGTGTTTGAACTTTACTATGTACTTTGTAAGCCAATCGACAAGTTGAATCAATTCATTTACTTTAATATTTTAATCCGAATATTTGATGGATACAGAAAATAGTGATGAATAGATTTGCTACAAGTCTCAATGAATACACACCCTTCTGAAATGTCAGACACTGGAATAGTAAACTGACTGAAGATTGTGAGCAGTTGTTGATGGGCAACACCTTTCCATTCTGTGTATACTGTATACCTATGTCTCCCATGCAGTTTCTTTATCTGTACCGGATGAAGATGCTGGGCTCTGTGTCTCAAAACTGTTAACATCAAATAATGTGTCAGATCAAAATCAGAAATAAATTAAATCATTAATTCATGTCCAAATTTACATTAATTGTTGATTTATATAATTATTATGTTCAGTGATCAAGAAAGTTTTCACATAACAATTATCCCTGGATAAGAACACATGGTTACCTCTCCAAGCATGCCTTGCTTGACAGTAAATTGTGGACAATAAATACCCCATTACCAATGAAAAAATATAATTAAAATCTCACAAAATGAAATTGGTATTGATTGGATCCTTGGCAAAACGAACAACAGATGCCATATGTAATTAGCAGTTGTCCCTAAACAAAGACCCTCCTGTTCAAGCAGGTTGTCAACCCTACCCGTGCCCCCACCCTAACCATTTTAGAAAGATGTATGGAAAGTGGATTAACATGTAGATGTGTTGACAGAAAAAACACACCCAAAATCCAAATTTGTTCCCCCCTGACAAAAGAACATCCAAAGGGGGCGGGGGTATTTTTTCGAATAGCTTTAGTGCATGAAAAGCAGTACTGGACACGTATACAATGATTCGTAATAATTATGTATCAATCTTTGTCATGGCACAGCACAGTCTTTGGTATTGCACCATTTTCCACTTGTCTCCTGCACTCAGACTTGTTTCAATAATATCTTTTCTAATAATGAACTTATTTCAAATCGGTTTGCTGTTTTCGTTACCTGTACACACATACTTACCTGTGAAACAGATTATTGGTCGATTTTTATTTATGTATAATGACAGGGTGTGTAAAGTGCCACGTGTACTTTTCAACATGCATAACGGTGGTTTTAGCGATAGAAGGGTGGCAGACCACTTTAGGGTTAACCATTCCATCATTGTACGACTGATGCAGCATTTTCGTCAAACGGGGAATGTTACTGACCGTCCACGTGCAGTTATACCTCGCAAAGCAACGCCGAGAGAGGACCGGCTCATATCCAGACGGGCGCGGCAACAGCCGTTCAGTACAGCTGGTGCAATTCGTGGTAATTTAGCGCTTGGAGGCCACATTAGCACACACACTGTAATCAAACGCCTCCACCTACAAGGAATGCGAGCGCGACGACCCATAAAACGTCCATAGTTGACATTACGTCATCGCCATGCTCGATTTGACAGGTCATATGATCATTTGGGGTGGACTATTCGCACATGGAAATGGGTCCACTGGTCTGAGAAGTCATCTTTTGTTACGCCCTACCGACGGTCGTGCAAGGGTTTGGTGCCAACAAAACACTTCATTTCAGGACAACCACATTTTGGGCACAACTGCTTTTGGGGTGGGGGTGCAATTATCTGGGGTTGTTTTTCCTTTGACTGTAAGTTGGATTTGTACGTTCTTGATGGTAATCTGACAGGCCAAAAATACTGTGACAATGTGCTCACTCATTCCCCCATTTCAGGCTAACATGCCAATGTTCATGGACGACAATGCTAGGCCACATAGAGCTCGAATTTTACAACCTTTTTTACAGCAAGAGGCTGTTCAGACAATTCCATGGCCTGTGATGTTGCCAGACATGAACCCTATAGAGCATGTATGGGACTTTATTGACCGAAAAATTAACCAACTCAATCCAAAATGTCAAAATATAGATGAATTAAGAACTGCTATCATACAGGAGTGGCAACAGTTCCCCCAAGAACAGATTAGGCGTCTTGTGCGAAGCATGACAAGGCGTGTTACATATGTGGATAATACTCATTATTGATTTTTATGCCTTACACAAGTCATACACACAATAGATGCATTTAAAAGTTCTTATGATCTGAAGACTGCATTTTAATGCAATGTTAAAAACTACCATCAAAGACAAACTGGTTTCACGTTTTTGCCAGCGCCTGTTTTGATTCCAATTTTTGCCACGACTACTTCGTAGATTGGTAATTTTCGAGCCCTTAGTGTAGTATATTAAGAAATGTAAGAAAAATGGTAATGGTCTATTTTTTTGGTTTTAACAGTATTGATGTAAAAAAATATATCGATAAAAATATACTGTGGTGCTTAGTTTTTGTCGGAGTGTATATATATTAAATTTTGAATTACTATCATATTAACTGTAAAAACAAATACATTCATTGTTACTTTGAATATCAAATTTATTCTAAGCACAACCAATTTGGTATTTACAAAAATATAATAAATTAAAATAAAGTCTTCCGTCTCAAATATGTCTTGGGTTTTATACCACTTGGGGGCCCCATAAATTATAATGGCAATTTGTATACAAGTATGTCCACTGACATACACCCCACATACTATAGTATGTTTATTTTAAACCCTACAATGATTAAACAACTAATTTATAAGATACATTGTTAGTGCTTAAAACTATAATGATTCTTACAAAATAAAACGTAGAACTTGTACATCAACAAACCTTGCATTCAGTAGACAACACGCGACAGCATCGGTGAATTTCAGTTTCTTTGCCTTTCTAAATCCCACCCATTTGTCCCACGTTGTATTTTTTAATTGAATTACTTGAGATGTTGATTCATACCTCTGTTATCTAAGTCTGTCAGGTTCAATATATGTTGACATTCCAAAGTGCTTTTCTACATCCACTGTTGTTTCACGCATGCGCGATGTACGTGTTTACATTTCGTTTGTTGATCAACACATTTCGTTTGTTTATAAAATTGTGCGTATACGACGGTCTATATTTATTTGATTTTTATCGTTTCTGAGTGACTATTTCGATATTTGTAAACACACATACATTAGTATTTATATTTTACCTTTATTACTATATAATGTTGCTTTAACCCTTTCCTTCATAGAAGCACCTCTTGATGCCATTACCAATACAACATACATTGACAATGTAGTAGTCAAACCAATGTTCATAATATTGGCCAGAATCTCATGTAGTCACAGTAATATCTATGGAGGTGGGATAGATATGGCGACTACTTATCCATTGTATGATAGCTAAATGGCTGTCATTTGTATGGAGATATAATAGTATATCAACGTAAATCTCTATGAAGGAATGGGTTAACCAGTATGACTAAAGTAAGAAAAGTGCCATTTTCAAGAAAAGTGCAGAAAAGGGCATACCTTACTTAAGAAAAAGTGGTAATTATGCACATTAAATCATGTTTTGCAGCTTTATATGCAACATATTTAAACGAATATTACAACGTTATACATATATGTGACTGTAACATGACAAAAACCCAGACACTCTTGAGAAAGGACCCGTGTTCTTAAAAAAATGGCCAGTTAAAACACAGTTCATAGCTTCAAATTCGTTGAAATCGATGCATAGTTATGAACCTATAAAACATATATTGGAGGAAACGAAATTATGTCGTATACCGGTATCCTATTATATAACCTCTATTCTATTAGGAGACACTTAGTAGTTAAACGTGAGCTAGTTTTAAATGTGTTTATAAATCGATGCCTGTAGATGTGTACATGGGGAAAAAAGAGCTCAAGAAAAGGGCCAATTAAACATATTTCTTTGACACAAATTAGTTAAATTATACCCCAGCGATGTATAGCAATAGTATACTAGATACTTGGAGGAAAGAAACCAAGCTATACAACATATTCAGAAAATAGTATGGCATTATAGCATACATGTATATTATATGCTACAATAACATGACAGAAAAGGGCGAACCACTATTAAGAAAAGGGCCTGTTTCTTATGAAAAAGCCAGTTAAACATATTCCATTTTTTCGGGAAGGGCTGTAACTAATGTTGCTAGAACTTGTGGCCTTTATTTAATTAGTCATGTTTTGTATTCAGATGTATATGTAAAACAAATTGAGCAATAAAATATGATTAAACTAAAAATCCATTTTTTGGAAATTAGTTGAAATCGATGCATAGCAATGCTTAGCTCTAGTATTATATAAATACTATACAACTTTCTTTGAAAAAGACGAAGCTGTGTCATATGCATATGCTATTATATAACCACTATTTAAAAAATTGCCAAAACTAAAGAAAATGATCCGTTTTTTTCAATATTCTATAAGATGTTTAGAAAAATTATGAACTATGTAAGGAAAGGATAAATTAAGCACATGCTCTGTTTCAATTAGAAAAGTACAGAATAGGCCAAACTTATCCATAGTACTCTGGCAAAGGCATTTTTAATTCCACATGCCTCTTCTCTCTCCCTCATCCCTCGTGGCGATGGATTCCATCAGGAATGAGGTCTCGAGAGTGATTAATAGAAGTTGTAAGAACTTGGTTCGCAATCGAGCTAAAATAAATTTGTATAAACTAAGTATTCAATTCTTAAACATTTTTCAATTCTTAAGCATTTTCTTGCTTAAAAATCGAAGTTCTTATAATTTATAATCCATATACATCATTGTCAAAAAATAAATTAATATTTAAAAAGTGCTTTTCAATACCTTTAAAATCATACCAAATTTTATGTTAAGAAACCAAAATTAATAAAGTTATTGCAATTAAAGAATTACTAGTAAAATCATGAAATTGCCGTTAATAAAACTTGCCAGTCAAAATGGCTGCCAAGATAAGATCTTATCAGTGTTTTTGACTGCCGTGGGAACTATGTATTGGCAATTATTTGCGTCTGATGACACATACTGTTTCTTTTTTCAGCCAAATTTTTGTCTGTACTTGGAAGGTTTTGTTCATCGATGTCAATTGACTGTCGTTGTGTGTTGTTGGGAGGTGTCATGCATGAGAAGTGAAATTGTATTAAAATATAGCAGGTTCGATCCCCCGTCTGACCCTAATACAATTAACAGTCTTTCAGATGGGACGTTAACCGAGGTCTCGTGTCGGTGCTTTACACTGTGCACGTAAAAGAACCAGAGGAGGCTGGAATAGGTCTCTATCTGTATCATTGCACTATCTTCCAACAATCTAAATTGACTAATCTCTTCAGGAGGCGTCGCTCATATGGGCAACCGGACAATCCTTATATTGTTCATTTTCTATGTTCAATCTAAATATGATTAATAGTTATGTTATTTTAAAAATGCCAAAGAAATACTCGTGTTCAATGTGTGCACCTGGTGATAATTTGTATATGGTTCTGATGTCTTGTCAGTCCACAAACCATGTTGATAAATTACATTTGATAATTTTATATTATTAATTATATATTTACCAAATTACAGACAATTAATTTCTTTGTCTAATAAAGGGTTAACCATTATTTTCTATGTTTAAAACGGCAGTTTTCCCAGTATTGCAATGTAGTTTTCATTCTAGCTTGTCGGAGGATATTATTTAGAGAGATGTGTTGTCTGGGTGTGTGTGAAATAACGATAACTGATTGGATTATTGATAAGTGATTGACAGGGAGCGACTGGTTAATTTTGTCGAATCCACATGTTATTTTTCAACAATCTAATTGCTTTTTCTATTTCACCATCAGCAACCCGGGTTTGATACTCGGACTGAGAAGTATGTGAGTGAGTACGGTAGTCGCCAGATCAGAGACAGGCACTTCATGGCGATGGATTCCATCAGGAATGAGGTCTCAAGAGTAATTAATATAAATTGAAATAAATAATTAAATAATTTTAACAAATATTACATAATATTATACAGATAAAAATGTATAAATTATGTTGTATAATCATTGTGTAACTATATTCATAATATTCAGGCAATAAAATACGGCTAAATTATTGATAAAAATCCTACCTACTTTTAAAAAATAAATCGGCAAAGATTAACAATATTCATGTGCTCAAGGCTATGTGAATGCTACAGGCTATGTGAATGCTCCAGGCAATCTGAATGCTCCAGACTATGTGATGCACCATGCTATGTGAATGCACCATGCTATGTGAATGTTCCAGGCTATGTGAATGCTCCAGGATATGTGAATGCTCCAGGCTATGTAAATGCTCTAGGCAATCTGAATACTCCAGGCTATATGAATGCTCAAGGCTATATGAATGCTCCAGGCTATGTGAATGCTCCAGGCTATGTAAATGCTCCAGGCTATGTGATGTACCATGCTATGTGAATGCTCCAGTCTATATGATGCACCATGCTATGTGAATGCACCAGGCTATGTGAATGCTCCAGGATATTTGAATGCTCCAGGCTATGTGAATGCTCCAGGCTATGTGAATGCTCCAGGCTATGTGAATGCTCCAGGCTATGTGAATGCACCAGGCTATGTGAATGCTCCAGGATATTTGAATGCTCCAGGCTATGTGAATGCTCCAGACTATGTGAATGCTCCAGGCTATGTGAATGCTCCAGGCTATATGAATGCACCAGGCTATGTGAATGCTCCAGGATATTTGAATGCTCCAAGCTATGTGAATGCTCCAGGCTATGTGAATGCTCCAGGCTATGTGAATGCTCCAGGCTATGTGAATGCTCCAGGCTATATGAATGCTCCAGGCTATGTGAATGCACAAGGCTATGTGAATGCTCCAGGCTATGTGATGCACCAGGCTATGTGAATGCTCCAGGCTATGTGAATGCTACAGACTATGTGATGCACCATGCTATTTGAATGCTCCAGGCTATGTGAATGCTCCAGGCAATGTGAATGATCCAGGCTATATGAATGCTCAAGGCTATATGAATGCTCCAGGCTATGTGAATGCACAAGGCTATGTGAATGCTCCAGGCTATGTGAATGTTCCAGGCTATTTGATTGCTCCAGGATATGTGAATGCACCAGGCTATGTGAATGCTCCAGGATTTTTGAATGCTCCAGGCTATGTGAATGCTCCAGGCTATGTGAATGCTCCAGGCTATATGAATGCTCCAGGCAATGTGAATTCTCCAGGCTATATGAATGCTCAAGGCTATATGAATGCTCCAGGCTATGTGAATGCTCCAGGCTATGTGAATGCTCCAGGCTATGTGAATGCACCAGGCTATGTGAATACACCAGGCTATGTGAATGCACCAGGCTATGTGAATGCACCAGGCTATGTGAATGCTACAGGCTATGTGATGCACCATGCTACTTGAATGCTCCAGGCTATTTGAATGCTCCAGGCTATGTAAATGTTCCAGGCTATGTGAATGTTCCAGGCTATGTGAATGCACCATGCTATGTGAATGATCCAGGCTATGTGAATGACCCAGGCTATGTGAATGCTACAGGCTAGGTGAATGCTCAAGGTTATGTGAATGCTCCAGGCTATGTGAATGCTCCATTCTATGTGACTGCTCCAGGCTATGTGAATACTCCAGGCTATTTTATGCACCAGGCTATGTGAATGCTCCAGGCTATGTGATGCACCATGCTATGTGAATGCTCCAGGCTATGTGATGCTCCAGGCAATCTGAATGCTCCAGGCTATGTGATGCACCATGTTATGTGAATGCTCCAGGCTATGTGTATGCTCCAGGCTATGTGAATGCTCCAGGCTATTTGAATGCTCCAGGCTATGTGAATGCTCCAGGCTATGTGTATGCTCCAGGCTATGTGAATGCTCCAGGCTATATGAATGCACCATGCTATGTGAATGCTCCAGGCTATGTGAATACTGAATGCTCCAGGCTATATGATTGCTCCAGGCAATCTGAATGCTCCAGGCAATCTGAATGAACCAGGCTATGTTGTGCACCATGCTATGTGAATGCACCATGCTATGTGAATGCCACATGCTATGTGAATGCTCCAGGCTATGTGAATGCTCCAGGCTATGTGAATGCACCAGGCTATGTGAATGCACCATGCTATGTGAATGCCACATGCTATGTGAATGCTACATGCTATGTGATGCACCATGCATTTTGAATGCTCCAGGATATTTGAATGCTCCAGGCTATGTGAATGCTTCAGGCTATGTGAATGCTCCAGGCTATGTGAATGCTCCAGGCTATGTAAATGTTCCAGGCTATGTGATGTACCATGCTATGTAAATGCTCCAGGCTATGTGATGTACCATGCTATGTGAATGCTCCAGGCTATGTTATGCACCAGTCTATATGAATGCTACAGGCTATGTGAATGCTACAGGCTATGTGAATGCTACAGGCTATGTGATGCACCATGCTATTTGAATGCTCCAGGCTATTTGAATGCTTCAGGCTATGTGAATGCTCCAGGCTATGTGAATGCTCCAGGCTATGTAAATGTTCCAGGCTATGTGATGTACCATGCTATGTAAATGCTCCAGGCTATGTGATGTACCATGCTATGTGAATGCTCCAGGCTATGTTATGCACCAGTCTATATGAATGCTACAGGCTATGTGAATGCTACAGGCTATGTGAATGCTACAGGCTATGTTATGCACCAGTCTATATGAATGCTACAGGCTATGTGAATGCTACAGGCTATGTGAATGCTCCAGGCTATGTAAATGTTCCAGGCTATGTGATGTACCATGCTATGTGAATGCTCCAGGCTATATGATGCACCAGGCTATTTGAATGCTCCAGACTATGTGAATGCTCCAGGCTATGTGAATGCCACATGCTATGTGAATGCTACAGGCTATGTGATACACCATGCTATGTGAATGCTCCAGGCTATGTGATGCACCATGCTTTGTGAATGCACCAGGCTATGTGAATGCACCAGGCTATGTGAATGCACCATGCTGTGTGAATGCCACATGCTATGTGAATGCCCCAGGCTATGTGAATGCCCCAGGCTATGTGAATGCACCAGGCTATGTGAATGCACCATGCTATGTGAATGCTACAGGCTATGTGATACACCATGCTATGTGAATGCTCCAGGCTATATGATGCACCATGCTATGTGAATGCACCAGGCTATGTGAATGCACCAGGCTATGTGAATGCACCATGCTATGTGAATGCCACATGCTATGTGAATGCTCCAGTCTATGTGAATGCTCCAGGCTATGTGAATGCACCAGGCTATGTGAATGAACCATGCTATGTGAATGCCACATGCTATGTGAATGCTACATGCTATGTGATGCACCATGCATTTTGAATGCTCCAGGATATTTGAATGCTCCAGGCTATGTGAATGCTTCAGGCTATGTGAATGCTCCAGGCTATGTGAATGCTCCAGGCTATGTAAATGTTCCAGGCTATGTGATGTACCATGCTATGTAAATTCTCCAGGCTATGTGATGTACCATGCTATGTGAATGCTCCAGGCTATGTTATGCACCAGTCTATATGAATGCTACAGGCTATGTGAATGCTACAGGCTATGTGAATGCTCCAGGCTATGTGAATGCTCCAGGCTATTTTATGCACCAAGCTATGTGAATGCTCCAGGCTATGTGAATGCTACAGGCTATGTGAATGCTCCAGGCTATGTGAATGTTCCAGGCCATGTGAATGCAACATGCTATGTGAATGACCCAGGCTATGTGATGCACCATGCTATGTGAATGCACCATGCTATGTGAATGTTCCAGGCTATGTGAATGCAACATGCTATGTGAATGATCCAGGCTATGTGAATGATCCAGGCTATGTGAATGCTCCAGCCTATGTGAATGATCCAGGCTATGTGAATGTTCCAGGCAATCTGAATGTTCCAGGCAATCTTAGTGCACCAGGCTATGTGATGCACCATGCTATGTGAATGCTCCAGGTTATGTGAATGCTCCAGGCTATGCGAATGATCCAGACAATGTGAATGCTCCAGACTATATAAATGCTACAGGCTATGTGAATGCATCGTGCTATGTGAATGATACAGGCAATGTGAATGCTCCAGTCTATGTGAATGCTCCAGGCTATGTGAATGCACCAGGCTATGTGAATGCTCAAGGCTATGTGAATGTACCATGCTATGTGAATGCTACAGGCTATGCGATTGCTCCAGGCAATCTGAATGCTCCAGGCTATATGATGCACCATGCTATGTGAATGCTCCAGGCTATGTGAATGTTCCAGGCTATGTGAATGCACCATGCTATGTGAATGATCCAGGCTATGTGAATGACCCAGGCTATGTGAATGCTACAGACTAGGTGAATGCTCAAGGTTATGTGAATGCTCCAGGCTATGTGTATGCTCCAGGCTATGTGAATGCTCCAGGCTATATGAATGCACCATGCTATGTGAATGCTCCAGGCTATGTGAATACTGAATGCTCCAGGCTATATGATTGCTCCAGGCAATCTGAATGCTCCAGGCAATCTGAATGAACCAGGCTATGTTGTGCACCATGCTATGTGAATGCACCATGCTATGTGAATGCCACATGCTATGTGAATGCTCCAGGCTATGTGAATGCTCCAGGCTATGTGAATGCACCAGGCTATGTGAATGCACCATGCTATGTGAATGCCACATGCTATGTGAATGCTACATGCTATGTGATGCACCATGCATTTTGAATGCTCCAGGATATTTGAATGCTCCAGGCTATGTGAATGCTTCAGGCTATGTGAATGCTCCAGGCTATGTGAATGCTCCAGGCTATGTAAATGTTCCAGGCTATGTGATGTACCATGCTATGTAAATGCTCCAGGCTATGTGATGTACCATGCTATGTGAATGCTCCAGGCTATGTTATGCACCAGTCTATATGAATGCTACAGGCTATGTGAATGCTACAGGCTATGTGAATGCTACAGGCTATGTGATGCACCATGCTATTTGAATGCTCCAGGCTATTTGAATGCTTCAGGCTATGTGAATGCTCCAGGCTATGTGAATGCTCCAGGCTATGTAAATGTTCCAGGCTATGTGATGTACCATGCTATGTAAATGCTCCAGGCTATGTGATGTACCATGCTATGTGAATGCTCCAGGCTATGTTATGCACCAGTCTATATGAATGCTACAGGCTATGTGAATGCTACAGGCTATGTGAATGCTCCAGGCTATGTGAATGCTCCAGGCTATTTTATGCACCAAGCTATGTGAATGCTCCAGGCTATGTGAATGCTACAGGCTATGTGAATGCTCCAGGCTATGTGAATGTTCCAGGCCATGTGAATGCAACATGCTATGTGAATGACCCAGGCTATGTGATGCACCATGCTATGTGAATGCACCATGCTATGTGAATGTTCCAGGCTATGTGAATGCAACATGCTATGTGAATGATCCAGGCTATGTGAATGATCCAGGCTATGTGAATGCTCCAGCCTATGTGAATGATCCAGGCTATGTGAATGTTCCAGGCAATCTGAATGTTCCAGGCAATCTTAGTGCACCAGGCTATGTGATGCACCATGCTATGTGAATGCTCCAGGTTATGTGAATGCTCCAGGCTATGCGAATGATCCAGACAATGTGAATGCTCCAGACTATATAAATGCTACAGGCTATGTGAATGCATCGTGCTATGTGAATGATACAGGCAATGTGAATGCTCCAGTCTATGTGAATGCTCCAGGCTATGTGAATGCACCAGGCTATGTGAATGCTCAAGGCTATGTGAATGTACCATGCTATGTGAATGCTACAGGCTATGCGATTGCTCCAGGCAATCTGAATGCTCCAGGCTATATGATGCACCATGCTATGTGAATGCTCCAGGCTATGTGAATGTTCCAGGCTATGTGAATGCACCATGCTATGTGAATGATCCAGGCTATGTGAATGACCCAGGCTATGTGAATGCTACAGACTAGGTGAATGCTCAAGGTTATGTGAATGCTCCAGGCTATGTGAATGCTCCATTCTATGTGACTGCTCCAGGCTATGTGAATACTCCAGGCTATTTTATGCAACAGGCTATGTGAATGCTCCAGGCTATGTGATGCACCATGCTATGTGAATGCTCCAGGCTATGTGATGCTCCAGGCTATGTGATGCACCATGCTATGTGAATGCTCCAGGCTATGTGTATGCTCCAGGCTATGTGAATGCTCCAGGCTATGTGAATGCTCCAGGCTATTTGAATGCTCCAGGCTATGTGTATGTTCCAGGCTATGTGAATGCTCCAGGCTATATGAATGCACCATGCTATGTGAATGCTCCAGGCTATGTGAATACTGAATGCTCCAGGCTATATGATTGCTCCAGGCAATCTGAATGCTCCAGGCAATCTGAATGAACCAGGCTATGTTGTGCACCATGCTATGTGAATGCTCCAGGCTATGTGAATGCTCCAGGCTATGTGAATGCTCCAGGCTATGTTATGCTCCAGGCAATCTGAATGTTCCAAGCTATTAGAATGCACCAGGCTATGTTAAAGCTCCAGGCTATGTGATGCACCATGCTATGTGACTGCTCCAGTCTATGTGAATGCTCCAGGCAATCTGAATGCTCCAAGCTATTAGAATACACCAGGCTATATGAATGCTCCAGGCTATGTGAATGCTCCAGGCTATGTGAATGCACCAGGCTATGTGAATACACCAGGCTATGTGAATGCACCAGGCAATGTGAATGCTCCAGGCTATGTGAATGCACCATGCTATGTGAATGCTCCAGTCTATGTGAATGCTCCAGGCAATCTGAATGCTCCAAGCTATTAGAATGCACCAGGCTATGTGAATGCTCCAGGCTATGTAATGCACCATGCTATGTGAATGCTCCAGTCTATGTGACTGCTCCAGGCAATATGAATGCTCCAAGCTATTAGAATGCACCAGGCTATGTGAATGCTCCAGGCTATGTGAATGCTCCAGGCTATGTGAATGCACCAGGCTATGTGAATACACCAGGCTATGTGAATGCACCAGGCTATGTGAATGCACCAGGCTATGTGAATGCTACAGGCTATGTGATGCACCATGCTACTTGAATGCTCCAGGCTATTTGAATGCTCCAGGCTATGTGAATGCTCCAGGCTATGTAAATGTTCCAGGCTATGTGATGTACCATGCTATGTGAATGCTCCAGGCTATATGATGCACCAGGCTATTTGAATGTTCCAGACTATGTGAATGCTCCAGGCTATGTGAATGCTCCAGGCTATGTGAATGCTCCAGGATATTTGAATGCTCCAGGCTATGTGAATGCTCCAGGCTATGTGAATGCTCCAGGCTATGTGAATGCACCAGGCTATGTGAATGCTCCAGGATATTTGAATGCTCCAGGCTATGTGAATGCTCCAGACTATGTGAATGCTCCAGGCTATGTGAATGCTCCAGGCTATATGAATGCACCAGGCTATGTGAATGCTCCAGGATATTTGAATGCTCCAAGCTATGTGAATGCTCCAGGCTATGTGAATGCTCCAGGCTATGTGAATGCTCCAGGCTATGTGAATGCTCCAGGCTATATGAATGCTCCAGGCTATGTGAATGCACAAGGCTATGTGAATGCTCCAGGCTATGTGATGCACCAGGCTATGTGAATGCTCCAGGCTATGTGAATGCTACAGACTATGTGATGCACCATGCTATTTGAATGCTCCAGGCTATGTGAATGCTCCAGGCAATGTGAATGATCCAGGCTATATGAATGCTCAAGGCTATATGAATGCTCCAGGCTATGTGAATGCACAAGGCTATGTGAATGCTCCAGGCTATGTGAATGTTCCAGGCTATTTGATTGCTCCAGGATATGTGAATGCACCAGGCTATGTGAATGCTCCAGGATTTTTGAATGCTCCAGGCTATGTGAATGCTCCAGGCTATGTGAATGCTCCAGGCAATGTGAATTCTCCAGGCTATATGAATGCTCAAGGCTATATGAATGCTCCAGGCTATGTGAATGCTCCAGGCTATGTGAATGCTCCAGGCTATGTGAATGCACCAGGCTATGTGAATACACCAGGCTATGTGAATGCACCAGGCTATGTGAATGCACCAGGCTATGTGAATGCTACAGGCTATGTGATGCACCATGCTACTTGAATGCTCCAGGCTATTTGAATGCTCCAGGCTATGTAAATGTTCCAGGCTATGTGAATGCTACAGACTATGTGATGCACCATGCTATTTGAATGCTCCAGGCTATGTGAATGCTCCAGGCAATGTGAATGCTCCAGGCTATGTGAATGTTCCAGGCTATTTGATTGCTCCAGGATATGTGAATGTTCCAGGCTATTTGATTGCTCCAGGATTTTTGAATGCTCCAGGCTATGTGAATGCTCCAGGCTATGTGAATGCTCCAGGCTATATGAATGCTCCAGGCAATGTGAATTCTCCAGGCTATATGAATGCTCAAGGCTATATGAATGCTCCAGGCTATGTGAATGCTCCAGGCTATGTGAATGCTCCAGGCTATGTGAATGCACCAGGCTATGTGAATACACCAGGCTATGTGAATGCACCAGGCTATGTGAATGCACCAGGCTATGTGAATGCTACAGGCTATGTGATGCACCATGCTACTTGAATGCTCCAGGCTATTTGAATGCTCCAGGCTATGTAAATGTTCCAGGCTATGTGAATGTTCCAGGCTATGTGAATGCACCATGCTATGTGAATGATCCAGGCTATGTGAATGCTACAGGCTATGTGATGCACCATGCTATTTGAATGCTCCAGGATATGTGAATGCTCCAGGCTATGTGAATGCTCCAGGCTATGTGAATGCTCCAGGCTATGTGAATGCTCCAGGCAATGTGAATGATCCAGGCTATATGAATGCTCAAGGCTATATGAATGCTCCAGGCTATGTGAATGCACAAGGCTATGTGAATGCTCCAGGCTATGTGAATGTTCCAGGCTATTTGATTGCTCCAGGATATGTGAATGCACCAGGCTATGTGAATGCTCCAGGATATTTGAATGCTCCAGGCTATGTGAATGCTCCAGGCTATGTGAATGCTCCAGGCTATGTGAATGCTCCAGGCAATGTGAATGCTCCAGGCTATATGAATGCTCGAGGCTATATGAATGCTCCAGGCTATGTGAATGCTCCAGGCTATGTGAATGCTCCAGGCTATGTGAATGCACCAGGCTATGTGAATACACCAGGCTATGTGAATGCACCAGGCTATGTGAATGCACCAGGCTATGTGAATGCTACAGGCTATGTGATGCACCATGCTACTTGAATGCTCCAGGCTATTTGAATGCTCCAGGCTATGTAAATGTTCCAGGCTTATGTGATGTACCAGGCTATTTGAATGTTCCAGACTATGTGCATGCTCCAGGCTATGTGAATGCTCCAGGCTATGTGAATGCTCCAGGCTATGTGAATGCTCCAGGCTATGTGAATGCTCCAGGCTATATGATGCACCAGGCTATTTGAATGTTCCAGACTATGTGAATGCTCCAGGCTATGTGAATGCTCCAGGCTATGTAAATGCTCCAGGTTATGTGATGTACCATGCTATGAGAATGCTCCAGTCTATATGATGCACCATGCTATGTGAATGCACCAGGCTATGTGAATGCTCCAGGATATTTGAATGCTCCAGGCTATGTGAATGCTCCAGGCTATGTGAATGCTACAGGCTATGTGATGCACCATGCTATTTGAATGCTCCAGGATATTTGAATGCTCCAGGCTATGTGAATGTTCCAGGATTTGTGAATGTTCCAGGATATGTGAATGTTCCAGGATATGTGAATGTTCCAGGATATGTGAATGTTCCAGGCAATGTGAATGCACCATGCTATGTGAATGATCCAGGATATGTGAATGCTCCAGGCTATGTGAATGCACCATGCTATGTGAATGCTCCAGGCTATGTGAATGCTCCAGGCTATATGAATGCTCCAGGCTATATGAATGCTCCAGGCTATATGAATGCTCCAGGCTATATGAATGCTCCAGGCTATGTGATGCACCATGCTATGTGAATGCTCCAGACTATGTGATGCACCATGCTATATGAATGCTCCAGGCTATATGAATGCTCCAGGCTATATGAATGCTCCAGGCTATGTGATGCCCCATGCTATGTGAATGCTCCAGGCTATGTGAATGCTCCAGGCTATGTGAATGCTCCAGGCAGTGAAAGCTCAAGGCTATGTGAATGCTCCAGGCAATCTGAATGCTCCAGGCTATGTGAATGCTCCAGGCTATTTGAATGCTCCAGGCTATGTGAATGCTCCAGGCTATGTGAATGCACCATGCTATGTGAATTCTCCAGGCTATTTGAATGCTCCAGGCTATGTGTATGCTCCAGGCTATGTGAATGCTCCAGGCTGTGAATGCTCCAGGCTATATGAATGCTCCAGGCTATGTGAATGCTCCAGGGTATGTGATGCACCATACTATGTGAATGCTCCAGGTTATATGAATGCTCCAGGCTGTGTGAATGCACCATACTATGTGAATGCACCATGCTATGTGAATGCCCCAGGCTATGTGAATGCACCATACTATGTGAATGCTCCAGGCAATCTGAATGCTCCAGGCTATATGAATGCTCCAGGCTATGTGAATGCTCCAGACTATGTGAATGCTGCAGGCTATGTGAATGCTCCAGGCTATATGAATGCTCCAGGCTATATGAATGCACCAAGCTATGTGAATGCTCCAGGGTATGTGATGCACCATGCTATGTGAATGCTCCAGGCAATCTGAATGCTCCAGGCTATATGAATGCTCCAGGCTATGTGAATGCTCCAGGCTATATGAATGCTCCAGGCTATATGAATGCTCCAGGCTATGTGAATGCACAAGGCTATGTGAATGCTCCAGGCTATGTGAATGCTCCAGACTATGTGAATGCTCCAGGCTATATGAATGCTCCAGGCTATGTGAATGCTCCAGGCTATGTGAATGCTCCAGGCTGTGAAAGCTCAAGGCTATGTGAATGCTCCAGGCTATTTGAATGCTCCAGACTATGTGAATGCTCCAGGCTATGTGAATGCTCCAGGCTATTTGAATGCTCCAGGCTGTGAATGCTCCAGGCTATGTGAATGCACAAGGCTATGTGAATGCTCCAGGCTATTTGAATGCTCCAGACTATGTGAATGCTCCAGGCTATGTGAATGCGCCAGGCTATTTGAATGCTCCAGGCTATGTGAATGCTCCAGGCTATTTGAATGCTCCAGGCTGTGAATGCTCCAGGCTATGTGAATGCACAAGGCTATGTGATGCACCATGCTATTTGAATGTTCCAGACTATGTGAATGCTCCAGGCTATTTGAATGCTCCAGACTATGTGAATGCTCCAGGCTATGTGAATGCTCCAGGCTATTTGAATGCTCCAGGCTATGTGAATGCTCCAGGCTATTTGAATGCTCCAGGCTGTGAATGCTCCAGGCTATGTGAATGCACAAGGCTATGTGAATGCTCCAGGCTATGATGCTCCAGGCTATGTGAATGCTCCAGGCTATATGAATGCTCCAGGCTATTTGAATGCTCCAGGCTATGTGAATGTTCCAGGCTATGTGATGCACCATATTTGAAGTGTTTAATTACTTTGTTTATTATACATAACATAACATATTGTTTATTTGCATTAAATAGCATAAGCACATTTATAGCCACAAATGATGAAGTAATATACTATTATACTGATTGGTGACACTCCGACTGATTTGGCTGTTTGTTTGTGATATGGGTGGCTACTGCATCTGCCGAGCGGTAGTTGTTTGCATTGTTTGACATTTATCGTTTCAGGAAGACAATAAACTAATCCGTCAATCTAATTTGAGGGAACAAGCCAAGTCATTTCTTCATAAGCCTACCCTTTTCTAGCACTTTAATGACACATTATGTGAGATTAACGGTATTTGTCAAAGCGATTTTGCAACTTTTGACAAGGTACCCTGGGTGACTATGAACAATAAATATTCAAAATGTTATGATTTGATTTTCATTCTGCATTCAATAATTTGATCACGTTGACATGTACTTTTATTTGATATAAAGTCAAAAAAGAAACAATACCTGGTGTTTATGTGTCTATAATTTCAACATTTATTAAGAAAATTCTTTGAAAATTCATAAGATGATAGTCCAACATGTTTGAAAGAGGAGCACATAAAGCATAATGAGCCTCCGAAACTGTCTGCTGCGTGATGACGTAATTCGTCGGACAGGGGTCTAATGGAGTTTTCACACAGACGTCAATATCGGGTATGGGCACCATTTGCGTCTCTCACTGCAATGCACCGCCGTCGCATCGAACGGAAGAGTGTCTGAATCTCTTGCTGTTCAATATTTGTCCACTCCTGACGCAAAACATCCCTCAGTTGGTTTAACGTTACCGGCTGACGTCGTCTGACGCGGCTGTCTAACGTATCCCACAAATGTTCTATGGGTGACAAGTCTGGTGACAAAGCAGGCCACGGCAGGGTTTCAATATTGTTCTGCTCCAATAATGTGGTGGAAATCCGAGCAGTATGACACCTGGCGTTGTCCTGTTGGAACAGTGTGACGTTTCTGTTGGCGTTAAAGAACGGCACAACAACTGGCGCAAGGATCTCATCACAGTACTGCTGGGCGTTTAGGTTCCCGTCCACCACTAACAGTTCAGTGCGACTGCCGAAGGTGATACCGCCCCACGCTATAACGCTTCCGCCCCCGAACAGATCGACCTGACGTACACATGCGTCGGCGTAACGTTCACCGCGTCTGCGATATACCCGCTCTCTGCCATCCGCACGACGCAAACAGAACAGCGATTCATCGCTAAACATCACCGAATTCCACTGTAACCGAGTCCAGCGAGCACGTTCCGTCGTCCATTCCCGCCGTACGTCACGGTGACGTCTTGTCAGGATGGGTCCAACGTATGGCCGATAGGCACGAATGCCACGTTCACCGAGCCGGTTCCTGACTGTTTGTGCACTGATGCGATTGTTGGTCATCCCAGGAGTAACGGCAGCTGTGTGCGTAGCAGGTAGGAACCGGTCACGTAAATGTGACGTCCGAATGTGACGGTCCTGTTCACGCGTCGTCACACGTGGTCGACCAGATCTTGGACGGTCGTCCACCGATCCATGTGTTCGATAACGTCGAAGTAGACGTGTTATCGTGATCCGCGTAACCCCGAGTCGATTTGCGACGTCACGCTGACGTAAACCGCCGTCAATCATGACAATGGCACGCATTCTCTGATTGCGGTTTAGCCTAGGCATTTTGTTAGAGGTAACAATGGGTATGTAAGGTGTTTTTCCTCGATGATAATGCAATACCAGTACAATAAACCGGTTTTCCGATTTGTACATGTGGAGGAAGTTGTCTTTGTTGAGGAGCACGTGCAAATCGGAAATTCGGCGTTTCCAGGATTATCGGGTGTTTATTTACCTGTGTTTATGGTTGGCTAACGTTGCAATAAGATACCCGGTACTGATACGTAATAATATATTAAACCTTTCTATGGTTTTATCCGTTTTACGTCATTTTTAGTTTGGTATCGTTTCTTTTTTGACTCAGTATATATGAATTGTGTCCGTACGTTTAGTAATAAAAAAGTTACAACATAAAACATGTTTTGTTGCAGAACTTTCTTTGTCGTGTATATGCATGCGGAACCTATATCAACATTACACTATAGTCGTAGATAGTTTGAATTGTAACCACATAGATAGTTTGAATTGTAACCACGTAGATAGTTTGAATTGTAACCACGTAGATAGTTTGAATTGTAACCACGTAGATAGTTTGAATTGTAGCCACATAGATAGTTGAATTGTAACCACATAGATAGTTTGAATTGTAACCACGTAGATAGTTTGAATTGTAACACGATCATTTTTCTTCGGCTATTAACAAGTAGAAACAAACAATTTATATTATAGTCATGCATTATTTACATTTCATATATAAATTTATGATTATTTACTTGTAATGCTTGTATATAGAGGGAAATATAGAGTACATAATATATACAACAGGAAATTGATGGATGCATTGATGTTTTATACAAATAAATGGCAGGTATTTCCTCGTTCCCACCCTTGTGCCACACTATATCTACGTACTATAATCATTGATAGATGCATTGATGTTTTATACAAATAAATGGCAGGTATTTCCTCGTTCCCACCCTTTGTGCCACACTATATCTACGTACTATAATCATTGATAGATGCATTGATGTTTTATATCTATCCGTGACACTAACACTCTAAGTGAGTTTAAAAGCAAGCTGAAACAAATCTACAAAGGTGCTATCGTACCCGAATTCTACACCACCGGGGAAAGATCTTCATCTGTCCAACAAGCGCGAATACGTAACGCATGCAGTAACTTGAATGCTCATCTACATGTCAATTTCCTTCGTGATAATCCTAACTGCGAATGTGGCCATGGTATCGAAGACCCCGAGCACTACTTTTTTAGATGCAACAAATACAGATTAGAGCGTATACATCTTTTCAGAAATACTCGTAGATTTCATCCAATAAGTACAAAAAAGCTTTTAGTTGGAATCGAACAATTGTCTATCTCAGAAAATAATAAATTGTTTATAGAGGTTCAAAGATTTATTAAAGCGACTCGACGATTCGCATAATATCAATTATTTGTCCTTCTTTTTGTCTGGTAAGCATGGAGTGGGGAGAGCTAATCTTTGGGGTTGGGGTGGGGTGTATGCACTATCTCTTAGTATTAATTCTTAAACTCATATTCAAGTCATAAACTAACTGTACGTTTTTCTATTTCTTTGTGTCATTTTTTTCCTTTCGCATATGATATAATAATTAACAAATATTAACCACGAAACTAAATTGTATGTGTTCCTTTTCTGCATCAGATCATACAATACAGAAATTGTTCATCCAACATTGTTTATTTAGTTCGAAGTGACGGGGAGGGCTGTAAATAATGTTGTTATAACTTGTAGCCCAAACCCTTTTGCTTTTTTTCCCTTGACAAAACAAATGTAACGTATACTGCAATCATATAATTACATATTAATCTCTGATTTGTTCTTAGAATTGTATGTATATATGTAATGTATTGTATGGAAAAAAATGCAATAAAATATTATTAACGATGTTTTATACAAATAAATGGCAGGTATTTCCTCATTCCCACCCTTGTGCCACACTATATCGACGTACTATAATCATGTCCTTTCATCAGAGTTCTTTACTTATATCGAATTTCGTTAAGCCGACTTTCATTATTTCAAATTTATTTTTAGTCTCTTCAGTATAAATGTGCAGTATTTAAAACTTGTTATGTCAAAATGCCAGTTTTTCGCTGAAGTGCGACTTTCATTGTGCAAACAAACAATCAATAAAGATTGTTGAAGGTGTGTACCGTAACAGTATGGTCATTACAGGTACACACTTATCAGTAATCAACCAATCATGGCTCATCCTAATAATTACGATTCAAATAACATATTTAGGGAAACTTAACGTTATCAATAATTAGTGCAAAATGAGTGAAACATGTGCGATATGATGTGGTCTACCTGTTCTACAATGTCCACTCATTAGACGGATATGTAGTCCAGTGGTAACACGGTGGACTGGTAATCCAGGGATTGCAGGTTCGATCCCCCGTCTGACCCTAATAAAATTAACAGTCTTTCAGATGGAACTTTAAGCCGAGGTCTCGTGTCGGTGCTGTACACCGTGCATGTAAAAGAACCAGAGGAGACTCTGGAATGGGTCTCTGTCTGTATCATTGCACTATCCTCCAAAATCTAAAATGACTAATCTCTTAAGGATGGGCGCTCATATGGGCAACCGGTAGCGATGATAAATAAACGTAAGACACACACTCCACTCATTCACAATGTCTCTTGCAAACCAAAGCGCTAAAGCTAGTGCTAGGACCCGGTAACCAACACAGGGGGACAGCTAGCTCGCCACTATACTCTGGAACTTCTAAAAAAAGGGGTGAAAATAACACCACTAAAAATCTAAATGGCAAATAAAAAATAATGTGAATGATGATGGAACTATTAAGCTCTTTGATATGCAATTCATATTGCTGGCCTTCAAAGCAACTCAACTTAATCCTTAATATACTGAATAAATTTGAAGGAATGTGCAACATAAACAACATAAATTCAGATCAGCCGCTGCATAGATCCAGATCAGCATCTATGTAGTTTGCTATTCCACTAAGTGTTTAGCCCCACTATCTGAATAGCAAACGACATATAGCCTGACAACGTCTGATCTGGCTCAATGCTGTTTTGCAAAAGTGACTTTAGTCGTGATTAGCATTGTAAGGGTTAATTGCCATGAACTCTCCACACAGTGTAATGACAGGAAATGCCCTATGTTTATTTCAGAAATTTTACGAATGCTGTATTTAAAGGGGCTGTGTGGATGTTGACAGGGTCACCTAGCATTTTCTCAGAGTTTATGCATTCCATCGGAGATATCATGAACCAGGTAATCGTACATTGTGACAATGTTCACGCGATAATGAATTGTACATTGTCATATGTGGGTAGTGTTGCATATACAAATACCGGTATGTCTTGTGTGAAAACTTTGAACATCTTGTCAAAGAGTGAAGATTCTTGGATTGTCCTCAACCAAATTTGTTCCAAAATATTAGATTCTTCTCTGAAACTCATTGCTTGATTTCAAAATATTTTCACATGCATACGTTTGAATGTTATCAAAATCCTGCCTGCCAGTAGATGGGTTTGATATTAAATGGACAGGAAGTGTGAAACTTACCATGATTGTTCCAAGCCCATTGGTTTCAAAACATGGCCACCTGGTAACACATTTCCTACATATAAAATACCTAGCACCATCTTCAATCACTAAATCCTGCCCATTTGATCCAAATTTAATATTATTTGACATTAAGGGACCCGGATGAGCATCCCAAGTCCATCTTATTATTCTAATATATCTCCTGTGGTCTTATCGATCTCAGTCGCAAACTTTCTACTTGGATGTATGTATAAAATTCTCGATTCTTGTATGAACTGTGAGGAAAGTTCTGTGTTCTTGTGTACAGGAATTTAAATATTATTTACAGTTATTCCTTGCCATTGGAAGGTACCTATCATTGAAGAATCCAGATGCTAGTCATCCGTAAGTTTCTTTTTGCACTAAACCTACTGTAGTATCTGTCATATTTTCTACATTCCTTAAACCATTTTGTAAAATATCGGGGATGGGTGAGTGAGGGGGGTGGCGAAATAAAAGTGTCAAGATTCATGAAGCTCTGATGACGAATATTGTAGCTCAAGCACATCTGCCCTTCCACTACACGTCTGCCCTCCCACTACACATCTGCCCTCACACTACACATCTGCCCTCACACTACACATCTGCCCTCACACTACACATGTACCCTCACACTATACATGTACCCTCACACTACACATCTGCCCTCCCACTACACATCTGCCCTCACACTACACATCTGCCCTCACACTACACATCTGCCCTCACACTACACACCTGCCCTCCCACTACACATCTGCCCTCACACTACACATGTACACTCACACTACACATGTACCCTCACACTACACATGTACCCTCACACTACACATGTACCCTCACACTACACATGTACCCTCACACTGCACATGTACCCTCACACTACACATGTACCCTCACACTACACATGTGCCCTCACACTACACATACCCTCACACTACACATGTACCCTCACACTACACATGTACCCTCACACTACACATGTACCCTCACACTACACATGTACCCTCACACTACACATGTACCCTCACACTGCACATGTACCCTCACACTATACATGTACCCTCACACTACACATGTACCCTCACACTACACATGTGCCCTCACACTACTCATGTTCCCTCACACTATACATGTACCCTCACACTACACATCTGCCCTCACACTACACATCTGCCCTCACACCTGCCCTTACACTACACATCTGTCCTCACACTACATATCTGCCCTCCCACTACACATCTACCCTTACACTACACATCTGTCCTCACACTACACATCTGCCCTCCCACTACACATGTGCCCTCACACTACTCATGTACCCTCACACTACACATGTACCCTCACACTACACATCTGCCCTCACACTACACATCTGCCCTCACACTATACATGTACCCTCTCACTACACGTGTACCCTCACACTACACATCTGCCCTCACACTACACATGTACCCTCCCTCACACTACACATGTACCCTTACACTACACATCTGACCTCACACTGCGCATCTGCCCTCACACTACAAATGTACCCTCACACTACACATGTACTCTCCCTCACACTACACATGTACCCTTACACTAAACATCTGCCCTCACACTGCGCATCTGCCCTCACACTACACATGTACCCTCACACTACACATGTACCCTCACACTACACATGTACCCTCACACTACACATCTGCCCTCACACTATACATGTACCCTCACACTACACGTGTACCCTCACACTACACATCTGCCCTCACACTACACATGTACCCTCACACTACACATGTACCCTCACACTACACATTACCCTCACACTGCACATCTCCCTCACACTACACATGTACCCTCACACTACACATGTACCCTCACACTACACATGTACCCTTACACTAAACATCTGCCCTCACACTGCGCATCTGCCCTCACACTACACATGTACCCTCACACTACACATGTACCCTCACACTACACATGTACCCTCACACTACACATGTACCCTCACACTACACATGTACCCTCACACTACACGTGTACCCTCACACTACACATGTACCCTCACACTACACATGTACCCTCACACTACACATGTACCCTCCCTCACACTACACATGTACCCTCACACTACACATGTACCCTCACACTACACATGTACCCTCACACTACACATGTACCCTCACACTACACATGTACCCTCACACTACACATGTACCCTCACACTACACATGTACCCTCACACTACACATGTACCCTCACACTACACATGTACCCTCACACTACACATGTACCCTCACACTATACATGTACCCTCACACTACACATGTACCCTCACACTACACATGTACCCTCACACTACACATGTACCCTCACACTACACATGTACCCTCACACTACACATGTACCCTCACACTACACATGTACCCTCACACTACACATGTACCCTCACACTACACATGTACCCTCACACTACACATTCCCTCACACTACACATGTACCCTCACACTACACATGTACCCTCACACTACACATGTACCCTCACACTACACATGTACCCTCACACTACACATGTACCCTCACACTACACATGTACCCTCACACTACACATGTACCCTCACACTACACATGTACCCTCACACTACACATGTACCCTCACACTACACATGTACCCTCACACTACACATGTACCCTCACACTGCACATCTGCCCTCACACTACACATGTACCCTCACACTACACATGTACCCTCACACTACACATGTACCCTCCCTCACACTACACATGTACCCTCACACTACACATCTGCCCTCACACTGCGCATCTGCCCTCACACTACACATGTACCCTCACACTACACATGTACCCTCACACTACACATGTACCCTCACACTACACATGTACCCTCACACTACACGTGTACCCTCACACTGCGCATCTGCCCTCACACTATACATCTGCCCTCACACTATACATGTACCATCACACTGCGCATCTGCCCTCACACTACACATCTGCCCTCACACTACACATGTACCCTCACACTGCACATCTGCCCTCACACTATACATGTACCCTCACACTACACATCTGCCCTCACACTGTACATTTGCCCTCCCACTACACATCTGCCCTTACACTACACATCTGCCCTTACACTACACATCTGCCCTTACACTACACATCTGCCCTTACACTACACATCTGTCCTCACACTATACATCTGCCCTTACACTACATATCTGCCCTTACACTACACATCTGCCCTCACACTTCACATCTGTCCTCACACTATACAGCTGCCCTCCCACTACACACGTGTGCTCATACTACACATTTACCCTCACACTACACATCTGCCCTCACACTACACATCTGCCCTTACACTACACATCTGCCCTTACACTACACATCTGTCCTCACTCTACACATCTGCCCTCCCACTACACATCTGTCCTCACACTACACATCTGCCCTCACACTATACATGTACCCTCACACTACACATCTGTCCTCACACTACACATGTACCCTCACACTACACATGTACCCTCACACTACACATGTACCCTCACACTACACATGTACCCTCACACTATACATGTACCCTCACACTACACATGTACCCTCACACTACACATGTACCCTCACACTGCACATGTACCCTCACACTGCACATTTACCCTCACACTGCACATGTACCCTCACACTACACATGTACCCTCACACTACACATGTACCCTCACACTACACATGTACCCTCACACTACACATGTACCCTCCCACTACACATGTACCCTCACACTGCACATGTACCCTCACACTACACATGTACCCTCACACTACACATGTACCCTCCCACTAGACGTGTACCCTCACACTACACATGTACCCTCACACTACACATGTACCATCACACTACACATGTACCCTCCCACTACACATGTACCCTCACACTGCACATGTACCCTCACACTACACATGTACCCTCACACTACACATGTACCCTCCCACTAGACGTGTACCCTCACACTACACATGTACCCTCACACTACACGTGTACCATCACACTACACATGTACCCTCACACTGCACATGTACCCTCCCTCACACTACACATGTACCCTTACACTACACATCTGCCCTCACACTGCGCATCTGCCCTCACACTACACATGTACCCTCACACTACACATGTACCCTCACACTACACATGTACCCTCACACTACACATGTACCCTCACACTACACGTGTACCCTCAGACTGCGCATCTGCCCTCACACTATACATCTGCCCTCACACTATACATGTACCATCACACTGCGCATCTGCCCTCACACTACACATCTGCCCTCACACTATACATGTACCCTCACACTGCACATCTGCCCTCACACTATACATGTACCCTCACACTACACATCTGCCCTCACACTGTACATTTGCCCTCCCACTACACATCTGCCCTTACACTACACATCTGCCCTTACACTACACATCTGCCCTTACACTACAAATCTGCCCTTACACTACACATCTGTCCTCACACTATACATCTGCCCTTACACTACATATCTGCCCTTACACTACACATCTGCCCTCACACTTCACATCTGTCCTCACACTATACAGCTGCCCTCCCACTACACACGTGTGCTCATACTACACATTTACCCTCACACTACACATCTGCCCTCACACTACACATCTGCCCTTACACTACACATCTGCCCTTACACTACACATCTGTCCTCACTCTACACATCTGCCCTCCCACTACACATCTGTCCTCACACTACACATCTGCCCTCACACTATACATGTACCCTCACACTACACATCTGTCCTCACACTACACATGTACCCTCACACTACACATGTACCCTCACACTACACATGTACCCTCACACTACACATGTACCCTCACACTATACATGTACCCTCACACTACACATGTACCCTCACACTACACATGTACCCTCACACTACACATGTACCTCACACTACATTACCTCACACTACACATGTACCCTCACACTACACATGTACCCTCACACTGACATGTACCCTCACACTACACATGTACCCTCACACTACACATGTACCCTCACACTACACATGTACCCTCACACTACACATGTACCCTCACACTACACATTACCCCCACTACACATGTACCCTCACACTACACATGTACCCTCACACTATTACCCTCACACTACACATGCCCTCACACTACACATCCCCTCACACTACACATGTTACCCTCACACTACACATGTACCCTCACACTACCATGTACCCTCACACTACACATGTACCCTCACACTACACATGTACCCTCACACTACACATGTACCCTCACACTACACATGTACCCTCACACTACACATGTACCCTCACACTACACATGTACCCTCACACTACACATGTACCCTCACACTACACATGTACCCTCACACTACACATGTACCCTCACACTACACATGTACCCTCACACTACACATGTACCCTCACACTACACATGTACCCTCACACTACACATGTACCCTCACACTACACATGTACCCTCACACTACACATGTACCCTCACACTACACATGTACCCTCACACTATACATGTACCCTCACACTACACATGTACCCTCACACTACACATGTACCCTCACACTACACATGTACCCTCACACTATACATGTACCCTCACACTACACATGTACCCTCACACTACACATGTACCCTCACACTACACATGTACCCTCACACTACACATGTACCCTCACACTATACATGTACCCTCACACTACACATGTACCCTCACACTACACATGTACCCTCACACTACACATGTACCCTCACACTACACATGTACCCTCACACTACACATGTACCCTCACACTACACATGTACCCTCACACTACACATGTACCCTCACACTACACATGTACCCTCACACTACACATGTACCCTCACACTACACATGTACCCTCACACTACACATGTACCCTCACACTACACATGTACCCTCACACTACACATGTACCCTCACACTACACATGTACCCTCACACTACACATGTACCCTCACACTACACATGTACCCTCACACTACACATGTACCCTCACACTATACATGTACCCTCCCACAACCCACTACACATGTACCCTCACACTACACATGTACCCTCACACTACACATGTACCCTCACACTACACATGTACCCTCACACTACACATGTACCCTCACACTATACATGTACCCTCACACTACACATGTACCCTCACACTACACATGTGCCCTCACACTACACATGTACCCTCACACTATACATGTACCCTCACACTACACATCTGCCCTCACACTACACATCTGCCCTCACACTGCACACTACACATCTGTCCTCACACTACAATCTGCCCTCCCACTACACATCTACCCTCACACTACACATCTGCCCTCACACTACACATCTGCCCTCACACTACACATGTGCCCTCACACTACACATGTACCCTCACACTACACATGTACCCTCACACTACACATCTGCCCTCACACTACACATCTGCCCTCACACTATACATGTACCCTCACACTACACATGTACCCTCACACTACACATCTGCCCTCACACTACACATGTACCCTCCCTCACACTACACATGTACCCTTACACTACACATCTGCCCTCACACTGCACATCTGCCCTCACACTACACATGTACCCTCACACTACACATGTACCCTCACACTACACATGTACCCTCACACTACACGTACCCTCACACTACACATGTACCCTCACACTAACATGTACCCTCACACTACACATCTGCCCTCACACTACACATGTACCCTCACACTACACATGTACCCTCACACTACACATGTACCCTCACACTACACATGTACCCTCACACTAACATGTCCCTCACACTACACATGTACCCTCACACTAACATCCCTCACACTACCTCCCTCACACTACACATGTACCCTCACACTACACATGTACCCTCACACTACACATGTACCCTCACACTACACATGTACCCTCACACTACACATGTACCCTCACACTACACATGTACCCTCACACTACACATGTACCCTCACACTACACATGTACCCTCACACTACACATGTACCCTCACACTACACATGCCCTCACACTACACATGTACCCTCACACTATACATGTACCCTCACACTACACATGTACCCTCACACTACACATGTACCCTCACACTACACATGTACCCTCACACTACACATGTACCCTACATAACATTCCCTACACTACACACCTCACCTACACATCTCCCTCACACTACACATCTGCCCTCACACTACACATGTACCCTCACACTACACATGTACCCTCACACTACACATGTACCCTCACACTACACATGTACCCTCACACTACACATGTACCCTCACACTACACATGTACCCTCACACTACACATGTACCCTCACACTACACATGTACCCTCACACTATACATGTACCCTCACACTATACATGTACCCTCCCACTACACATGTACCCTCACACTGCACATGTACCCTCACACTACACATGTACCCTCACACTACACATGTACCCTCCCACTACACATGTACCCTCACACTACACATGTACCCTCACACTACACATGTACCCTCACACTATACATGTACCCTCACACTACACATGTACCCTCACACTGCACATGTACCCTCACACTACACATGTACCCTCACACTACACATGTACCCTCACCACTACACATGTACCCTCACACTACACATGTACCCTCACACTACACATGTACCCTCACACTACATGTACCCTCACACTACACATGTACCTCACACTACACATGTACCCTCACACTACACATGTACCCTCACACTACACATGTACCCTCACACTACACATGCTCACACTACACATGTCCCTCCACTACATGTACCCTCACACTACATGTACCCTCACACTACACATGTACCCTCACACTACACATGTACCCTCACACTACACATGTACCCTCACACTACACATGTACCCTCACACTACACATGTACCCTCACACTACACATGTACCCTCACACTACACATGTACCCTCACACTACACATGTACCCTCACACTACACATGTACCCTCACACTACACATGTACCCTCACACTACACATGTACCCTCACACTACACATGTACCCTCACACTACACATGTACCCTCACACTACACATGTACCCTCACACTACACATTACTCCCTCACACTACACATGTACCCTCACACTACACATGTACCCTCACACTACACATGTACCCTCACACTACACATGTACCCTCACACTACACATCTGCCCTCACACTACACATCTGCCCTCACACTAACATGTACCCTCTCACTACACGTGTACCCTCACACTACACATCTGCCCTCACACTACACATGTACCCTCACACTACACATGTACCCTCCCTCACACTACACATGTACCCTTACACTACACATCTGCCCTCACACTGCACATCTGCCCTCACACTACACATGTACCCTCACACTATACATCTGCCCTCACACTACACATGTACCCTCACACTACACATGTACCCTCACACTACACATCTGCCCTCACACTACACATCTGCCCTCACACTAACATGTACCCTCACACTACACGTGTACCCTCACACTACACATCTGCCCTCACACTACACATGTACCCTCACACTACACATGTACCCTCCCTCACACTACACATGTACCCTCACACTACACATGTGCCCTCACACTACACATGTACCCTCACACTACACATGTACCCTCACACTACACATGTACCCTCACACTACACATGTACCCTCACACTACACATGTACCCTCACACTACACATGTACCCTCACACTACACATGTACCCTCACACTACACATGTACCCTCACACTACACATGTACCCTCACACTACACATGTACCCTCACACTACACATGTACCCTCACACTACACATGTACCCTCACACTGCACATGTACCCTCACACTACACATGTACCCTCACACTACACATGTACCCTCACACTACACATGTACCCTCACACTACACATGTACCCTCACACTATACATGTACCCTCACACTATACATGTACCCTCCCACTACACATGTACCCTCACACTGCACATGTACCCTCACACTACACATGTACCCTCACACTACACATGTACCCTCCCACTAGACGTGTACCCTCACACTACACATGTACCCTCACACTACACATGTACCATCACACTATACATGTACCCTCCCACTACACATGTACCCTCACACTGCACATGTACCCTCACACTACACATGTACCCTCACACTACACATGTACCCTCCCACTAGACATGTACCCTCACACTACACATGTACCCTCACACTACACGTGTACCATCACACTACACATGTACCCTCACACTATACATGTACCATCACATTGCACATCTGTCCTCACACTACACGTGTTCCCTCACACTGCGCATCTGCCCTCACACTATACATGTACCCTCACACTGCACATCTGCCCTCACACTACACATCTGCCCTCACACTATACATCTGCCCTCACACTATACATGTACCCTCACACTGCGCATCTGCCCTCACACTATACATGTACCATCACACTGCACATCTGTCCTCACACTACACGTGTACCCTCACACTGCGCATCTGCCCTCACACTATACATCTGCCCACACACTATACATGTACCCTCACACTACACATGTACCCTTACACTACACATCTGCCCTCACACTGCGCATCTGCCCTCACACTACACATGTACCCTCACACTATACATGTACCCTCACACTACACATGTACCCTCACACTACACATGTACCCTCACACTACACATGTACCCTCACACTATACATCTGCCCTCACACTACACATGTACCCTCACACTATACATCTGCCCTCACACTACACATGTACCCTCACACTACACATGTACCCTCACACTACACATATACCCTCACACTACACATGTACTCTCCCTCACACTACACATGTACCCTTACACTAAACATCTGCCCTCACACTGCGCATCTGCCCTCACACTACACATGTACCCTCACACTACACATGTACCCTCACACTACACATGTACCCTCACACTACACATGTACCCTCACACTACACATGTACCCTCACACTACACATGTACCCTCACACTACACGTGTACCCTCACACTACACATGTACCCTCACAC
>CM026386.1:35493931-35518174 GCA_014843695.1 Archivesica marissinica | reverse complement strand
CAATATCTAGTGATGTAAATACTGAATAGACTCCGTTCATTAATACACACTTTTGTATCAGCATGTATTTTTATAACGGCGATTCTAGCATATATAATATACAAATGTACAAGCTGTCATAGACTGGTCATACATTAGACGTATATATCTGTGTGATGAGATTAATGGATCAAATACAGACGGGTCAATAGTTCAGTGGTGAACACATTGGTCTGTAGATCCAAGGTTCGATCATCAGTCTTTAAGTCCGTGAATAACACCGTTCACGTAAAAAAAACCAGATAATACTCTGGCATGGGTCTCTTGTTTGTTTTTGGGGTTTAATGTATCACCAACAGCTCAAGAAATATGGTGACTTTCCAACTATTATTGGTGGAGGAAGATCCTGGGCACCCCTCCATACAGTATGTCAAGTGTGAAAGGTCACCTGCCTGGGTAGAACCACAAACATTCCGAATAGTTTCCTTGCACGAAATAATCCGACACCCCTGGTGAGAGTGTAAACATCAGCTGTGAGAGGCAAGTGATTCGAAGTCAACAACATTAACCAATCAACCACATACTCCGTCTCTGTCTCCATCACTGCAATATCCTCAAACATCTAAAATGACTAATCTCTTCAAGAGGCGTCGCTCATATGGGCAACCGGTAGCGACGATAATTAAGCTCAAAAACACAATAGATCAAAGATGATGATAAATGGTTGCTTTAACTACCAAATTGTTGTCAAGTTAACTTGGTCGGTAAGTTATATTGAAACTAATTATAACCAGCACAATCATGGATGTTAGGAAGTAGAAATAAAACAACGGAACTATTCTAAATTTCATTATTTATAATGTCACTGCAAATATACCCCAATATAATTTTATAATACATATAGAGATACATATTGACACTTGTAACATTACTGATAATATGGGTAATGCAGTTTTTAATCCTCGCATATATGGAATAGAATTATCATAGAATTGCCAAGATGAATTGGTTTAAACAATATGTATTGCAAACCATAAAACACATATATAACATACAACAACATACATAATGAAAAGGATTAAGTAGGAAGCTAAAAGTAACAATGCTTTGAATTTGTGGTACAAAGAATGTGTTTGTTGAAATGTTGGCAGCACGTACGTTTAAGGACTCGAGCAAAGTCATTTATTACGTCACATATTGTTGTCTAAGTACGATTTAGCCCATGGCACATTTGCATCATTTTCTATCATAAAAACACGTCAGCCAAAATAAAAAGAAAATTTGTTTGTTAAGTGAATGATCGAATAATACTTTACTCAAAAACATAGAAAGCTATTAATACCACTCGTGACTAGCTTCACACTTGGTAATAATGCTTTCAATGTTCATTTGGTGAAATATTATTCGATCATACACTGAAACAAACACATATCCTCTTATAATTATATCGTAGGAACAAGAAAGAAAAAACAATAAAAAACTAGATCACATGGGCTTTTTACCCCGTTCGAGACCCCACTATACCATACTAAAATCATAAGTCTTTCAGATGAGAATTTAAACAGAGGTCTTGTGCCGGTGCTTTACACAATGCAAATAAAAGAACTGGAGGAGACATCATTGCACTATCCTCCAAATCTAATATAACTAATCTCTTCAGTAGGTGTCGCTAAAATGGGCAACTGGTAACTATGATAAATAAACGTAAAACACTCACAGGTATTCATGTATTATGTATATCAACATATATATTGTATCGGATTGCTTTGTGTAATGTTACAGCTTCTGTTACAGTGTAGTGGGAAGTATATTGAAGCAGTTACATGTTCACACCAAAGTCTGTCTGTCACACCCTATGCAATCTGATACAACAAATTATATTTACTGTGAATCTATTTTCGTGTTTTGTTGCATCATCATTTCTGATTTCATAGTTGCACAAGATATAGATTGAAGATCTGTAGTGAACACAGTATGATAGACAATCTTGTTTGTACACAGGCTTCAATACCATATAATTACCAGGGTGTTTTCATGCACATCTAATTTTGCTTGTTTGGCATACATATATATATATATATATATATCTATTGTTTGCTTTATTTGTGGAAACCTTAAATTTCTTTCATAATTTTTAAAACTGTGCCGCTTGTCAAAATGAAATCTTAATAGTCTATAAAAGAAAAGTACCAAACAGTATGCATTTGTATCACCGGATAGTTGCTCAGTTTTCATCAGTTTTCATCAGTTTTCAAGATTTCTAAACTGTAAATATGACAGCTAAGATTAGTGTCCTTAAATCAAGTGGTGTTGACAGAGGCATGAACTGATCTGTTGAAATAGTGTTGTCCACTCTTGATTTTCTTGGCCATGCTATCACACAATCATAGATCAATAGACCATCAACTGAGCCAACTGTATTCTGTATAATATGGCACTTCCGATAACAATCCTGCTGTACATCAATTAAAGCCATATCATCAGGGAATCTGCAAGAAATAACATATAAAAACTCTATTAACATCAAAGTTCTACATTTCTATCTGATAAATTTGAACACTGGAATGATTGTGAACAAATTTGGACATGCATTTGTGAGGGTGGACCTGACAGATATTATTTTTTTAAAAACAATGTATAAGTGATTAGTACAGTGTATGTACATTAATAAGATGGAAACTATTCCATAAATCTGGGTTGCTGTGACGAAACTAAATATATTTGGAGTTCGGCCTAATTCTGTTTTTGAAAAAACTATGGTTAACTTTTGTGTTTTTACATCGTTCTTCATTGTTAATGTTAGAATAATCAACTGTATAAATATTATTTACTTTACAACATTTTCGAAACAAGATTATAATATTAAGCACTCTCATTGAAAGCGTATAATTATGTAGTAATTTGTGTGGGACATAACCGGAGAAAACTCACATGTCCAATTTGGGGACCACCGTACCATCTCACACACTTCTCAGTCATTGTAAGGAACCCGGAATGCATTGACTAGAAGCGAGCGTGCTAATCACTACGCTAATCAGACAGATAATCGAATAAACTTAGCAATTAATGATCACGTCGAACAGAGTTCACCTACCTGTTGATGCCATGAAAATCTGCGACTTTGGACAATACATCATCCTTTGATAGGTATCTAAATCAATAAGCATCTGAAATGAACAAAACGTTTCAACTATTATTGATACATAAAACAGTCAGTGTTTTCAACACACTATTATTATATTACAATGCAACTTTGTGGTCATTTGTTGTGGTAGTAGTTCATAACCCAATATACATGTAAACACAGAGTTCGATATATTCCGATTGATTTCAAACTGGACAGTGTATCTATATATAATTATGGTCATCCCGACTCATCGTGTCTATCATCGCATTAAGATCAATCATGACAACTTGTAATATGGATTACACTTCTTTTGGCTGTCCAATTCGCGCAGTAGTTAGCCATGCTCGCTTCTCACCAATTCAACCCTGGTTCGATGGACAGTATGTGATATGGTACGGTGACAGATTGAACAGGACGATTTCCTCCTGGCGTCCGTGGCATGGTGTCGGATTTGGAATCAAACTGTCCCATGTTCGATACTCGGTCAGTCCACGTATGTAGTGTCATTGAGCAAGTCACCTCACATACATAGTTTAGTACTGGTTAACCGCTTAGGTCGGCTAAGCCTGTCCAGAAAAACATTTGGACACGTGGGGACGTTTAATTATGTGTACGAATACTGTATCAATACACGAGCATTTAAAAAGAAACAGACAACATTATAAACACAAGCATTTAATTCCCTACCTGCACAATGTATCAATTTACTTAGTTAATGCGTTGCAGAAACAGAATACGTATCGTCATTCAGTTCCAAAATCATAATAACACTTGTGTGTAGTATCGATATAAATAGCAATAGATTCTTATGGAAGTAGCCTCCCTTGTAATCTTAAAATAGAAATAAGGGCCTACTGTACAGAAATGTGTATGCAAATAACACTGATATGCACCTTAATAATGCAAGATATAGAAATATATCAATTTCACTTTACCTAGGTCAAACCGGGTATCGAATGAGAGTGGTTGGTCCCCTTGTCCAAGTCATTCCCCCCACCATATCATCAAGCACGACAATCCATAGCCTCGTCCTGCGATATCGGGACAGGATATTGGTGTCACACGTCTCCAATGTCTCTACCGGCCCTGAATATTCTTGCATCACGTCTCTGATGCACGGATTCTGCTGATTCGGCCGCCATTTTTAAGACTTTTTCCGAAGTTGCGACTGCATCGAACCAGTCGTAAAGTTAAGACTTTATTTACGATATCTTAGCTGCGACTTTGTTGATAAAACGGACCGTGGTCTTAACTTAGACGTTACGACGGCGTAACTCGGTCTTAAGCAATAATCTTAACTAAGACTGACTTACGACCGTTGATAAAACGGGGCCCAGTTACATTTTGTGATTTTATTACAATTGTTTGTATCCATGTGTAAGAATATACATTGTCAATTGGATTTTATGACATTTTGCAAAGATTTTATGAAAATTATACAAATTTACTGATTAAACTTGTAGAATTTAAGGGTTTATTTTATATATTAGCTCAAACCCTTGATGTCAATAATGTGTAAGTATGTTCAAATTGAAAATGTAGATCAAAACTAATTAAACTAAATTGATTATGGTGGAAAACAGATGAAAATTATGTCTATATAAGCTTTTATAAGTGGGCAAGTATAGCTAGTTCGTACTAACACCATATTTTTGTTTATGTATTATAAATTATATGTATATTAAATTAATTACTTATTTATGTAATATGTGACACAAAATGGATAAAAAAATCCAAGATGACGTCCAATATGGCCACCGTAATGGCTTACAATATACATGTATATGACTTTATTTACAAGAAGTCAATGATGATAACATACAAACAGCAATGGAAAATGTATGTTTATTTGTAAGGAAGTTGTATAAAAGAGAATATAGTCAATCATTTTATTGCAGATTACATGCATTGTTAGTTTATGTCCATATTAGGTTCAACAATGGCATGCATCTTCACAGCAGATATCAAGACCTTCACCGTAAATAAAACAAATTGTTACATTTAAAGACTTATGTATCAGTTTAGAAATTATGCAGCAATTATTTGTTGTAATATGAGATGCAAAGAGCAATCCAAAGCAATTTATTTATAGTTTCACTGTGTAGCTGCCACTAAAATCAGGATTTAGAAGTAAACAGATGAGGATTTCTTGACAGTGTTTCATTCCATAATGTCCATCAGTGTTTACACTTGCTAACATGAACAAGTTCTGACACAAATCTGCTTCACATAATAAAATTAACAGTCTTTCATATGGGACTTTAAACCGAGGTCTCATGTCGATGCTTTACACTGTGTATATAAAAGAACTACAGGAGACTCTGGAATGGGTCGTTTATTGGCAACCAGTAGCAATGATAAATAAACGTAAAATTTGTTATTGATTTTTTTTATAAACTGTTTTAGCAGGGCTCCAGGTATTGATAGACCATACACTGTCATACATAATATATTCATTTTACGAAATAAGAGAGACAATGATAAAAACAATTTTTGAGTTTTGACTATTATTGTTGTAATACAATAACTATGTAATTAGTTCTTATATCATGAAAACATACAACACTAGCAAAATATCAATGGCTTCAAATATATTATTATTATTAATATTATTATACCAGATTTGCACAGCACTCTTTTTATACAGAAATTATATGATCTAAAGTGCTTAACATTAATTTAGCATAGTAAGACATTTATTACAACATACATTACAATAGTCAACTTAAGGACAACAATTTGGTATAAAAAAAAATAAAAAAACAAAAACAATATAAAATGTTTCTAAAAATTATTAAGAAAAGTACATAAAATAATAAAGGTTAAGAATTAAAATACATAATGCTATAGATACATCGTTAGATGGAACACACCAAACTAAAATCTACTTCATATGGGCTCCAAGTTATTCAATTGGCTCTAATTTTTTCAATTAGCACAGAAAGATGGCCAGAAGGAACCCAGCAACTACTGCAATATGATAAAATGAATATGGGGAAGGCGAGGACATTGTAAGGGGGGGAGGAATTATGTCCTACACATGAGTGAATATATGTAAATGAAATACATAACTTTGTGGTCTCTTAAAACTAATGTGATTGTAATAATGATGAATAACATATTGCAAGTGTGTTAAAGATCACTTGATATATTGCGGATCTTGCAATTTGGTAATATTGCAAAGAGCGACAGCTGTGCATTCTACAAAGTCTGCAATGTTTGGCATGTTTAGTGTCCTGTCACCAGCATTTAGTACGTCTTAGGTCATGAAAATATTAGTTTAAATGATAATTTTGCATGAGAAAACGTCTGAGAAAAAACTCCCTCTTGACGATCCCAATCTCCCTATTTGGAAAGTCAAATCTCCCTCTTGGGACAACCTGTTTGTCAAAGGGCATTCATTTGCTCCTAGGTAGGTTTAAGTGTTGTATAGACAGTGTTGTAATCATTTGGAGGGGCCATGATGATTGTGGATTGAATACAATGTCTGCTGAATCACATATACAGTCAGGATGTACACGATAGTGAAATACAGTCAAGATGTACATGATAGTGAAATACAGTCAAGATGTACACGATAGTGAAATACAGTCAAGATGTACACGATAGTGAAATACAGTCAGGATGTACACGATAGTGAAATACAGTCAGGATGTACACGATAGTGAAATACAGTCAGGATGTATACGATAGTGAAATACAGTCAGGATGTACATGATAGTGAAATACAGTCAAGATGTACACGATAGTGAAATACAGTCAGGATGTACACGATAGTGAAATACAGTCAAGATGTACATGATAGTGAAATACAGTCAGTATGTACACGATAGTGAAATACAGTCAAGATGTACATGATAGTGAAATACAGTCAAGATGTACATGATAGTGAAATACAGTCAGGATGTACATGATAGTGAAATACAGTCAGTATGTACACGATAGTGAAATACAGTCAAGATGTACATGATAGTGAAATACAGTCAGGATGTACATGATAGTGAAATACAGTCAGGATGTACATGATAGTGAAATACAGTCAGTATGTACACGATAGTGAAATACAGTCAGTATGTACACGATAGTGAAATACAGTCAAGATGTACATGATAGTGAAATACAGTCAAGATGTACATGATAGTGAAATACAGTCAGGATGTACATGATAGTGAAATACAGTCAGGATGTACATGATAGTGAAATACAGTCAAGATGTACATGATAGTGAAATACAGTCAGGATGTACATGATAGTGAAATACAGTCAGGATGTACATGATAGTGAAATACAGTCAGTATGTACACGATAGTGAAATACAGTCAAGATGTACATGATAGTGAAATACAGTCAAGATGTACATGATAGTGAAATACAGTCAGGATGTACACGATAGTGAAATACAGTCAAGATGTACACGATAGTGAAATACAGTCAAGATGTACATGATAGTGAAATACAGTCAGGATGTACATGATAGTGAAATACAGTCAAGATGTACATGATAGTGAAATACAGTCAAGATGTACATGATAGTGAAATACAGTCAGGATGTACACGATAGTGAAATACAATCAAGATGTACATGATAATGAAATACAATCAGTATGTACACGATAGTAAAATACAGTCAAGATGTACATGATAATGAAATACAGTCAGGATGTACATGATAGTGAAATACAGTCAAGATGTACATGATAGTGAAATACAGTCAGGATATACATGATAGTGAAATACAGTCAAGATGTACATGATAGTGAAATGTACACGATAGTGAAATACAGTCAGGATGTACACGATAGTGAAATACAGTCAGGATGTACACGATAGTGAAATACAGTCAAGATGTACATGATAGTGAAATACAGTCAAGATGTACATGATAGTGAAATACAGTCAGGATGTACACGATAGTGAAATACAGTCAGGATGTACACGATAGTGAAATACAGTCAGGATGTACATGATAGTGAAATACAGTCAGGATGTACACGATAGTGAAATACAGTCAGGATGTACATGATAGTGAAATACAGTCAGGATGTACACGATAGTGAAATACAGTCAAGATGTACATGATAGTGAAATACAGTCAGGATGTACACGATAGTGAAATACAGTCAGGATGTACACGATAGTGAAATACAGTCAGGATGTACATGATAGTGAAATACAGTCAGTATGTACACGATAGTGAAATACAGTCAAGATGTACATGATAGTGAAATACAGTCAGGATGTACACGATAGTGAAATACAGTCAAGATGTACATGATAGTGAAATACAGTCAGGATGTACACGATAGTGAAATACAGTCAGGATGTACACGATAGTGAAATACAGTCAAGATGTACATGATAGTGAAATACAGTCAGTATGTACACGATAGTGAAATACAGTCAAGATGTACATGATAGTGAAATACAGTCAGGATGTACACGATAGTGAAATACAGTCAAGATGTACATGATAGTGAAATACAGTCAGGATGTACACGATAGTGAAATACAGTCAGGATGTACACGATAGTGAAATACAGTCAAGATGTACATGATAGTGAAATACAGTCAGGATGTACATGATAGTGAAATACAGTCAGGATGTACACGATAGTGAAATACAGTCAAGATGTACATGATAGTGAAATACAGTCAAGATGTACATGATAGTGAAATACAGTCAGTATGTACACAATAGTGAAATACAGTCAAGATGTACATGATAGTGAAATGTACACATAGTGAAATACAGTCAGGATGTACACGATAGTGAAATACAGTCAGGATGTACATGATAGTGAAATACAGTCAAGATGTACATGATAGTGAAATGTACACGATAGTGAAATACAGTCAGATGTACACGATAGTGAAATACAGTCAGATGTACATGATAGTGAAATACAGTCAAGATGTACATGATAGTGAAATACACAGTCAGTATGTACACAATAGTGAAATACAGTCAAGATGTACATGATAGTGAAATGTACACGATAGTGAAATACAGTCAGGATGTACACGATAGTGAAATACAGTCAGGATGTACACGATAGTGAAATACAGTCAGGATGTACATGATAGTGAAATACAGTCAGTATGTACACGATAGTGAAATACAGTCAAGATGTACATGATAGTGAAATACAGTCAGGATGTACACGATAGTGAAATACAGTCAAGATGTACATGATAGTGAAATACAGTCAGGATGTACATGATAGTGAAATACAGTCAGTATGTACATGATAGTGAAATACAGTCAGTATGTACACAATAGTGAAATACAGTCAAGATGTACATGATAGTGAAATACAGTCAGGATGTACATGATAGTGAAATACAGTCAGGATGTACATGATAGTGAAATACAGTCAGGATGTACATGATAGTGAAATACAGTCAGGATGTACATGATAGTGAAATACAGTCAAGATGTACATGATAGTGAAATGTACACGATAGTGAAATACAGTCAGGATGTACACGATAGTGAAATACAGTCAAGATGTACATGATAGTGAAATACAGTCAAGATGTACATGATAGTGAAATACAGTCAGGATGTACACGATAGTGAAATACAGTCAAGATGTACACGATAGTGAAATACAGTCAGGATGTACACGATAGTGAAATACAGTCAGGATGTACACGATAGTGAAATACAGTCAAGATGTACATGATAGTGAAATACAGTCAAGATGTACATGATAGTGAAATACAGTCAGGATGTACACGATAGTGAAATACAGTCAAGATGTACATGATAGTGAAATACAGTCAGGATGTACATGATAGTGAAATACAGTCAGGATGTACATGATAGTGAAATACAGTCAGGATGTACATGATAGTGAAATACAGTCAAGATGTACACGATAGTGAAATACAGTCAGGATGTACACGATAGTGAAATACAGTCAGGATGTACACGATAGTGAAATACAGTCAAGATGTACATGATAGTGAAATACAGTCAAGATGTACATGATAGTGAAATACAGTCAAGATGTACACGATAGTGAAATACAGTCAAGATGTACATGATAGTGAAATACAGTCAGTATGTACACGATAGTGAAATACAGTCAGGATGTACATGATAGTGAAATACAGTCAGTATGTACACGATAGTGAAATACAGTCAGTATGTACACGATAGTGAAATACAGTCAAGATGTACATGATAGTGAAATACAGTCAAGATGTACATGATAGTGAAATAGTCAGGATGTACACGATAGTGAAATACAGTCAGGATGTACATGATAGTGAAATACAGTCAGGATGTACATGATAGTGAAATACAGTCAAGATGTACATGATAGTGAAATGTACACGATAGTGAAATACAGTCAGGATGTACACGATAGTGAAATACAGTCAGGATGTACATGATAGTGAAATACAGTCAGGATGTACATGATAGTGAAATACAGTCAGTATGTACATGATAGTGAAATACAGTCAGGATATACATGATAGTGAAATACAGTCAAGATGTACATGATAGTGAAATACAGTCAGGATGTACACGATAGTGAAATACAATCAGGATGTACACGATAGTGAAATACAGTCAAGATGTACATGATAGTGAAATACAGTCAAGATGTACATGATAGTGAAATACACAGTCAGTATGTACACAATAGTGAAATACAGTCAAGATGTACATGATAGTGAAATGTACACGATAGTGAAATACAGTCAGGATGTACACGATAGTGAAATACAGTCAGGATGTACATGATAGTGAAATACAGTCAAGATGTACATGATAGTGAAATGTACACGATAGTGAAATACAGTCAGGATGTACACGATAGTGAAATACAGTCAGGATGTACATGATAGTGAAATACAGTCAAGATGTACATGATAGTGAAATACACAGTCAGTATGTACACAATAGTGAAATACAGTCAAGATGTACATGATAGTGAAATGTACACGATAGTGAAATACAGTCAGGATGTACACGATAGTGAAATACAATCAGGATGTACACAATAGTGAAATACAGTCAGGATGTACATGATAGTGAAATACAGTCAGGATGTACATGATAGTGAAATACAGTCAGTATGTACATGATAGTGAAATACAGTCAGGATATACATGATAGTGACATACAGTCAAGATGTACATGATAGTGAAATACAGTCAGGATGTACACGATAGTGAAATACAATCAGGATGTACACGATAGTGAAATACAGTCAAGATGTACATGATAGTGAAATGTACACGATAGTGAAATACAGTCAGGATGTACACGATAGTGAAATACAGTCAGGATGTACACGATAGTGAAATACAGTCAAGATGTACATGATAGTGAAATACAGTCAAGATGTACATGATAGTGAAATACAGTCAGGATGTACACGATAGTGAAATACAGTCAAGATGTACACGATAGTGAAATACAGTCAGGATGTACACAATAGTGAAATACAGTCAGGATGTACATGATAGTGAAATACAGTCAAGATGTACATGATAGTGAAATACAGTCAAGATGTACACGATAGTGAAATACAGTCAGGATGTACACGATAGTGAAATACAATCAGGATGTACAATATGAAATGTACAGATAGTGAAATACAGTCAGATGTACACGATAGTGAAATACAGTCAGGATGTACATGATAGTGAAATACAGTCAAGATGTACACGATAGTGAAATACAGTCAGGATGTACATGATAGTGAAATACAGTCAGGATGTACACGATAGTGAAATACAGTCAAGATGTACATGATAGTGAAATACAGTCAGGATGTACACGATAGTGAAATACAGTCAAGATGTACATGATAGTGAAATACAGTCAGGATGTACATATAGTGAAATGTACACGATAGTGAAATACAGTCAGTATGTACACGATAGTGAAATACAGTCAAGATGTACATGATAGTGAAATACAGTCAAGATGTACATGATAGTGAAATACAGTCAGGATGTACACGATAGTGAAATACAGTCAGGATGTACATGATAGTGAAATACAGTCAGGATGTACATGATAGTGAAATACAGTCAAGATGTACATGATAGTGAAATGTACACGATAGTGAAATACAGTCAGGATGTACACGATAGTGAAATACAGTCAGGATGTACATGATAGTGAAATACAGTCAGGATGTACATGATAGTGAAATACAGTCAGTATGTACATGATAGTGAAATACAGTCAGGATGTACATGATAGCGAAATACAGTCAAGATGTACATGATAGTGAAATACAGTCAGGATGTACACGATAGTGAAATACAGTCAGGATGTACACGATAGTGAAATACAGTCAAGATGTACATGATAGTGAAATACAGTCAAGATGTACATGATAGTGAAATACACAGTCAGTATGTACACGATAGTGAAATACAGTCAGGATGTACACGATAGTGAAATACAGTCAAGATGTACATGATAGTGAAATACAGTCAAGATGTACATGATAGTGAAATACAGTCAGGATGTACATGATAGTGAAATACAGTCAAGATGTACATGATAGTGAAATACAGTCAAGATGTACACGATAGTGAAATACAGTCAGGATGTACACGATAGTGAAATACAATCAGGATGTACACAATAGTGAAATACAGTCAGGATGTACACAATAGTGAAATACAGTCAAGATGTACACGATAGTGAAATACAGTCAGGATGTACACGATAGTGAAATACAGTCAGGATGTACACGATAGTGAAATACAGTCAAGATGTACATGATAGTGAAATACAGTCAGTACCGCTGTACAGTATACAGCCTGATCATAGCAACCATTTCAACATCTAGCAAGATTCCTGACCCACAAATACACCAACTGTGAGGCTAGTATGTACCCTACCACTGTACAGTATACAGCCTGATCATAGCAACCAGTTCAACATCTAGCCTGACCCAAAAATACACCAACTGTGAGGCTGGTATGTACCCTACCACTGTACAGAATACAGCCTGATCATAGCAACCAGTTCAACATCTAGCAAGATTCCTGACCCACAGATACACCAAATGTGAGGCTGGTATGTACCCTACCGCTGTACAGTATACAGCCTGATCATAGCAACCAGTTCTACATCTAGCAAGATTCCTGACCCACAGATACACCAACTGTGAGGCTGGTATGTACCCTACCGCTGTACAGTATACAGCCTGATCATAGCAACCAGTTCAACATCTAGCCTGACCCACAGAAACACCAACTGTGAGGCTGGTATGTACCCTACCGCTGTACAGTATACAGCCTGATCATAGCAACCAGTTGAACATCTAGCAAGATTCCTGACCCACAGATACACCAACTGTGAGGCTGGTATGTACCCTACCGCCGTACAGTATACAGCCTGATCATAGCAACCAGTTCAACATCTAGCAAGATTCCTGACCCACAGATACAACAACTGCAATGCTGGTATGTACCCTATCACTGTACAGTATACAGCCTGATCATAGCAACTAGTTCAACATCTAGCCTGACCCACAGATACAACAACTGTGAGGCTGGTATGTACCCTACCGCTGTACAGTATACAGGCTGATCATAGCAACCAGTTCAACATCTAGCAAGATTCCTGACCCACAGATACACCAACTGTGAGGCTGGTATGTACCCTACCACTGTACAGTATACAGCCTGATCATAGCAACCAGTTCAACATCTAGCAAGATTCCTGACCCACAGATACACCAACTGCTATGCTGGTATGTACCCTACCACTGTACAGTATACAGCCTGATCATAGCAACCAGTTCAACATCTAGCAAGATTCCTGACCAACAGATACACCAACTGCGAGGCTGGTATGTACCCTACCACTGTACAGTATACAGCTTGAACATAGCAACCAGTTAAACATCTAGCCTGACCCACAGATACACCAACTGTGAGGCTGGTATGTACCCTACCACTGTACAGAATACTGCCTGATCATAGCAACCAGTTCAACATCTAGCCTGACCCACAGATACACCAACTGTGAGGCTGGTATGTACCCTACTGCTGTACAGTATACAGCCTGATCATAGCAACCAGTTCAACATCTAGCAAGATTCCTGACCCACAGATACACCAGCTGTGAGGCTGGTATGTACCCTACCGCTGTACAGTATATAGCCTGATCATAGCAACCAGGTCAACATCTAGCAAGATTCCTGACCCACAGATACACCAACTGTGAGGCTGGTATGTACCCTACCGCTGTACAGTATACAGCCTGATCATAGCAACCAGTTCAACATCTAGCATGACCCACAGATACACCAACTGTGAGGCTGGTATGTATTCTACCGCTGTACAGTGTACAGCCTGATCATAGCAACCAGTTCAACATCTAGCCTGACCCACAGATACACCAACTGTGAGGCTAGTATGTACCCTACCACTGTACAGTATACAGCCTGATCATAGCAACTAGTTCAACATCTAGCCTGACCCACAGATACACCAACTGTGAGGCTGGTATGTACCCTACCGCTGTACAGTATACAGGCTGATCATAGCAACCAGTTCAACATCTAGCAAGATTCCTGACCCACAGATACACCAACTGTGAGGCTGGTATGTACCCTACCACTGTACAGTATACAGCCTGATCATAGCAACCAGTTCAACATCTAGCAAGATTCCTGACCCACAGATACACCAACTGTGAGGCTGGTATGTACCCTACCACTGTACAGTATACAGCCTGATCATAGCAACCAGTTCAACATCTAGCAAGATTCCTGACCCACAGATACACCAACTGTGAGGCTGGTATGTACCCTACCACTGTACAGTATACAGCTTGATCATAGCAACCAGTTAAACATCTAGCCTGACCCACAGATACACCAACTGTGAGGCTGGTATGTACCCTACCACTGTACAGAATACAGCCTGATCATAGCAACCAGTTCAACATCTAGCCTGACCCACAGATACACCAACTGTGAGGCTGGTATGTACCCTACTGCTGTACAGTATACAGCCTGATCATAGCAACCAGTTCAACATCTAGCAAGATTCCTGACCCACAGATACACCAGCTGTGAGGCTGGTATGTACCCTACCGCTGTACAGTATACAGCCTGATCATAGCAACCAGGTCAACATCTAGCAAGATTCCTGACCCACAGATACACCAACTGTGAGGCTAGTATGTACCCTACCGCTGTACAGTATACAGCCTGATCATAGCAACCAGTTCAACATCTAGCATGACCCACAGATACACCAACTGTGAGGCTGGTATGTATTCTACCGCTGTACAGTGTACAGCCTGATCATAGCAACCAGTTCAACATCTAGCCTGACCCACAGATACACCAACTGTGAGGCTGGTATGTATTCTACCGCTGTACAGTATACAGCCTGATCATAGCAACCAGTTCAACATCTAGCAAGATTTCTCACCCACAGATACACCAACTGTGAGGCTAGTATGTACCCTACAACTGTACAGTATACAGCCTGATCATAGCAACCATTTCAACATCTAGCCTGACCCAAACATACACCAACTGTGAGGCTGGTATGTACCCTACCGCTGTACAGTATACAGCCTGATCATAGCAACCAGTTCAACATCTAGCCTGACCCACAGATACACCAACTGTGAGGCTGGTATGTACCCTACCACTGTACAGTATACAGCCTGATCATAGCAACCATTTCAACATCTAGCCTGACCCAAACATACACCAACTGTGAGGCTGGTATGTACCCTACCGCTGTACAGTATACAGCCTGATCATAGCAACCGGGTCAACATCTAGCAAGATTCCTGACGCACAGATAAACCAACTGTGAAGCTGGTATGTACCCTACAACTGTACAGTATGCAGCCTGATCATAGCAACCAGTTCAACATCTAGCCTGACCCACAGATACACCAACTGTGAGGCTGGTATGTACCCTACCGCTGTATATTATACAGACTGATCATAGCAACCAGTTCAACATCTAGCAAGATTCCTGACCCACAGATACACCAACTGTGAGGCTGGTATGTACCCTACCGCTGTACAGTATACAGCCTGATCATAGCAACCAGTTCAACATCTAGCCTGACCCACAGATATACAAACTGTGAGGCTGGTATGTACCCTACCGCTGTACAGTATACAACCTGATCATAGCAACCAGTTCAACATCTAGCCTGACCCACAGATACACCAACTGTGAGGCTGGTATGTACCCTACCGCTGTACAGTATACAGCCTGATCATAGCAACCAGGTCAACATCTAGCAAGATTCCTGACCCACAGATACACCAACTGTGAGGCTGGTATGTACCCTACCACTGTACAGTATACAGCCTGATCATAGCAACCAGTTCAACATCTAGCCTGACCCACAGATACACCAACTGTGAGGCTGATATGTACCCTACCACTGTACAGTATACAGCCTGATCATAGCAACCAGTTCAACATCTAGCCTGACCCACAGATACACCAACTGTGAGGCTGGTATGTACCCTACTGCTGTACAGTATACAGCCTGATCATAGCAACCAGTTCAACATCTAGCAATATTCCTGACCCACAGATACACCAACTGTGAGGCTGGTATGTACCCTACCGCTGTACAGTATACAGCCTGATCATAGCAACCAGGTCAACATCTAGCAAGATTCCTGACCCACATATACACCAACTGTGAGGCTGGTATGTACCCTACCGCTGTACAGTATACAGCCTGATCATAGCAACCAGTTCAACATCTAGCCTGACCCACAGATACACCAACTGTGAGGCTGGTATGTACCCTACCACTGTACAGTATACAGCCTGATCATAGCAACCAGTTCTACATCTAGCAAGATTCCTGACACACAGATACACCAACTGTGAGGCTGGTATGTACCCTACCGCTGTACATTATACAGCCTGATCATAGCAACCAGTTCAACATCTAGCCTGACCCACAGATACACCAACTGTGAGGCTGGTATGTATCCTACCACTGTACAGTATACAGCCTGATCATAGCAACCAGTTCTACATCTAGCAAGATTCCTGACACACAGATACACCAACAGTGAGGCTGGTATGTATCCTACCGCTGTACAGTATACAGCCTGATCATAGCAACCAGTTCAACATCTAGCAAGATTCCTGACCCACAGATACACCAACCGTGAGGCTGGTATGTACCCTACCGCTGTACAGTATACAGCCTGATCATAGCAACCAGTTCAACATCTAGCCTGACCCACAGATACACCAACTGTGAGGCTGGTATGTACCCTACCGCTGTACAGTATACAGCCTGATCATAGCAACCAGTTCAACATCTAGCCTGACCCACAGATACACCAACTGTGAGGCTGGTATGTACCCTACCACTGTACAGTATACAGCCTGATCATAGCAACCAGTTCAACATCTAGCAAGATTCCTGACCCACAGATACACCAACTGTGAGGCTGGTATGTACCCTACCACTGTACAGTATACAGCCTGATCATAGCAACCAGTTCAACATCTAGCCTGACCCACAGATACACCAACTGTGAGGCTGGAATGTACCCTACCACTGTACAGTATACAGCCTGATCATAGCAACCAGTTCAACATCTAGCAAGATTCCTGACCCACAGATACACCAACTGTGAGGCTGGTATGTACCCTACCGCTGTACATTATACAGCCTGATCATAGCAACCAGTTCATCATCTAGCAAGATTCCTGACCCACAGATACACCAACTGTGAGGCTGGTATGTACCCTACCACTGTACAGTATACAGCCTGATCATAGCAACCAGTTCAAGATCTAGCAAGATTCCTGACCCACAGATACACCAACTGTGAGGCTGGTATGTACCCTACCGCTGTACAGTATACAGCCTGATCATAGCAACCAGTTCAACATCTAGCCTGACCCACAGATACACCAACTGTGAGGCTGGTATGTACCCTACCGCTGAACAGTATACAGCCTGATCATAGCAACCAGGTCAACATCTAGCAAGATTCCTGACCCACAGATACACCAACTGTGAGGCTGGTATGTACCCTACCACTGTACAGTATACAGCCTGATCATAGCAACAAGTTCAACATCTAGCCTGACCCACAGATACACCAACTGTGAGGCTGGTATGTACCCTACCACTGTACAGTATACAGCCTGATCATAGCAACCAGTTCAACATCTAGCAAGATTCCTGACCCACATATACACCAACTGTGAGGCTGGTATGTACCCTACCACTGTACAGTATACAGCCTGATCATAGCAACCAGTTCAACATCTAGCAAGATTCCTGACCCACAGATACACCAACTGTGAGGCTGGTATGTACCCTACCACTGTACAGTATACAGCCTGATCATAGCAACCAGTTCAACATCTAGCAAGATTCCTGACCCACAGATACACCAACTGCAATGCTGGTATGTACCCTACCACTGTACAGTATACAGCCTGATCATAGCAACCATTTCAACATCTAGCCTGACCCAAACATACACCAACTGTGAGGCTGGTATGTACCCTACCGCTGTACAGTATACAGCCTGATCATAGCAACCGGGTCAACATCTAGCAAGATTCCTGACGCACAGATAAACCAACTGTGAAGCTGGTATGTACCCTACAACTGTACAGTATGCAGCCTGATCATAGCAACCAGTTCAACATCTAGCCTGACCCACAGATACACCAACTGTGAGGCTGGTATGTACCCTACCGCTGTACAGTATACAGCCTGATCATAGCAACCAGTTCAACATCTAGCCTGACCCACAGATATACAAACTGTGAGGCTGGTATGTACCCTACCGCTGTACAGTATACAACCTGATCATAGCAACCAGTTCAACATCTAGCCTGACCCACAGATACACCAACTGTGAGGCTGGTATGTACCCTACCGCTGTACAGTATACAGCCTGATCATAGCAACCAGGTCAACATCTAGCAAGATTCCTGACCCACAGATACACCAACTGTGAGGCTGGTATGTACCCTACCACTGTACAGTATACAGCCTGATCATAGCAACCAGTTCAACATCTAGCCTGACCCACAGATACACCAACTGTGAGGCTGGTATGTACCCTACCACTGTACAGTATACAGCCTGATCATAGCAACCAGTTCAACATCTAGCCTGACCCACAGATACACCAACTGTGAGGCTGGTATGTACCCTACTGCTGTACAGTATACAGCCTGATCATAGCAACCAGTTCAACATCTAGCAATATTCCTGACCCACAGATACACCAACTGTGAGGCTGGTATGTACCCTACCGCTGTACAGTATACAGCCTGATCATAGCAACCAGGTCAACATCTAGCAAGATTCCTGACCCACATATACACCAACTGTGAGGCTGGTATGTACCCTACCGCTGTACAGTATACAGCCTGATCATAGCAACCAGTTCAACATCTAGCCTGACCCACAGATACACCAACTGTGAGGCTGGTATGTACCCTACCACTGTACAGTATACAGCCTGATCATAGCAACCAGTTCTACATCTAGCAAGATTCCTGACACACAGATACACCAACTGTGAGGCTGGTATGTACCCTACCGCTGTACATTATACAGCCTGATCATAGCAACCAGTTCAACATCTAGCCTGACCCACAGATACACCAACTGTGAGGCTGGTATGTATCCTACCACTGTACAGTATACAGCCTGATCATAGCAACCAGTTCTACATCTAGCAAGATTCCTGACACACAGATACACCAACAGTGAGGCTGGTATGTATCCTACCGCTGTACAGTATACAGCCTGATCATAGCAACCAGTTCAACATCTAGCAAGATTCCTGACCCACAGATACACCAACCGTGAGGCTGGTATGTACCCTACCGCTGTACAGTATACAGCCTGATCATAGCAACCAGTTCAACATCTAGCCTGACCCACAGATACACCAACTGTGAGGCTGGTATGTACCCTACTGCTGTACAGTATACAGCCTGATCATAGCAACCAGTTCAACATCTAGCCTGACCCACAGATACACCAACTGTGAGGCTGGAATGTACCCTACCACTGTACAGTATACAGCCTGATCATAGCAACCAGTTCAACATCTAGCAAGATTCCTGACCCACAGATACACCAACTGTGAGGCTGGTATGTACCCTACCACTGTACAGTATACAGCCTGATCATAGCAACCAGTTCAACATCTAGCCTGACCCACAGATACACCAACTGTGAGGCTGGTATGTACCCTACCACTGTACAGTATACAGCCTGATCATAGCAACCAGTTCAACATCTAGCAAGATTCCTGACCCACAGATACACCAACTGTGAGGCTGGTATGTACCCTACCGCTGTACAGTATACAGCCTGATCATAGCAACCAGTTCAACATCTAGCAAGATTCCTGACCCACAGATACACCAACTGTGAGGCTGGTATGTACCCTACCACTGTACAGTATACAGCCTGATCATAGCAACCAGTTCAACATCTAGCAAGATTCCTGACCCACAGATACACCAACTGTGAGGCTGGTATGTACCCTACCACTGTACAGTATACAGCCTGATCATAGCAACCAGTTCAACATCTAGCCTGACCCACAGATACACCAACTGTGAGGCTGGTATGTACCCTACCGCTGTACAGTATACAGCCTGATCATAGCAACCAGTTCAACATCTAGCAAGATTCCTGACCCACAGATACACCAACTGTGAGGCTGGTATGTACCCTACCGCTGTACAGTATACAGCCTGATCATAGCAACCAGTTCAACATCTAGCCCTGACCCACAGATACACCAACTGTGAGGCTGGTATGTACCCTACCACTGTACAGTATACAGCCTGATCATAGCAACCAGTTCAACATCTAGCAAGATTCCTGACCCACAGATACACCAACTGTGAGGCTGGTATGTACCCTACCACTGTACAGTATACAGCCTGATCATAGCAACCAGTTCAACATCTAGCAAGATTCCTGACCCACAGATACACCAACTGTGAGGCTGGTATGTACCCTACCACTGTACAGTATACAGCCTGATCATAGCAACCAGTTCAACATCTAGCAAGATTCCTGACCCACAGATACACCAACTGCAATGCTGGTATGTACCCTACCACTGTACAGTATACAGCCTGATCATAGCAACCAGTTCAACATCTAGCAAGATTCCTGACCCACAGATACACCAACTGCGAGGCTGGTATGTACCCTACCACTGTACAGTATACAGCTTGATCATAGCAACCAGTTAAACATCTAGCCTGACCCACAGATACACCAACTGTGAGGCTGGTATGTACCCTACCACTGTACAGAATACAGCCTGATCATAGCAACCAGTTCAACATCTAGCCTGACCCACAGATACACCAACTGTGAGGCTGGTATGTACCCTACTGCTGTACAGTATACAGCCTGATCATAGCAACCAGTTCAACATCTAGCAAGATTCCTGACCCACAGATACACCAGCTGTGAGGCTGGTATGTACCCTACCGCTGTACAGTATACAGCCTGATCATAGCAACCAGGTCAACATCTAGCAAGATTCCTGACCCACAGATACACCAACTGTGAGGCTAGTATGTACCCTACCGCTGTACAGTATACAGCCTGATCATAGCAACCAGTTCAACATCTAGCATGACCCACAGATACACCAACTGTGAGGCTGGTATGTATTCTACCGCTGTACAGTGTACAGCCTGATCATAGCAACCAGTTCAACATCTAGCCTGACCCACAGATACACCAACTGTGAGGCTGGTATGTATTCTACCGCTGTACAGTATACAGCCTGATCATAGCAACCAGTTCAACATCTAGCAAGATTTCTGACCCACAGATACACCAACTGTGAGGCTAGTATGTACCCTACAACTGTACAGTATACAGCCTGATCATAGCAACCATTTCAACATCTAGCCTGACCCAAACATACACCAACTGTGAGGCTGGTATGTACCCTACCGCTGTACAGTATACAGCCTGATCATAGCAACCAGTTCAACATCTAGCCTGACCCACAGATACACCAACTGTGAGGCTGGTATGTACCCTACCACTGTACAGTATACAGCCTGATCATAGCAACCATTTCAACATCTAGCCTGACCCAAACATACACCAACTGTGAGGCTGGTATGTACCCTACCGCTGTACAGTATACAGCCTGATCATAGCAACCGGGTCAACATCTAGCAAGATTCCTGACGCACAGATAAACCAACTGTGAAGCTGGTATGTACCCTACAACTGTACAGTATGCAGCCTGATCATAGCAACCAGTTCAACATCTAGCCTGACCCACAGATATACAAACTGTGAGGCTGGTATGTACCCTACCGCTGTACAGTATACAACCTGATCATAGCAACCAGTTCAACATCTAGCCTGACCCACAGATACACCAACTGTGAGGCTGGTATGTACCCTACCGCTGTACAGTATACAGCCTGATCATAGCAACCAGGTCAACATCTAGCAAGATTCCTGACCCACAGATACACCAACTGTGAGGCTGGTATGTACCCTACCACTGTACAGTATACAGCCTGATCATAGCAACCAGTTCAACATCTAGCCTGACCCACAGATACACCAACTGTGAGGCTGGTATGTACCCTACCACTGTACAGTATACAGCCTGATCATAGCAACCAGTTCAACATCTAGCCTGACCCACAGATACACCAACTGTGAGGCTGGTATGTACCCTACTGCTGTACAGTATACAGCCTGATCATAGCAACCAGTTCAACATCTAGCAAATTCCTGACCCACAGATACACCAACTGTGAGGCTGGTATGTACCCTACCGCTGTACAGTATACAGCCTGATCATAGCAACCAGGTCAACATCTAGCCTGACCCACAGATACACCAACTGTGAGGCTGGTATGTACCCTACCGCTGTACAGTATACAGCCTGATCATAGCAACCAGTTCAACATCTAGCCTGACCCACAGATACACCAACTGTGAGGACCCTACCACTGTACAGTATCACCCTGATCATAGCAACATTCAACATCTAGCAAGATTCCTGACACACAGATACACCAACTGTGAGGCTGGTATGTACCCTACCGCTGTACATATACAGCCTGATCATAGCAACCAGTTCAACATCTAGCCTGACCCACAGATACACCAACTGTGAGGCTGGTATGTATCCTACCACTGTACAGTATACAGCCTGATCATAGCAACCAGTTCTACATCTAGCAAGATTCCTGACACACAGATACACCAACAGTGAGGCTGGTATGTATCCTACCGCTGTACAGTATACAGCCTGATCATAGCAACCAGTTCAACATCTAGCAAGATTCCTGACCCACAGATACACCAACCGTGAGGCTGGTATGTACCCTACCGCTGTGTCTGCCTCCTGGTCGAGTGGTTATGGTCGCTGAATTGTATACCACTGTAACCTATAATCACTGATGGTCACGGGTTCGAGCCCCACACAGACCGTGCCTCATTTATATGAAAAAGTTGGCAGTTTCTTACGGAGGTTGGTGCACCCAAGTACTGGTTAACCGCTTGAGCCTGCCCAGGAAAGGTGTTGTTAGGTAAACTGCCCGCCGGCAATATAGCCAAAAATGGTGCTGATGCAGGCGTAAAACCCGAAATATAACATAACATAACCCTACCGCTGTACAGTATACAGCCTGATCATAGCAACCAGTTCAACATCTAGCCTGACCCACAGATACACCAACTGTGAGGCTGGTATGTACCCTACTGCTGTACAGTATACAGCCTGATCATAGCAACCAGTTCAACATCTAGCAAGATTCCTGACCCACAGATACACCAACTGCGAGGCTGGTATGTACCCTACCACTGTACAGTATACAGCTTGATCATAGCAACCAGTTAAACATCTAGCCTGACCCACAGATACACCAACTGTGAGGCTGGTATGTACCCTACCACTGTACAGAATACAGCCTGATCATAGCAACCAGTTCAACATCTAGCCTGACCCACAGATACACCAACTGTGAGGCTGGTATGTACCCTACCACTGTACAGTATACAGCTTGATCATAGCAACCAGTTAAACATCTAGCCTGACCCACAGATACACCAACTGTGAGGCTGGTATGTACCCTACCACTGTACAGAA
>CM026386.1:35453057-35492931 GCA_014843695.1 Archivesica marissinica | reverse complement strand
TATACTAGCAATTATAGGTAGGTATGGACTATGTTATACTTGCAGTTATAGGTAGGTATATACTCTGTTAAACTAGCAGGTATAGGTAGGTATATACTATGCTATAGTAGCAGTTATAGGTAGGTATATACTCTGTTATACTAGCAGTTATAGGTAGGTATATACTCTGTTATACTAGCAGTTATAGGTAGGTATAGTCTATGTTATACTAGCAGTTATAGGTATGTATTGACTATGTTATACTAGCTGTTATAGGTAGGTATATACTATGTTATACTAGCAGTTATAGATAGGTATAGACTCTGTTATACTAGCAGTTATAGGTAGGTATAGTCTATGTTATACTAGCAGTTATAGGTATGTATTGACTATGTTATACTAGCTGTTATAGGTAGGTATATACTATGTTATACTAGCAGTTATAGATAGGTATAGACTCTGTTATACTAGCAGTTATAGGTAGGTATAGTCTATGTTATACTAGCAGTTATAGGTATGTATTGACTATGTTATACTAGCTGTTATAGGTAGGTATATACTATGTTATACTAGCAGTTATAGATAGGTATAGACTCTGTTATACTAGCAGCTCTATATAGGTATAGACTCTGTTATACTAGCAGTTATAGGTAGGTTTATATTCTTTTATACTAGCAGTTATAGGTAGGTATAGGCTATGTTATTCTAGCAGTTATAGGTATGTACAGACTATGTTATAATAGCGGTTATAGGTAGGTATAGACTATGCTATACTAGCAGTTATAGATAGATATAGACTATGTTATACTAGCGTTTATTGGTTGGTATATACTCTGTTATACTAGCAGATATAGGTTGTTATATATTCTGCTATGCTAGCTGTTATAGGTAGGTATATACTCTGTTATACTAGCAGATATAGGTAGGTATATACTCTGTTATACTAGCAGTAATAGATAGGTATAGACTATGTTATACTAGCAGTTATAGGTAGGTATATATGATTTTATACTAGCAGTTATAGGTAGGTATAGACTATGTTATACTAGCAGTCATAGGTAGGTATAGACTCTGTTATACTAGCATACAGAGGTAGGTATATACTATGTTATACTAGCAGTTATAGGTAGGTATACACTATGTTATACCACAGTTATAGGTAGGTATTACTATGTAATAATAGATTTATAGGTAGGTATTGAAATATGTTATACTAGCAGTAATAGGTAGGTATAGACTATGTTATACTAGCAGTTATAGGTAGGTATATACTCTATTATACTAGCAGTTATAGGTAGGTATATACTCTGTTATACTAGCAGTTATAGGTAGGTATAGACTATGTTATACTAGCGGTTATAGGTAGGTATATACTCTGATATACTAGCAGTTATAGGTTGGTATATACTCTGTTATGCTAGCAGTTATAGGTAGGTATAGAGTCTGTTATACTAGCAGTAATAGGTAGGTATAGACTCTGTTATACTAGCAGTTATAGGTAGGTATAGACTATGTTATACTAGCAGTTATAGGTAGGTATATACTATGTTATACTAGCAGTTATAGGTAGGTATAGACTATGTTATAATAGCAGTTATAGGTAGGTATATACTATGTTATATTAACAGTTATAGGTAGGATATACTATGTTATTCTTGCAGTTGTAGGTAGGTATAAAGTCTGATATACTTGCAGTTATAGGTAGGTATATACTCTGATTTACTAGCAGTTATAGGTAGGTATAGACTATGTTATACTAGCAGTTATAGGTAGGTATAGACTATGTTAAAATAGCGGTAATAGTTACGTATATATTATGTTGTACTAGCAGTTATAGGTAGGTATAGACTCTGTTATACTAGCATACAGAGGTAGGTATATACTATGTTATACTAGCAGTTATAGGTAGGTATAGACTATGTTATACTAGCAGTTATAGGTAGGTATTGACTATGTAATAATAGAGATTATAGGTAGGTATTGAAATATGTTATACTAGCAGTAATAGGTAGGTATAGACTATGTCATACTAGCAGTTATAAGTAGGTATATACTCTATTATACTAGCAGTTATAGATATGTATAGACTATGTTATACTAGTAGTTATAGGTAGGTATGGACTATGTTATACTAGCGGTTATATGTAGGTATATACTCTGTTATACTAGCAGTTATAGGTTGGTATATACTCTGTTATGCTAGCAGTTATAGGTAGGTATAGAGTCTGTTATATTAGCAGTAATAGGTAGGTATATACTCTATTATACTAGCAGTTATAGGTAGGTATATATTATGTTATACTAGCAGTTATAGATATGTATATACTATGTTATGCTAGCTGTTATAGGTAGGTATAGACTATGATTTACTAGCAGTTATAGCTAGGTATAGATTATAGGTAGCTATAGACTAGGCTATAATAGCGGTTATAGGTCGGTATAGTCCATGTTATACTAGCAGTTATAGGTAGGTATGGACTATGTAATACTAGCAGTTATAGATATGTATATACTCTGTTATACTAGCAGTTATAGGTAGGTATATACTCTGTTTTACTAGCAGTTATAGGTAGGTATAGACTATGTTATACTAGTAGTAATAGGTAGGTATAGACTAGGTTATAATATCGGTTGTAGGTAGGTATAGTCTATGTTATACTATCAGTTATAGGTAGGTATGGACTATGTTATACTAGAAGTTATTGGTAGGTATATACTATGTTATACTAGCAGTTATAGGTAGGTATATACTCTGTTTTACTAGCAGTTATAGGTAGGTATAGACTATGTTATACTAGCAGTTATAGGTAGGTATAGAGTCTGTTATACTAGCAGTTATAGGTAGGTATAGACTGTGTTATGCTAGCAGATATAGGTAGGTATATACTCTGTTATACTAGCAGTTATATATAGGTATAGACTATGTTATACTAGTAGTTATAGGTAGGTATATACTATGTTATTATAGAGGTTTAAGGTAACTATATATTATGTTATACTAGCAGTTATGGGTACGTATAGACTATGTTATACTAGCTGTTATAGGTAGGTATATACCCTGTTATACTAGCAGTTATATGTAGGTATAGAGTATGTTATACTAGCAGTTATAGGTAGGTATAGAATTTGTTATACCAGCAGATATAGGTAGGTATATACTATGTTATACTATCAGTTATAGGTAGGTATAGACTTTGTTATACTAGCGGTTATAGGTAGGTACAGAGTCTGTTATACTAGCAGTTATAGGTAGGTATATACTCTGTTATACTAGCAGTTATAGATATGTATAAATTATGTAATACTAGCCGTTATACGTAGGTATATACTCTGTTTTATTAGCAGTTATAGGTAGGTATATACTCTGTTATACTAGCAGTTATAGATATGTATAAATTATGTTATACTAGCCGTTATAGGTAGGTATATACTCTGTTTTACTAGCAGTTATAGGTAGTTATAGACTTTGTTATACCAACAGTTATAGGTAGGTATAGACTAGGTTATACTCGTAGTTATATGTAGGTATATATTATTTTATACTAGCAGTTATAGGTACGTATAGACTATGTTATACTAGCAGTTATAGGTAGGTATAGATTATGTTATACTAACAGTTATAGGTAGCTATAGACTAGGCTATAATAGCGGTTATAGGTAGGTATAGTCTATGTTATACTAGCAGTAATAGGTAGGTATGGACTATGTTATACTAGCGGTTATAGGTAGGTTTATACTCTGTTATACTAGCAGTTATAGGTAGGTATAGACTCTGTTATGCTAGCAGATATAGGTAGATATATACTCTGTTATAATAGCAGTTATATATAGGTATAGACTATGTTATACTAGCAGTTATAGCTAGGTATAGACTATGTTATAATAGAGGTTTATTTAGGTATAGATTATGTTATACTAGCAGTTATGGGTAAGTATAGACTTTGTTATACCAGCAGATATAGGTAGGTATATACTATGTTATACTAGCAGTTATAGATAGTTATAGACTATGTTATACTAGCAGTTATAGGTAGATATAGACTATGTTATACTAGCGGTTATAGGTAGGTACAGAATCTGTTATACTAGCAGTTATAGATAGGTATATACCCTGTTATACTAGCAGTTATAGATAGGTATAGACTATGTTATACTAGCAGTTATTGGTAGATATAGACTATGTTATAATAGCGGTTATAGGTAGGTACAGAGTCTGTTATACTAGCAGTTATAGGTAGGTATATACTCTGTTATACTAGCAGTTATAAATATGTATCAATTATGTTATACTAGCCGTTATAGGTAGGTATATACTCTGTTTTACTAGCAGTTATAGGTAGGTATAGACTATGTTATACCAACAGTTATAGGTAGGTATAGACTAGGTTATAATAGCGGTTATAGGTAGGTATAGTCTATGCTATACTAGCAGTTATAGGTAGGTATATACTCTGTTATACTAGCAGTTATAGGTAGGTATATACTCTGTTATACTTGCAGTTGTAGGTAGGTATAGAGTCTGATATACTTGCAGTTATAGGTAGGTATATGCTCTGTTATACTAAAAGATATAGGTAGGTATATACTCTGTTATACTAGCAGTTATATATAGGTATAGACTATGTTATACTAGCAGTTATGGCTAGGTATAGACAATGTTATACTAGCAGTTATAAGTAGGTATAGACAATGTTATACTAGCAGTTATAGGTAGGTATACACGATGTTATACCAGCGGTTAGAGGTAGGTATATACTCTGTTATACTAGCAGTGATAGGTAAGTATAGATTATGTTATTCTAGCGGTTATAGGTAGGCATATACTATGTTATACTAGCAGTCATAGGTAGGTATAGAGTCTGTTATATTAGCAGTAATAGGTAGGTATAGACTCTGTTATACTAGCAGTTATAGGTAGGTATATATTCTGTTATACTAGCAGATATAGATATGTATATACTATGTTATGCTAGCTGTTATAGGTAGGTATATACTCTGATTTACTAGCAGTTATAGGTAGGTATAGATTATGTTATACTAACAGTTATAGGTAGCTATAGACTAGGCTATAATAGCGGTTATAGGTCGGTATAGTCAATGTTATACTAGCAGTTATAGGTAGGTATAGACTATGTTATACTAGCGGTTATAGGTAGGTATATACTCTGTTATACTAGCAGTTATACGTAGGTATAGAATTTGTTATACTAGCAGTTATAGGTAGTTATATACTCTGTTATACTAGCAGTTATAGGTAGGTATAGAGTATGTTATACTAGCAGTTATAGGTAGGTATAGACTTTGTTATACCAGCAGATATAGATAGGTATATACTATGTTATACTAGCAGTTATAGATAGGTATAGACTATGTTATACTAGCAGTTATAGGTAGGTATAGACTATGTTATACTAGCGGTTATAGGTAGGTACAGAGTCTGTTATACTAGCAGTTATAGGTAGGTATATACTCTGTTTTACTAGCAGTTATAGGTAGGTATAGACTATGTTATACCAATAGTTATACGTAGGTATAGACTAGGTTATAATAGCGGTTATAGGTAGGTATTGTCTATGCTATACTAGCAGTTATAGGTAGGTATATACTCTGTTATACTAGCAGTTATAGGTAGGTATATACTCTGTTATACTTGCAGTTGTAGGTAGGTATAGACTCTGTTATACTAGCAGTTATAGGTAGGTATATACTCTGTTATACTAGCAGTTATAGGTAGGTATATACTATGTTATACTAGCATTTATAGGTAGGTATAGACTATGTTATACTAGCAGTTATAGGTAGGTATATACTATGTTATACTAGCAGTTATAGGTAGGTATAGACTATGTTATACTAGCAGTTATAGGTAGGTATAGACTCTGTTATACTAGCAGTTATAGGTAGGTATAGACTATGTTATACTAGCAGTTATAGGTAGGTATAGACTATGTTATACTAGCGGTTATAGGTAGGTATATAGTCTGTTATACTAGCAGTAATAGGTAGGTATAGACTATGTTATAATAGCAGGTATATGTAGGTATAGACTATGTTATACTAGCAGTTATAGGTAAGTATAGACTATGATATACTAGCGGTTATAGGTAGGTATATACTCTGCTATGCTAGCAGTTATAGGTAGGTATATACTCTATTATACTAGAGTTATAGGTATGTATATACTATGTTATACTAGCAGTTATAGATAAGTATATACTCTGTTATACTAGCAGTTATAGGTAGGTATATACTCTGTTATACTAGCAGTTATAGGTAGGTATATACTATGTTATACTAGCAGTTATAAGTAGGTATAGACAATGTTATACTAGCAGTTATAGGTAGGTATAGACTATGTTATACTAGCAGTTATAGGTAGGTATATACTATGTTATAATAGCAGTTATTGATAGGTATAGACTATGTTATATTAGCAGTTATAGGTAGGTATAGACTATGTTATACTAGCGGTTATAGGTAGGTATATACTCTGCTATACTAACAGTTATAGGTAGGTATAAACTATATTATACTAGCGGTTAGAGATCTGTATATACTATGTTATGCTAGCTGTTATAGGTAGGTATATACTCTGATTTACTAGCAGTTATAGGTAGGTATATATTCTGTTATACTAGCAGTTATAGATCTGTATATACTATGTTATGCTAGCAGTTATAGGTAGGTATATACTCTGTTATACTAGCAGTTATAGGTAGGTATAGAGTATGTTATACTAGCAGTTATAGGTAGGTATATACTTTGTTATTCCAGCAGATATAGGTAGGTATATACTATGTTATACTAGCAGTTATAGATAGGTATAGACTATGTTATACTAGCAGTTATAGGTACCTATATAATGTACATAGTATAGTACCTATATGGGTAAGTATAGACTATGTTATACTAGTCGTTATAGGTAGGTATATACTCTGCTATGCTAGCAGTTATCGGTAGGTATATACTCTATTATACTTGCAGTTATAGGTAGGTAAATACTCTGTTATACTAGCAGTTATAGGTAGGTATAGAGTCTGTTATACTAGCAGTTATAGGTAGGTATAGACTATGTTATAATAGAGGTTTATGTACGTATAGACTATGATATACTAGCAGTTTTGGGTAAGTATATACTATGTTATACTAGCGGTTATAGGTAGGTATATACTCTGTTATACTAGCAGTTATACATATGTATAGACTATGTTATACTAGCGGTTATAGGTAGGTATAGACTATGTTATACTAGCATACATATGTATAGACTATGTTATACTAGCAGTTATAAGTAGGTATAAACGATGTTATACCAGCGGTTAGAGGTAGGTATATACTCTGTTATACTAGCAGTGATAGGTAAGTATAGATTATGTTATACTAGCGGTTATAGGTACGCATATACTATGTTATACTAGCAGTCATAGATATGTATATACTAGGTTATGCTAGCTGTTATAGGTAGGTATAGACTCTGATTTACTAGCAGTTATAGGTAGGTATAGATTATGTTATACTAACAGTTATAGGTAGGCTATAGAATAGGCTAAAATAGCGGTTATAGGTCGGTATAGTCTACGTTATACTAGCAGTTATAGGTAGATATAGAATTTGTTATACTAGCAGTTATAGGTAGTTATATACTATGTTATACTAGCAGTTATAGGTAGGTATAGAGTCTGTTATACTAGCAGTTATAGGTAGGTATAGACTTTGTTATACCAGCAGATATAGGTAGGTATATACTATGTTATACTAGCAGTTATTGATAGGTATAGACTATGTTATACTAGCAGTTATAGGTAGGTATAGACTATGTTATACTAGCGGTTATAGGTAGGTACAGAGTCTGTTATACAGCAGTATAGTAGGTATAGACTATGTTATACTAGCAGTTATAGGTAGGTATACACTATGTTATACTAGCCGTTATAGGTAGGTATATACTCTGTTTTGCTAGCAGTTATAGGTAGGTATAGAATATGTTATACTATCAGTTATAGGTAGGTATATACTCTGTTATACTAGCAGCTATAGGTAGGTATAGAATATGTTATACTAGCAGTAATAGGTTGGTATAGATTATGTCATACTAACATTTATAGGTAGGTATATACTCTGTTATACTAGCAGTTATAGGTAGGTATAGACTATGGTATAATAGCGGTTATAGGTAGGTATAGACTATGTTATACCAGCAATTATAGGCAGATATGGACTATGTTATACTAGCAGTTATAGGTAGGTATATACTATGTTATACTAGCAGTTATAGGTAGGTATAGAGTCTGTTTTACTAGCAGTAATAGGTAGGTATAGACTCTGTTATACTAGCAGTTATAGGTAGGTATATACTCTGTTATACTAGCAGTTATAGATAGTATAAACTATGTTATACTAGCCGTTATAGGTAGGTATATACTCTGTTTTACTAGCAGTTATAGGTAGGTATAGACTATGTTATACCAACAGTTATAGGTAGCTATAGACTAGGTTATAATAGCGGTTATAGGTAGGTATAGTCAATGCTATACTAGCAGTTATAGGTAGGTATAACTAATGTTATACTAGCATTATAGGTAGGTATATACTCTGTTATACTAGCAGTTATACGTAGGTATAGAATTTGTTATACTAGCAGTTATAGGTAGTTATATACTCTGTTATACTAGCAGTTATAGGTAGGTATAGATTATGTTATACTAGCAGTTATAGGTAGGTATAGACTTTGTTATACCAGCAGATATAGATAGGTATATACTATGTTATACTAGCAGTTATAGATAGGTATAGACTATGTTATACTAGCAGTTATAGGTAGGTATAGACTATGTTATACTAGCGGTTATAGGTAGGTACAGAGTCTGTTATACTAGCAGTTATAGGTAGGTATATACTCTGTTTTACTAGCAGTTATAGGTAGGTATAGACTATGTTATACCAATAGTTATACGTAGGTATAGACTAGGTTATAATAGCGGTTATAGGTAGGTATTGTCTATGCTATACTAGCAGTTATAGGTAGGTATATACTCTGTTATACTAGCAGTTATAGGTAGGTATATACTCTGTTATACTTGCAGTTGTAGGTAGGTATAGAGTCTGATATAATTGCAGTTATAGGTAGGTATATACTCTGTTATACTAGCAGATATAGGTAGTTATATACTCCGTTATACTAGCATTTATAGATAGGTATAGACTATGTTATACCCGCAGTTATATGTAGGTATATATTATTTTATACTAGCAGTTATAGGTAGGTATAGACTATGTTATACTAGCAGATATAGGTAGGTATAGATTCTGTTATACTAACAGTTATAGGTAGCTATAGACTAGGCTATAATAGCGGTTATAGGTAGGTAAAGTCTATGTTATACTAGCAGTAATAGCTAGGTATAGACTATGTTAAAATAGAGGTTTATGTAGGTATAGACTATGTTATGCTAGCAGATATGGGTAAGTATAGACTATGATATACTAGCGGTTATAGGTAGGTATATACTCTGCTATGCTAGCAGTTATAGGTAGGTATATACTCTATTATACTAGCAGTTATAGGTATGTATATACTATGTTATACTAGCTGTTATAGATAGGTATATACTCTGTTTTACTAGCAGTTATAGGTAGGTATAGACTATGTTATACTAGCAGTTATAGGTAGGTATATACTATGTTATACTAGCAGTTATAAGTAGGTATAGACAATGTTATACTAGCAGTTATAGGTAGGTATAAACGATGTTATACCAGCGGTTAGAGGTAGGTATATACTATGTTATAATAGAGGTTTATTTAGGTATAGACTATGTTATATAAGCAGTTATGGGTAAGTATAGACTATGTTATACTAGCGGTTATAGGTAGGTATATACTCTGCTATGCTAACAGTTATAGGTAGGTATATACTCTATTATACTAGCAGTTATAGATCTGTATATACTATGTTATGCTAGCTGTTATAGGTAGGTATATACTCTGATTTACTAGCAGTTATAGGTAGGTATATATTCTGTTATACTAGCAGTTATAGATCTGTATATACTATGTTATGCTAGCAGTTATAGGTAGGTATATACTCTGTTATACTAGCAGTTATAGGTAGGTATAGAGTATGTTATACTAGCAGTTATAGGTAGGTATATACTTTGTTATTCCAGCAGATATAGGTAGGTATATACTATGTTATACTAGCAGTTATAGATAGGTATATACTATGTTATACTAGCAGTTATAGGTACCTATATAATGTACATAGTATAGTACCTATATGGGTAAGTATAGACTATGTTATACTAGTCGTTATAGGTAGGTATATACTCTGCTATGCTAGCAGTTATCGGTAGGTATATACTCTATTATACTTGCAGTTATAGGTAGGTAAATACTCTGTTATACTAGCAGTTATAGGTAGGTATAGAGTCTGTTATACTAGCAGTTATAGGTAGGTATAGACTATGTTATAATAGAGGTTTATGTACGTATAGACTATGATATACTAGCAGTTTTGGGTAAGTATATACTATGTTATACTAGCGGTTATAGGTAGGTATATACTCTGTTATACTAGCAGTTATACATATGTATAGACTATGTTATACTAGCGGTTATAGGTAGGTATAGACTATGTTATACTAGCATACATATGTATAGACTATGTTATACTAGCAGTTATAAGTAGGTATAAACGATGTTATACCAGCGGTTAGAGGTAGGTATATACTCTGTTATACTAGCAGTGATAGGTAAGTATAGATTATGTTATACTAGCGGTTATAGGTACGCATATACTATGTTATACTAGCAGTCATAGATATGTATATACTAGGTTATGCTAGCTGTTATAGGTAGGTGTAGACTCTGATTTACTAGCAGTTATAGGTAGGTATAGATTATGTTATACTAACAGTTATAGGTAGCTATAGAATAGGCTAAAATAGCGGTTATAGGTCGGTATAGTCTACGTTATACTAGCAGTTATAGGTAGATATAGAATTTGTTATACTAGCAGTTATAGGTAGTTATATACTATGTTATACTAGCAGTTATAGGTAGGTATAGAGTATGTTATACTAGCAGTTATAGGTAGGTATAGACGTTGTTATACCAGCAGATATAGGTAGGTACATACTATGTTATACTAGCAGTTATTGATAGGTATAGACTATGTTATACTAGCAGTTATATGTAGGTATAGACTATGTTATACTAGAGGTTATAGGTAGGTACAGAGTCTGTTATACTAGCAGTTATAGGTAGGTATATACTCTGTGTTATACTAGCAGTTATAGATATGTATACATTATGTTATACTAGCCGTTATAGGTAGGTATATACTCTGTTTTGCTAGCAGTTATAGGTAGGTATAGAATATGTTATACTATCAGTTATAGGTAGGTATATACTCTGTTATACTAGCAGCTATAGGTAGGTATAGAATATGTTATACTAGCAGTAATAGGTTAATATAGATTATGTCATACTAACATTTATAGGTAGGTATATACTCTGTTATACTAGCAGTTATAGGTAGGTATAGACTATGGTATAATAGCGGTTATAGGTAGGTATAGACTATGTTATACCAGCAATAATAGGCAGATATGGACTATGTTATACTAGCAGTTATAGGTAGGTATATACTATGTTATACTAGCAGTTATAGGTAGGTATAGAGTCTGTTTTACTAGCAGTAATAGGTAGGTATAGACCCTGTTATACTAGCAGTTATAGGTAGGTATATACCCTGTTATACTAGCAGTTATAGATATGTATAAAGTATGTTATACTAGCCGTTATAGGTAGGTATATACTCTGTTTTACTAGTAGTTATAGGTAGGTATAGACTATGTTATACCAACAGTTATAGGTATGTATAGACTAGGTTATAATAGCGGTTATAGGTAGGTATAGTCAATGCTATACTAGCAGTTATAGGTAGGTATATACTCTGTTATACTAGCAGTTATAGGTAGGTATATACTCTGTTTTTCTTGCAGTTGTAGGAAGGTATAGAGTCTGATATACTTGCAGTTATAGGTAGGCATATACTCTGTTATACTAGCAGATATAGGTAGGTATATACTCTGTTATACTAGTAGTTATACGTAGGTATAGAATTTGTTATACCAGCAGTTATAGGTAGTTATATACTCTGTTATACTAGAAGTCATACGTAGGTATAGAATTTGTTATACCAGCAGTTATAGGTAGTTATATACTCTGTTATACTAGCAGTTATAGGTAGGTATAGACTATGTTATACTAGCAATAATTGGTAGATATGGATTATGTTATAGTAGCAGTTATAGGTAGGTATATATTATGTTATACTAGCAGTTATAGGTAGGAATAGAGTATGTTATACCAGCAGTTATAAGTAGGTATATACGCTGTCATACTAGCAGTTATAGGTAGGTATATACTCTGTTATACTAGCAGTTATAAGTAGGTATAGAGTATTTTATATTAGCAGCTATAAGTAGTTATATACTCTGTCATACTAGCAGTTATAGGTAGGTATATACTCTGTTATACAAGCTGTTATATGTAGGTATATAGTATGTTATACTAGCAGTAATAGGTAGGTTTAGACTCTGTTATAATAGCGGTTATAGGTAGGTATTGAGTCTCTAATACTAGCAGATATTGGTAGCTATATACTCTGTTATAATAGCGGCTATAGGTAGGTATTGACTATATGTAGGTATTTAACTATGTTATACCAGCGGTTAGATGTATGTATATACTCTGTTGTACTAGCAGTTATAGGTAGGTATATACTCTGTTATACTAGCAGTTATATGTAGGTATATAGTATGTTATACTAGCAGTTGTAAGTAGGTATATACTCTGTCATACTAGCAGATATTGGTAGGTATAGAATATGTTATACTAGCAGTAATAGGTTGGTATAGATTATATCATACTAACAGTTATAGGTAGGTATATAATCTGTTATACTAGCATTTATAGGTAGGTATAGACTATGTTATACTAGCAGTTATAGGTAGGTATATACTATGTTATACTAGCAGTTATTGGTAGGTATAGAGTATGTTATACTAGCAATTATAAGTAGGTATATACGCTGTCATACTAGCAGTCATAGGTAGGTATATACTCTGTTATACTAGCAGTTATAGGTAGGTATAGAGTATGTTATACTAGCAGTTATAGGTAGGCATAGACTATGTTATACTAGCAGTCATAGGTAGGTTTATACTCTGTTATGCTAGCAGTTATAGGTAGATATAGAGTCTGTTATATTAGCAGTATTAGGTAGGTATAGACTCTGTTATACTAGCAGTTATAGGTAGGTATATATTCTGTTATACTAGCAGTTATAGATATGTATATACTATGTTATGCTAGATGTTATAGGTAGGTATAGCCTCTGATTTAGTAGCAGTTATAGATATGTATATACTATGTTATACTAACAGTTATAGGTAGCTATAAACTAGGCTATAATAGCGGTTATAGGTCGGTATAGTCTATGATATACTAGCAGTTATAGGTAGGTATGGACTATGTTATACTAGCGGTTATAGGTAGTTATATACTCTGTTATACTAGCAGTTATACGTAGGTATAGAATTTGTTATACCAGCAGTTATAGGTAGTTATATACTCTGTTATACTAGCAGTTATAGGTAGGTATAGACTATGTTATACTAGCAATAATAGGTAGATATGGATTATGTTATACTAGCAGTTATAGGTAGGTATATATTATGTTATACTAGCAGTTATAGGTAGGAATAGAGTATGTTATACTAGCAGTTATAAGTAGGTATATACGCTGTCATACTAGCAGTTATAGGTAGGTATATACTCTGTTATACTAGCAGTTATAAGTAGGTATAGAGTATTTTATACTAGCAGTTATAGGTATGTATATACTTTGTTATACAAGCAGATATAGGTAGGTATATACTATGTTGTACTAGCAGCTATAGGTAGGTATAGAATATGTTATATTAGCAGTAATAGGTTGGTATAGATTCTGTCATACTAACATTTATAGGTAGGTATATACGCTGTCATACTAGCAGTTATAGGTAGGTATATACTCTGTTATACTAGCAGTAATAGGTAGGTATAGAGTATTTTATACTAGCAGTTATAAGTAGTTATATACTCTGTCATACTAGCAGTTATAGGTAGGTATAGAGTATTTTATACTAGCAGTTATAAGTAGTTATATACTCTGTCATACTAGCAGTTATAGGTAGGTATAAACTCTTGTTATACAAGCTGTTATATTTAGGTATTGCGTCTGTTATACTAGCAGATATAGGTAGCTATATACTCTGTTATACTAGCAGTTATATGTAGGTATAGACTATGTTATACTAGCTGTTATAGGTATGTATAGACTCTGTTATAATAGCGGCTATAGGTAGGTATTGACTATTGGTAGGTATTTGACAATGTTAAACCAGCGGTTAGATGTATGTATATACTCTGTTGTACTAGCAGTTATAGGTAGGTATATACTCTGTTATACTAGCAGTTATATGTAGGTATAGAATATGTTATACTAGCAGTAATAGGTTAGTATAGATTATGTCATACTAACAGTTATAGGTAGGTATATAATCTGTTATACTAGCAGTTATATGTAGGTATAGACTATGTTATAATAGCGGTTATAGGTAGGTATAGACTATGTTATACTAGCAATAACAGGTAGATTTGTACTATGTTATACTAGCAGTTATAGGTAGGTATATACTCTGTTATACTAGCAGTTATAGGTAGGTATCGAGTATGTTTTACTAGCAATTATAAGTAGGTATATACGCTGTCATACTAGCAGTTATAGGTAGGTATATACTCTGTTATACTAGCAGTTATAGGTAGGTATAGAGTATGTTATACTAGCAGTTATAGGTAGGTTTATACTTTGTTATACCAGCAGATATAGGTAGGTATATATTCTGTTGTACTAGCAGCTATAGTAGGTATAGAATATGTTATATTAGCAGTAATAGGTTGGTAAAAATAGATTCTGTCATAATAACAGTTATAGGTAGTTATATACTCTGTTATACTAGCAGTTATAGGTAGGTAGAGACTATGTTATAATAGCGGTTATAGGTAGGTATAGACTATGTTATACTAGCAGTTATATGTAGGTATATACTCTGTTATACAAGCTGTTATAGGTAGGTATAGAGTATGTTATACTAGCAGTAATAGGTAGGTATAGACACTGTTATAATAGCGGTTATAAGTAGGTATTGAGTCTGTTATACTAGCAGATATAGGTAACTATATACTCTGTTATACTAGCAGTTATATTTAGGTATAGACTCTGTTATACTATCTGTTATAGGTAGATATAGACTCTGTTATAATAGCGGTTATAGGTAGGTATTGAGTCTGTTATACTAGCAGATATAGGTAGATATATATTCTGTTATACTAGCGGATATAGGTAGGTATTGACTATGTTATACTAGCAGATATAGGTAGCTATATACTCTGTTACACTAGCAGTTATAGGTATGTATAGACTATGTTATACCAGCGGTTAGATGTATGTATATACTCTGTCGTACTAGCAGTTATATGTAGGTATAGAGTATGTTATACTAGCAGTTATAAGTAGGTATATACTCTGTCATACTAGCAGATATAGGTAGAAATATAATGTTATACTAGCGGTTATAGGTAGGTATATACTCTGTTATACTAGCAGTTATAGGTAGGTATATACTCTGTTATACTAGCAGTTATAGGTAGGTATATACTAGGTTATACTAGCAGTTATATGTAGGTACAGATTATGTTATACCAGCAGTTATAGCTAGGTATATACTATGTTATACTAGGAGTTATAGGTAGGTATATACTCTGTTGTACTAGCAGTTATAGGTATGTATATACTCTGTTATACTACCAGTTATAGATAGGTAGAGAGTATGTTATACTAGCAGTTATAAGTAGGTATAGACGCTGTCATACTAGCAATTATAGGTAGGTATATACTCTGTTATACTAGCAGTTATAGGTAGGTATAGAGTATGTTATACTAGCAGTTATAAGTAGTTATATACTTTGTCATACTAGCAGTTTTAGGTAGGTATATACTCTGTTATACTAGCAGTTATAGGTAGGTATATACTCTGTTATACTAGCAGATATATGCAGGTACAGATTATGTTATACTAGCAGTTATAGCTAGGTATATACTATGTTATACCAGCAGTTAGATGTATGTATATACTCTGTCATACTAGCAGTTATATGTAGGTATATAGTATGTTATACTAGCAGTTATAAGTAGGTATATACTCTGTCATACTAGCATATATAGGTAGGAATATAAAGTTATACTAGCGGTTATAGGTAGGTATATACTCTGTTATACTAGCAGTTATAGGTAGGTATATACTCTGTTATACTAGCAGTTATAGGTAGGTATAGACTAGGTTATACTAGCAGTTATATGTAGGTACAGATTATGTTATACCAACAGTTATAGCTAGGTATATACTATGTTATACTAGGAGTTATAGGTAGGTATATACTCTGTTGTACTAGCAGTTATAGTTATGTATATACTCTGTTATACTACCAGTTATAGATAGGTAGAGAGTATGTTATACTAGCAGTTATAAGTAGGTATAGACGCTGTCATACTAGCAGTTATAGGTAGGTATATACTCTGTTATATTAGCAGTTATAGGTAGGTATAGAGTATGTTATGCTAGCAGTTATAAGTAGGTATATACTCTGTCATATTAGCAGTTATAGGTAGGTATATATAGTCTGTTATACTAGCTGTTATTGGTAGGTATAGACTCTGTTGTACTAGCAGTAATAGGAAGCTATAGACTCTGTTATACTAGCGGTTATAGGTAGGTTTTGACTCCGTTATACTAGCAGATATAGGTAGCTATATACTCTGTTATACTAGCAGTTATTGATATGTATAGACTATGTCATACTAGCAGTTATAGGTAGGTATAGACTATGTTATACTAGCAGTTATTGGTAGGTATCGTCTATCTTATACTAGCGGTTAGAGGTAAGTATATACTATGTTATACTAGCAGTTATAGGTAGGTATAGACTATGTTATACCAGCAGTTATATGTAGGTATATACTCAGCTATACTAGCAGTTATATAGCAGTTATAGGTAGGCATATAGTCTTTTATACTAGCAGTTATAGGTAGGTATTGACTTTGTTATACTAGCAGATATATTTAGGTATAGACTCTGTTATACTAGCAGTTATAGGTAGGTATATACTCTGTTATACTACCAGTTATAGATAGATAGAGAGTATGTTATACTAGCAGTTATAAGTAGGTATAGACGCTGTCATACTAGCAGTTATAGGTAGGTATATACTCTGTTATACTAACAGTTATAGGTAGGTATAGAGTATGTTATACTAGCAGTTATAAGTAGTTATATACTTTGTCATACTAGCAGTTATAGGTAGGTATATACTCTGTTATACTAGCAGTTATAGGTAGGTATATACTCTGTTATACTAGCAGATATAGGTAGGTATAGACTATGTTATACTAGCAGTTATATGTAGGTACATATTATGTTATACTAGCAGTTATAGCTAGGTATATACTATGTTATACTAGAAGTTATAGGTAGGTATATACTCTGTTGTACTAGCAGTTATAGGTAGGTATATACTCTGTTATACTAGCAGTTATAGGTAGGTATATACTCTGTTATACTACCAGTTATAGGTAGGTATAGAGTATGTTATACTAGCAGTTATAAGTAGGTATATATGCTGTCATACTAGCAGTTATAGGTAGGTATATACTCTGTTATACAAGCTGTTATAGGTAGGTATAGACTATGTTATACTAGCAGTTATAGGTAGGTATAGATTATGTTACACTAGCAGTTATAGGTAGCTATATACTCTGTTATACTAGCAGTTATATGTAGGTATAGACTATGTTATACGAGCTGTTATAGGTAGGTATTACTCTGTTATAATAGCAGATATAGGTAGCTATATACTCTGTTACACTAGCAGTTATAGGTAGGTATATACTATGTTATACCAGCGGTTAGATGTATGTATATACTCTGTTGTACTAGCAGTTATAGGTAGGTATATACTCTGTTATACTAGCAGTTATAGGTAGGTATAGAGTATGTTATGCTAGCAGTTATAAGTAGATATATACTCTGTCATATTAGCAGTTATAGGTAGGTATATACTCTGTTATACTAGCTGTTATTGGTAGGTATAGACTCCGTTATACTAGCAGATATAGGTAGCTATATACTCTGTTATACTAGCAGTTATAGATATGTATAGACTATGTCATACTAGCAGTTATAGGTAGGTATAGACTATGTTATACTAGCAGTTATTGGTAGGTATCGTCTATCTTATACTAGCGGTTAGAGGTAAGTATATACTATGTTATACTGGCAGTTATAGGTAGGTTTAGACTATGTTATACCAGCAGTTATATGTAGGTATATACTCAGCTATACTAGCAGTTATATAGCAGTTATAGGTAGGCATATAGTCTTTTATACTAGAAGTTATAGGTAGGTATTGACTATGTTATACTAGCAGATATATTTAGGTATATACTCTGTTATACTAGCAGTTATAGGTAGGTATATACTCTGTTATACTAGCAGTTATATGTAGGTATAGACTATGTTATACTAGCAATAATAAATAGATATGGACTATGTTATACTAGCAGGTATAGGTAGGTATACTATGTTATACTAGCAGTTATAGGTAGGTATAGAGTATGTTATACTAGCAGGTATAAGTAGGTATATACGCTGTCATACTAGCAGTTATATATAGGTATATACTCTGTTATACTAGCAGTTATAGGTAGGTATAGACTATGTTATACTAGCAGTTATATGTAGGTACATATTATGTTATACTAGCAGTTATAGCTAGGTATATACTATGTTATACTAGCAGTTATAGGTAGGTATATACTCTGTTGTACTAGCAGTTATAGGTAGGTATATACTCTGTTATACTAGCAGTTATAGGTAGGTATATACTCTGTTATACTACCAGTTATAGGTAGGTATAGAGTATGTTATACTAGCAGTTATAAGTAGGTATATATGCTGTCATACTAGCAGTTATAGGTAGGTATATACTCTGTTATACAAGCTGTTATAGGTAGGTATAGACTATGTTATACTAGCAGTTATAGGTAGGTATAGATTATGTTACACTAGCAGTTATAGGTAGCTATATACTCTGTTATACTAGCAGTTATATGTAGGTATAGACTATGTTATACGAGCTGTTATAGGTAGGTATTACTCTGTTATAATAGCAGATATAGGTAGCTATATACTCTGTTACACTAGCAGTTATAGGTAGGTATATACTGTGTTATACCAGCGGTTAGATGTATGTATATACTCTGTTATACTAGCAGTTATAGGTAGGTATAGAGTATGTTATACTAGCAGTTATAAGTAGTTATATACTCTGTTTTACTAGCAGTTATATATAGGTATAGACTATGTTATACTAGCAGATATAGGTAGGTATATACTTTGCTATGCTAGCAGTTATAGGTAGGTATATACTATGTTATACTAGCAGTTATAGGTAGGTATATAGTCTGTTTTACTAGCAGTAAGAGGTAGGTATAGACTCTGTTATACTAGCAGTTATAGGTAGGTATATACTCTGTTATACAAGCTGTTATAGGTAGGTATAGACTATGTTATAATAGCGGTTATAGGTAGGTATAGAGTATGTTATACTAGCAGTTATAAGTAGATATATACGCTGTCATACTAGCAGTTATAGGTAGGTATATACTCTGTTACACTAAAAGTAATAGGTAGGTATATACTCTGTTGTACTAGCAGTTATAGGTAGGTATATACTCTGTTATACTAGCAGTAATAGGTAGGTATATACTCTGTTATACTACCAGTTATAGGTAGGTATATACTCTGTTATACTACCAGTTATAGGTAGGTATAGAGTATGTTATACTAGCAGTTATAAGTAGATATATACGCTGTCATACTAGCAGTTATAGGTAGGTATATACTCTGTAATACTAGCAGTTATAGGTAGGTATAGAGTATCTTATGCTAGCAGTTATAAGTAGGTATATACTCTGTCATACTAGCAGTTATAGGTAGGTATATACTCTGTTATACTAGCTGTTATTGGTAGGTGTAGACTATGTTGTACTAGCAGTAATAGGAAGTTATAGACTCTGTTATACTAGCGGTTATATGTAGGTATTGACTCCGTTATACTAGCAGATATAGGTAGCTATATACTCTGTTATACTAGCAGTTATAGGTAGGTATAGACTATTTTATAGCAGCAGTTATAGGTAGGTATATACTTAGCTATACTAGCAGTTATATAGCAGTTATAGGTAGGCATATAGTATTCAATACTAGCAGATATAGGTAGGTATTGACTATATTATACTAGCAGATATATGTAGGTATAGACTCTGTTATACTAGCAGTTATAGGTAGGTATATACTCTGTTATACTAGCAGATATAGGTAAGTATAGACTATGTTATAATAGCGGTTATAGGTAGGTATAGAGTATGTTATACTAGCAGTTATAAGTAGATATATACGCTGTCATACTAGCAGTTATAGGTAGGTATATACTCTGTTACACTAAAAGTAATAGGTAGGTATATACTATGTTATACTTGGAGTTATAGGTAGGTATATACTCTGTTGTACTAGCAGTTATAGGTAGGTATGTACTATGTTATACTATAGGTTATAGGTAGGTATAGACTATGTTATACTAGCAGTTATATGTAGGTACAGATTATGTTATACTAGCAGTTATAACTAGGTATATACTATATTATACTAGAAGTTATAGGTATGTATATATTATGTTATACTAGCAGTTATACGTAGGTATATACTCTGTTGTACTAGCAGTTATAGGTAGGTATATATGTCGCCGGGCCGCTCAGCCATACCGGGTTAAACAACAAGACTGGGTTTCACGTTCAACTTTGTATTTGCAACCGACATATACGATCCTGTAAAACATACGTACACATTCTTACCAGTCAATAATCCTTTTATTACCTCCATATACATGAAGAGCACAAGTGAACATACATAATATACAATTACACGTTTTACATGGACACATATAAACATACATATATACAAAGTAGTACAAGTGTACACTAATGGTCATAAGAACTGACATAACCATGCAGCTATTAATTAGTGTATACCGATCATCATTACTTGCCGAAACGAAATGCAAGGGAAAGTGATGATGGTAGCGCACACAAAAGCTGATACAGTGTTTATAACCGGAACACCATTCTTCAGTAAAGAAAACGGTTCAGGTACCTAAAAGCAATACAATGGTATTTAAATAGAAGCAAACATGTTTAGATTACTGATTTACCACAACCTTAAGTTTGGAGCATTTGCCAGAATGCCCTAAAACATATTATCATAAGTGTTTCGCTTGCGGTGTCTGGAAGTTCATGTGTCTTCAGTCCTGCAAGCATATCATATATCTGTGTCTCGGGTGGTTGATCAAATCAATGTATGTCTTAATACCAGTCACACAACTTATGTTCTGCCATAAGCACTTTCTTAATTTATCCTGAGATGTACATAATAACAGCTTATGAACAACTAAGTTCACAACACATTTATCGCATTGTGTGCATAACTCAGGACGTGAGAAAGAAAGTAATCTACACAGTACATATATAGCTGTGAAACAGTACATTTGTACGCTTGGGAATTTACGGCTTAATTGCCAGATAGTACAAGGTTCCTGTTTTTGGAATATAGTTTTACCAATACCTGAGGGCAAGGAGCTACATGTTGATATAGTACCTTTTTCGGAATCTATTCCATATACATTCCGTTTAAGAATATATTTCCATTGATATTTCGATGGAAAGTATGCAGTTTCAAGAAAGATATCTACATAATGCATGAGATCATACTTCCTAAGTAATCCAAGCACATCAGGAATAAACCCAAGGCTTTGTCTTTCAATGCAAGATTTATAGCGTACCAACCTGTTTATAAAGATACGTTTCGAGAGATATTGGCAGGGTAGTCGGACGAGTTGACCCAGAAACTGGAGTTTCTTGTAATTAATTTCTGTTTCAATCGGAACAAGGCCCAGACAGCTGAGTGATGCCTGATTATTAGTGAACAATGGTAGGCGTTGAATATATTTTATGCAAAATCTATGGGCTCGTTCGATTTCAAGGATATTAGCGGATGTAAGATAGCTCCACAGTTCACACCCGTATAGGGATGTCGGCAATACTACTGTCCTATACAGTTTTGTGAGACTGAATATGTTTAGGTTCCCAGATCCAACACCACTATTGGAAATGTTAAGTAGGGTACCACGGAGGTTGATACTTGCCGAGTGAATATTGTCATTTAATGAGCAGTACTTGTTACATATAATCCCCAGGTGAGTATATTGGATGTCTTCAGTGATAGTTTGATCACCAAGTTTCCATGACCTATCTGATTGATCAATCTCATGCTTTGTTTCATTGTACACAACGACAGAGCATTTCTTGGCATTGTATTCAAACCTCCATTTTAATGAATATTCATAACATATTTGTAACATCTGATCTAGTCCGTACTTGGACATGGAGAATAGAATCATGTCATCAGCAACTGTTGGACTACAAATGTTAAAATTATATATACAAAAGCCTAGCTTAGAGTTTTCTAACTCCTGTATTAGGCCATTTATGTAAAGTAAAAAAGGAGAGGGGAACTCTTCCCTCCCTGTCTGGTACCCTGCCTAACGGGGAACCACTCCGATGTGAATGACTGATTGCGGACACAACTATTCATGTTACTATAGAGGGATACAAAAGATTTGAATGTGAGATGGTCTAGCCCACACGCCTCTAGTTTATAAATTAGACCATTATGCCAGACACGGTCAAATGCCTGGCGACAATCTAAGTAACAAATGAAGGCCTTGCTGTGGTGCTCTTTTGCAAATGATATTGACTCCCTTAAGGAAAACGATGTCATTATACAGCCTAGTTGTTGTTGGAAGCCACCTTGCTGAGGACTTAGATCTTTCAGGATATCATCCCCTGCACGGGTTAAAAGAACACTTTCATACAACTTTAATATTGTAGAGGTTAGTGTAATAGCGCGGTAATTATGTGGATCATGTTTACTTTTACGACCGCCCTTGTGTAGCGTCACAATTACGCCCCGGTTCATGTCTGGGGGTACATAACTAAATGTTAGCATTGCCGAGTACAGACGTGCTAGAACTAATATTAAGGTGTTACCACCATGAATCAAATACTCATAGAAAACATTATCATAACCGGGCATTTTACCTTTTTTGCATTTACGCAATAAGTCGGCTAAAAGATCTGGCGAAATTGACGTATTAAGATATACATTGCTTGTGGCACTATTTATAGGGGACTGTAAGCTATGAACCGTGTCATCAACAGTATTTTTCCATGCTGAATTGTAATTTGCATTTTCGTCAGGAGTATATAAGTCTGTGAAATATTGTTTCCACTGGTCTGTGATGGACATAACGATTTAACAATCACATTTGATCAAGGGCGAAATAATGCAATACACTTCAAAGAGTATACATTTATGATTTAAGAATACATGTTTACCTGTAGATATTTAAATATATATCCACAAGGATGGATAATTAGTTGTAGCACATAAACTTATGGCTTCTGTTTACATCTTCCACAATATGGCGGATGTCAGTAACAGTGTCATTGGCTAGTGATCACGTGCAGAAGTGTCTTAATCAAGGGACACAATTAACTAGAATTAAACTAGATGGTCTAAGGGATGTAAGTCATACTTTCTACTAACATAAAGTTCTGCTAAACACTACTCGACTATAACAACATAAATTATGTGCAGATGTAAACTACAACACTATGTTGATTTCTTTTAGGAAAGTAATGCTAGTCACAAGCAAGATAGTTGCACGTGATATATCTCTTATCAAGTTAATACACAATCAAACATATGAAATATATATCAGAATACTAGTTCACCCTATGACATACTAGTCACAAGCAAGATAGTTACAAGCAAGATAGTTGCACGTGATATATCTCTTATCAAGTTAATACACAATCAAACATATGAAATATATATCAGAATACTAGTTCACCCTATGACATATTCCCCCCGGCTGCGAAAATGGCGTCCCGACATTTTAAGACACGGATAGATATATATATACATATATATCGGCCTACAACAACATGAAATAAATTTATAATTAATAATCTATGTTGTATATAACAATCGCATGTGTGATATTTTATCTGTTTTATAATAAACGCAATTCAAGTGAAAATTCTAGCTGTTTTAATTGGAAGGAGGAGATTTCGGTGGACAGTGCGAGTTTTTCTTGACTTTGAGTGTTCCTTCTTGATGACATACACAGGTATATCTTTGTTTGGCTGCGAAAGGACTATGTATGGATCTGACTCCCATTTGTCTGCAATTTTATGTTTCCCCCTGACAGTAACATTCCTGGCCAATACCATATCATCTTGGTGTAATATAGACGCCTTCGCCTTTTGATCATAATATTTCTTGTATGAATTCCCTGTTTCATCGGCGGTTTTCTTTGCTTTGGAATATGCGTATGATAGTCTATCGCGTAGCTTTCGAACATATTCATTTCTTGATTTGGATTGTATGTCATCAACTTGAATTCCCAGTAGGGCATCTATTGCTAGTTTCGGTTGTCTGCCAAACATGAGGAAATATGGCGAGAACCCGGTGCTGTCGTGTATTGTGACGTTATAGGCGTGAACCAAAGGTTCGACGTACGACTTCCAATCGCATTTCTTGATCTCCTCTAATGTTCCTAACATCTTCAATAGTGTCTGGTTGAATCTTTCTGTCATTCCATTACCCATCGCGTGGTAAGCTGTTGTATGTGACTTGTCTGTACCACCTAACATACAGAGCTCCCGTATCAGACCGGATTCGAAGTTGGCCCCTTGATCACTATGTATTCTCTCTGGAAATCCGTAGTGTACAATGAATTTGTCAAAAAGCACCTTTGCAGTAGTCTTAGCTGTCTGATTCTTGGTAGGATAGGCTTGTGCATACCTGGTGAAGTGATCAGTTACTACCAGAATGTGTTCAAAGCCACCCTTGGACTGCTCAAGACTAACGTAGTCAACACATATGATTTCCATCGGTGCAGTAGATGAAATGTTCACTAGAGACGCTATGGCTGGATGTGCCTTCCTTGTAATACAACGTCTACAACTGCGAACTTTGTCTTCAATATAGGAATCCATACCGGACCAAAAGAAACGTTGTTTGAAGAGGGATGTCGTTCTGTCACGGCCCTGATGTCCTAGGTCATCATGAAGAGCTCTGAATATTTCGTCTCTAACTGATGCTGGTAGCAATAACTGCTTGTACGTTTGGCCTTTGTATTGACAGGATCTGAATAATACCCCTTGTCTGAGTTCAAGATTGTCCCAATCACGGAGGTATTTAACTGCTGGACTAATACTGCCACTGACCCGCTTAGCAGACGGTCTAGTGCCTTTTCCCATGCAGTCGATAAGCTGAGAAATAACTGGGTCCTGAAGTTGTGCTTGTCTCCAATCTTTAGAACTCAATGACTCAGACTCGATAATATCAGACGGAACTTCCTGTGATGGAAATGGATCCATTGCCTCTAATGATTCTGGGGACAAAAGAGAGAACGCAAATGGGGTTTCAGATGGTGGAGACGACGCCTCTAGCGACATTGCTGCTACCACATGTTCATCAATGGCTGTTTCCTGTGCTGCTTGTGACTCTCTAGTTGGTAGTCGTGAAAGGCCATCTGCGTCTGCATTGTTCTTTCCACATCTGTAGATAGGTTTGAAATTATAGTTGGATAACGCAGCCATCCACCTATGACCAGTTGCGTCCAGTTTAGCCGTGGTGTTCACATACGTCCATGGATTGTTGTCTGTTACAATCTCGAATGCAGCGCCATAAAGATAGTCGTGGAACTTCTCCGTAATTGACCATTTTAGAGCAAGGTATTCCAGTTTGTGTGCAGGATAATTTCTTTCAGCAGGTTTGAGGCTCCTACCGGCATACGCAATAACCCGATCGATCCCATCTTGCCGCTGATACAACACAGATCCAAGGCCTTTCAATGAAGCGTCGGTATGTAGTTTAAATGGCAAGTTGTAATCTGCATATGCGAGAATCGGTGGGTTAATCAATTGCGTTTTCAATTCTTCAAATGACGATTGTTGTTCTTTTCCCCAAATAAATGGATGTCTTTTGTCTTTCTTTTTGGATAGTTTATCGGTATTCAGATGTCCAATTAACAGGTTGTTCAATGGTCTAGCAATGGTTGCGAATCCCTTGATGAATCGTCTGAAATATCCAACAAATCCTAGGAATTTTCTAACTTCTTTCACTGAGTTGGGTACTGGCCAGTGTTTAACAACTTTCGTCTTTTCAGGATCGGCTTCTATACCATCTTTTGAAACTGTGTGACCTAGGTAAGTAATTTTATCTTTGAAATATGCACACTTTGAAGGGTTGATTTTCAAATTGTTCTCGGACAAGCGTTGGAAAACAGCGTCTAGACGATCGATGTGAGACTCTATATCCTGGGAAAATATAACTATGTCGTCTAAATAAATCAGGCAATCTTTCAGGTTTAGATCTCCCATGCAGCGCTCCATCAATCGTTGGAAAGTAGCTGGGGCGTTACAGAGACCAAATGGCATATGGTTGCATTCGAAAAACCCAATTCCCCAAACTTGAAAAGCTGTCTTTTCCTTATCGGATTCCTCCATCTCGACTTGCCAGTATCCTGTTTTTAAATCTAGTTTTGAGAAATATCTTGAGCCTGACAACAGATGCAAAGTGTCATCAACTCTAGGAATTGCGTAGGCATCTTTCTTGGTTTTTGTATTCAATTTACGGTAGTCAATACAAAATCGAATTTTTCCAGTTTTCTTTCGAACTATGACAATGTTAGACGACCAAGGGCTTTTAGATTCCCTTATTGCACCAATGTTTAACATTTCTAAAAGGTGTTCGCGAACTTCGTTATATATCGCCGGTGGGACACGTCTGTATGGCTCTTTAAATGGACTATCATCTGTCAATTCGATTTTGTGACGGACAGCTGTTGTTCTGCCAAGATCGTGCTCATCCTTCGGAAACACTAATTCCCATCTCTTGAATAGATCATAAACCTTCTGTTTCTGTTCGGATGAAAGTTCAGAGTCTTCAACGTCTACTCCGAAATCTTGTTTGATGTTGTTTTCATTGTATATCTTCTCTGTTTCAGACTGAGGCAGCTGATGTGGTGTAGGTGAGTGCTGTTCACTAATCTTCCTTTCCATTTATTTTCCAGGTGGTCGTGTGTTTTCGAAAATATCTGCTTGTCTGATCACTTTAACTTCATTCAGTTTCAAATTTCAGATCTAGATGGTATTTTCACAACCTTAGCAGAGATATTGCATATTTTCACCGGTACTCGCGCTGTTTTTCCAGAATTGGTGAGTTCAACAACACGAGGGCAGACTAACGACTTTTGTTGATAACTTTCATTAATAGGTTCAGTCACAGCGGCATCAACGTTCCTTACTTTGCGTACAAAGCCGCTAATATTTCTCGTTTCCATGGGTTGAAGAGATATAGGTTGTGTGGTTGTGACAATACCAACTGTTGCTGACCCAACAGACATGAACGCTGCTTTCCATTCATCTGGTGTTTCTACTGTATCATGGTGCTTCTCTTTAAATTCTCGAATGACGTTTGTTCCTATTAGGACTGGTATGTTACGGTGGTACTCAGTTGTCGGGAGAACTAGGAACAGTGTTCTCACAGAACCATCTTTAAAGGATTTACTTTCCACTGAAGCCTCTATGTAGCCAAGATAAGGGATATGTGTACCATTTGCTGCCTTAACCTCTAACTGGAAGTCGTCTAACATACGTAATATTGGCTTGTTCGGTAGTTTGTTGTAAAACGCTTCCGATATTGCACTAACCATGGAACCACTGTCAATTAAGGCTCTCGATTTGACACCTTCAATCTGTACTGTTGTTTCATTTGAAGACCCCATAAGTCTATCGAGAATACTAGCAGTATCGCTAGGGCAGTTATTACCCTGGTATGGTGGATGTGGGTGTGGTACTGGTATGGTGGAGGTGGATGTGGTACTGGTATGGTGGAGGTGGTTGTGTTACTGGTATGGTGAAGGTGGTTGTGGTACTGGTATAGTGGAGATGGTTGTGGTACTGGTATATTGGAGATGGTTGTGGTACTGGTATGGTGGAGGTGGTTGTGCTACTGGTGTGGTTGAGATGGTTGTAGTAGTGATAGGATGGAGGTGGTTGTGGTACTGGTATGGTGGAGATGGTTGTGGTACTGGTATGGTGGATGTGGATGTGGTACTGGTATGGTGGAGGTGGTTGTGGTACTGGTATGGTGAAGGTGGTTGTGGTACTGGTATAGTGGAGATGGTTGTGGTATTGATATGGTGGAGGTGGTTGTGGTACTGATATGGTGGAGATGGTTGTGGTACTGGTATGGTGGAGATAGATGTGGTACTGGTATGGTGGAGATGGATATGGTACTGGTATGGTGGAGGTGGTTGTGGTACTGGTATGGTGGAGGTGGTTGTGGTAATGATATGGTGAAGGTGGTTGTGGTACTGGTATAGTGGAGATGGTTGTGGTACTGGTATAGTGGAGATGGTTGTGGTACTGGTATGGTGGAGGTGGTTGTGCTACTGGTGTGGTTGAGATGGTTGTAGTAGTGATAGGATGGAGGTGGTTGTGGTACTGGTATGGTGGAGATGGTTGTGGTACTGGTATGGTGGTTGTGGTACTGGTATGGTGGAAGTGGTGGTGATACTTGTATGGTGGAGGTGGATGTGGTACTGGTATGGTGGAGGTGGTTGTGGTACTGGTATGCTGGAGGTGGTTATGGTACTGGTATGGTGGAAGTGGTGGTGATACTTGTATGGTGGAGGTGGCTGTGGTACTGGTATGGTGGAGGTGGTTGTGGTACTGGTATGCTGGAGGTGGTTATGGTACTGGTATGGTGGAGGTGGTTGTGGTACTGGTATGGTGGAGATGGTTGTGGTACTGGTATGGTGGATGTGGATGTGGTGCTGGTATGGTGGAAGTGGTGGTGATACTTGTATGGTGGAGGTGGCTGTGGTACTGGTATGGTGGAGGTGGTTGTGGTACTGGTATGCTGGAGGTGGTTATGGTACTGGTATGGTGGAGATGGTTGTGGTACTCGTATGGTGGATGTGGGTGTGGTACTGGTATGGTGGAGGTGGGTGTGGTACTGATATGGTGGAGGTGGTTGTGGTACTGATATGGTGGAGATGGTTGTGGTACTGGTATGGTGGAGATAGATGTGGTACTAGTATGGTGGAGATGGATATGGTACTGGTATGGTGGAGGTGGTTGTGGTACTGGTATGGTGGAGATGGATGTGGTACTGGTATGGTGGATGTGGGTGTGGTACTGGTATGGTGGAGATGGTTGTGGTACTGGAATGGTGGAGATGGTTGTGGTACTGGTATGGTATAAGTGGTTTTGGTACTTGTATGCTGAAGGTGGCTGTGGTACTGGTGTGGTTGAGATGGTTGTAGTACTGATAGGATGGAGGTGGTTGTGGTACTGGGATGATGGAGGTAGTTGTGCTACTGGTGTGGTTGTGGTGGTTGTGGTACTGGTATGATGGATGTGTGTGTGGTACTGGTATGGTGGAGATGGTTGTGGTACTGGTATGGTGGAGATGGTTGTGGTACTGGTATGGTAGAAGTGGTGTTGGTACTTGTATGGTGAAGGTGGCTGTGGTACTGGTATGGTGGAGATGGATGTGGTACTGGTGTGGTTGAGATGGTTGTAGTACTGATAGGATGGAGGTGGTTGTGGTACTGGGATGATGGAGGTAGTTGTGCTACTGGTGTGGTTGTGGTGGTTGTGGTACTGGTATGGTAGATGTGTGTGTGGTACTAGTATTGTGGAGATGGTTGTGGTACTGGTATTGTGGAGATGGTTGTGGTACTGGTATGGTGGAGATGGTTGTGGTACTGGTATGGTGGATGTGGTTGTGGTACTGGTATGGTGGATGTGGGTGTGGTACTGGTATGGTGGAGGTGGATGTGGTACTGGTATGGTGGAGGTGGTTGTGGTACTGGTATGGTGAAGGTGGTTGTGGTACTGGTATAGTGGAGATGGTTGTGGTACTGGTATAGTGGAGATGGTTGTGGTACTGGTATGGTGGAGGTGGTTGTGCTACTGGTGTGGTTGAGATGGTTGTAGTAGTGATAGGATGGAGGTGGTTGTGGTACTGGTATGGTGGAGATGGTTGTGGTACTGGTATGGTGGATGTGGATGTGGTACTGGTATGGTGGAAGTGGTGGTGATACTTGTATGGTGGAGGTGGCTGTGGTACTGGTATGGTGGAGGTGGTTGTGGTACTGGTATGCTGGAGGTGGTTATGGTACTGGTATGGTGGAGATGGTTGTGGTACTCGTATGGTGGATGTGGGTGTGGTACTGGTATGGTGGAGATGGTTGTGGTACTGGAATGGTGGAGATGGTTGTGGTACTGGTATGGTATAAGTGGTTTTGGTACTTGTATGCTGAAGGTGGCTGTGGTACTGGTGTGGTTGAGATGGTTGTAGTACTGATAGGATGGAGGTGGTTGTGGTACTGGGATGATGGAGGTAGTTGTGCTACTGGTGTGGTTGTGGTGGTTGTGGTACTGGTATGATGGATGTGTGTGTGGTACTGGTATGGTGGAGATGGTTGTGGTACTGGTATGGTGGAGATGGTTGTGGTACTGGTATGGTAGAAGTGGTGTTGGTACTTGTATGGTGAAGGTGGCTGTGGTACTGGTATGGTGGAGATGGATGTGGTACTGGTGTGGTTGAGATGGTTGTAGTACTGATAGGATGGAGGTGGTTGTGGTACTGGGATGATGGAGGTAGTTGTGCTACTGGTGTGGTTGTGGTGGTTGTGGTACTGGTATGGTAGATGTGTGTGTGGTACTAGTATTGTGGAGATGGTTGTGGTACTGGTATTGTGGAGATGGTTGTGGTACTGGTATGGTGGATATGGTTGTGGTACTGGTATGGTGGATGTGGTTGTGGTACTGGTATGGTGGATGTGGGTGTTGTACTGGTATGGTGGAGGTGGATGTGGTACTGGTATGGTGGAGGTGGTTGTGGTACTGGTATGGTGAAGGTGGTTGTGGTACTGGTATAGTGGAGATGGTTGTGGTACTGGTATGGTGGAGGTAGTTGTGCTACTGGTGTGGTTGAGATGGTTGTAGTAGTGATAGGATGGATGTGGTTGTGGTACTGGTATGGTGGAGATGGTTGTGGTACTGGTATGGTGGATGTGGATGTGGTACTGGTATGGTGGAAGTGGTGGTGATACTTGTATGGTGGAGGTGGCTGTGGTACTGGTATGGTGGAGGTGGTTGTGGTACTGGTATGCTGGAGGTGGTTATGGTACTGGTATGGTGGAGATGGTTGTGGTACTCGTATGGTGGATGTGGGTGTGGTACTGGTATGGTGGAGGTGGGTGTGGTACTGATATGGTGGAGGTGGTTGTGGTACTGATATGGTGGAGATGGTTGTGGTACTGGTATGGTGGAGATAGATGTGGTACTAGTATGGTGGAGATGGATATGGTACTGGTATGGTGGAGGTGGTTGTGGTACTGGTATGGTGGAGATGGATGTGGTACTGGTATGGGTGGATGTGGTACTGGTATGGTGGGATGGTTGTGGTACTGGATGGTGGAGATGGTTGTGGTACTGGTATGGTATAAGTGGTTTTGGTACTTGTATGCTGAAGGTGGCTGTGGTACTGGTGTGGTTGAGATGGTTGTAGTACTGATAGGATGGAGGTGGTTGTGGTACTGGTATGTGGAGGTAGTTGTGCTACTGGTGTGGTTGTGGTGGTTGTGGTACTGGTATGATGGAGTGGGTGTGGTACTGGTATGGTGGAGATGGTTGTGGTACTGGTATGGTGGAGATGGTTGTGGTACTGGTATGGTAGAAGTGGTGTTGGTACTTGTATGGTGAAGGTGGCTGTGGTACTGGTATGGTGGAGATGGATGTGGTACTGGTGTGGTTGAGATGGTTGTAGTACTGATAGGATGGAGGTGGTTGTGGTACTGGGATGATGGAGGTAGTTGTGCTACTGGTGTGGTTGTGGTGGTTGTGGTACTGGTATGGTAGATGTGTGTGTGGTACTAGTATTGTGGAGATGGTTGTGGTACTGGTATTGTGGAGATGGTTGTGGTACTGGTATGGTGGATATGGTTGTGGTACTGGTATGGTGGATGTGGTTGTGGTACTGGTATGGTGGATGTGGGTGTTGTACTGGTATGGTGGAGGTGGATGTGGTACTGGTATGGTGGAGGTGGTTGTGGTACTGGTATGGTGAAGGTGGTTGTGGTACTGGTATAGTGGAGATGGTTGTGGTACTGGTATAGTGGAGATGGTTGTGGTACTGGTATGGTGGAGGTGGTTGTGCTACTGGTGTGGTTGAGATGGTTGTAGTAGTGATAGGATGGATGTGGTTGTGGTACTGGTATGGTGGAGATGGTTGTGGTACTGGTATGGTGGATGTGGATGTGGTACTGGTATGGTGGAAGTGGTTGTGATACTTGTATGGTGGAGGTGGTTGTGGTACTGGTATGGTGGAGGTGGTTGTGGTACTGGTATGCTGGAGGTGGTAGGTACTGGTATGGTGGAGATGGTTGTGGTACTGGTATGGTGGAGGTGGTTGTGGTACTGGTATGGTGGAGGTGGTTGTGGTACTGATATGGTGGGATGGTTGTGGTACTGGTATGGTGGAGATAGATGTGGTACTAGTATGGTGGAGATGGATGTGGTACTGGTATGGTGGAGGTGGTTGTGGTACTGGTATGGTGGAGATGGATGTGGTACTGGTATGGTGGATGTGGTACTGGTATGGTGGAGATGGTTGTGGTACTGGAATGGTGGAGATGGTTGTGGTACTGGTATGGTATAAGTGGTTTTGGTACTTGTATGCTGAAGGTGGCTGTGGTACTGGTGTGGTTGAGATGGTTGTAGTACTGATAGGATGGAGGTGGTTGTGGTACTGGGATGATGGAGGTAGTTGTGCTACTGGTGTGGTTGTGGTGGTTGTGGTACTGGTATGATGGATGTGTGTGTGGTACTGGTATGGTGGAGATGGTTGTGGTACTGGTATGGTGGAGATGGTTGTGGTACTGGTATGGTAGAAGTGGTGTTGGTACTTGTATGGTGAAGGTGGCTGTGGTACTGGTATGGTGGAGATGGATGTGGTACTGGTGTGGTTGAGATGGTTGTGGTACTGGTATGGTAGAAGTGGTGTTGGTACTTGTATGGTGAAGGTGGCTGTGGTACTGGTATGGTGGAGATGGATGTGGTACTGGTGTGGTTGAGATGGTTGTAGTACTGATAGGATGGAGGTGGTTGTGGTACTGGGATGATGGAGGTAGTTGTGCTACTGGTGTGGTTGTGGTGGTTGTGGTACTGGTATGGTAGATGTGTGTGTGGTACTAGTATTGTGGAGATGGTTGTGGTACTGGTATTGTGGAGATGGTTGTGGTACTGGTATGGTGGATATGGTTGTGGTACTGGTATGGTGGATGTGGTTGTGGTACTGGTATGGTGGATGTGGGTGTTGTACTGGTATGGTGGAGGTGGATGTGGTACTGGTATGGTGGAGGTGGTTGTGGTACTGGTATGGTGAAGGTGGTTGTGGTACTGGTATAGTGGAGATGGTTGTGGTACTGGTATAGTGGAGATGGTTGTGGTACTGGTATGGTGGAGGTGGTTGTGCTACTGGTGTGGTTGAGATGGTTGTAGTAGTGATAGGATGGAGGTGGTTGTGGTACTGGTATGGTGGAGATGGTTGTGGTACTGGTATGGTGGATGTGGATGTGGTACTGGTATGGTGGAAGTGGTGGTGATACTTGTATGGTGGAGGTGGCTGTGGTACTGGTATGGTGGAGGTGGTTGTGGTACTGGTATGCTGGAGGTGGTTATGGTACTGGTATGGTGGAGATGGTTGTGGTACTCGTATGGTGGATGTGGGTGTGGTACTGGTATGGTGGAGGTGGGTGTGGTACTGATATGGTGGAGGTGGTTGTGGTACTGATATGGTGGAGATGGTTGTGGTACTGGTATGGTGGAGATAGATGTGGTACTAGTATGGTGGAGATGGATATGGTACTGGTATGGTGGAGGTGGTTGTGGTACTGGTATGGTGGAGATGGATGTGGTACTGGTATGGTGGATGTGGTACTGGTATGGTGGAGATGGTTGTGGTACTGGAATGGTGGAGATGGTTGTGGTACTGGTATGGTATAAGTGGTTTTGGTACTTGTATGCTGAAGGTGGCTGTGGTACTGGTGTGGTTGAGATGGTTGTAGTACTGATAGGATGGAGGTGGTTGTGGTACTGGGATGATGGAGGTAGTTGTGCTACTGGTGTGGTTGTGGTGGTTGTGGTACTGGTATGATGGATGTGTGTGTGGTACTGGTATGGTGGAGATGGTTGTGGTACTGGTATGGTGGAGATGGTTGTGGTACTGGTATGGTAGAAGTGGTGTTGGTACTTGTATGGTGAAGGTGGCTGTGGTACTGGTATGGTGGAGATGGCTGTGGTACTGTATGGTTGAGATGGTTGTAGTACTGATAGGATGGAGGTGGTTGTGGTACTGGATGATGGAGGAGTTGTGCTACTGGTGTGTTGTGTGGTTGTGGTACTGTATGGAGATGTTGTTGTGGTACTGGTATGTGGAGGTAGTTGTGCTACTGGTGTGGTTGTGGTGGTTGTGGTACTGGTATGGTGGAGATGGTTGTGGTACTGGTATGGTGGAGGTGGTTGTGGTACTGGTATGGTGGAGGTGGTTGTGGTACTGGTATGGTGGAGGTGGTTGTGGTACTGGTATGGTGGAGGTGGTTGTGGTACTGGTATGATGAAGGTGGTTGTGGTACTGGTATAGTGGAGATGGATGTGGTACTGGTATAGTGGAGATGGTTGTGGTACTGGTATGGTGGATGTGGTTGTGGTACTGGTATGCTGGAGGTGGTTGTGGTACTGATATGCTGGAGGTGGTTGTGCTACTGATATGGTGGAGATGGTTGTGGTACTGGTATGGTGGATATGGAGTGGTACTGGTATGGTAGAAGTGGTTTTGATACTTTATGGTGGAGGTGGGTGTTACTGGTATGATGGAGGTGGTTGTGGTACTGGTATGCTGGAGGTGGATATGGTACTGGTATGGTGGAGATGGTTGTGGTACTCGTATGGTGGATGTGGGTGTGGTACTGGTATGGTGGAGGTGGGACAAATGTGGTACTGATATGGTGGAGATGGTTGTGGTACTGGTATGGTGGAGATAGATGTGGTACTAGTATGGTGGAGATGGATATGGTACTGGTATGGTGGAGGTGGTTGTGGTACTGGTATGGTGGAGATGGATGTGGTACTGGTATGGTGGATGTGGTACTGGTATGGTGGAGATGGTTGTGGTACTGGAATGGTGGAGATGGTTGTGGTACTGGTATGGTATAAGTGGTTTTGGTACTTGTATGCTGAAGGTGGCTGTGGTACTGGTGTGGTTGAGATGGTTGTAGTACTGATAGGATGGAGGTGGTTGTGGTACTGGGATGATGGAGGTAGTTGTGCTATGGTGGGTTGTGGTGGTTGTGGTACTGGTATGTGGAGTGTGTGTGGTACTAGTATGGTGGAGATGGTTGTGGTACTGGTATGGTGGAGATGGTTGTGGTACTGGTATGGTAGAAGTGGTGTTGGTACTTGTATGGTGAAGGTGGCTGTGGTACTGGATGGTGGAGATGGCTGTGGTACTGGTATGGTGAGATGGTTGTGTACTGATAGGTGGAGTGGGTGGTACGGGATGATGAGGTAGTTGTGCTACTGGTGGGTTGTGGTGGTTGTGGACGGTATGGAGATGTGTTTGTGGTACTATATTGTGGAGATGGTTTGGTACTGGTATTGTGGAGATGGTTGTGTACTGGTATGGTGGAGATGGTTGTGGTACTGGTATGGTGGAGGTGGATGTGGTACTGGTATGGTGGAGGGGTTGTGGTACTGGTATGGTGAAGGTGGTTGTGGTACTGGTATAGTGGAGATGGTTGTGGTACTGGTATAGTGGAGATGGTTGTGGTACTGGTATGGTGGAGGTGGTTGTGCTACTGGTGTGGTTGAGATGGTTGTAGTAGTGATAGGATGGAGGTGGTTGTGGTACTGGTATGGTGGAGATGGTGGTGGTACTGGTATGGTGGAGATGGTTGTGGTACTGGTATGGTAGAAGTGGTGTTGGTACTTGTATGGTGAAGGTGGCTGTGGTACTGGTATGGTGGAGATGGATGTGGTACTGGTGTGGTTGAGATGGTTGTAGTACTGATAGGATGGAGGTGGTTGTGGTACTGGGATGATGGAGGTAGTTGTGCTACTGGTGTGGTTGTGGTGGTTGTGGTACTGGTATGGTGGATGTGTGTGTGGTACTGGTATGGTGGAGATGGTTGTGGTACTGGTATTGTGGAGATGGTTGTGGTACTAGTATGTAGAAGTGGTCGGTACTGTATGGTGAAGATGCTGTGGTACTGGTATGGTGGAGGTGGTTGTGGTACTGGTATGATGGAGGTGGTTGTGGTACTGGTATGGTGGAGGTGGATGTGGTACTGGTATGGTGGAGATGGTTGTGGTACTGGTATGGTGGATGTGGTTGTGGTACTGGTATGGTGGAGGTGGTTGTGGTACTGGTATGGTGGAGATGGTTGTGGTACTGGTATGGTGGAGATGGTTATGGTACTGGTATGTGGAGGTGGTGTGGTTGTGCTACTGGTGTGGTTGAGATGGTTGTAGTACTGATAGGATGGAGGTGGTTGTGGTACTGGTATGGTGGAGATGGTTGTGGTACTGGTATGGTGGATGTGGATATGGTACTGGTATGGCGTGGTACTGGTATGATGGAGGTGGTTGTGGTACTGGTATGGTGGAGATGGTCATGGTACTGGTATGATGGAGGTGGTTGTGGTACTGGTATGGTGAAGGTGGTTGTGGTACTGGTATGTGGAGTGATGTGGTACTGGTATGCTGGAGATGGTTGTGGTACTGGTATGGTGGAGGTGGTTGTGGTACTGATAGGTGGAGGGGTTGTGGTACTGGTATGGTGGAGATGTGGTAGATGTGGTACTGGTATGGTGGAAGTGGTGGTGATACTTGTATGGTGGAGGTGGTTGTGGTACTGGTATGGTGGAGGTGGTTGTGGTACTGGTATGCTGGAAGTGGTCATGGTACTGGTATGATGGAGTTGGTTGTTGTACTGGTATGGTGGAGGTGGTTGTGGTAATGATATGGTGGAGATGGTTGTGGTACTGGTATGGTGGAGATGGTTGTGGTACTGGTATGGTGGAGGTGGTTATGGTAATGGTATGGTGGAGATGGTTGTGGTACTGGTATGTTGTAGATGGTTGTGGTACTAGTATGTGGATATGGTTGCGGTACTGGTATGGTGGAAGTGGTTGTGGTACTTGTATGGTGGAGGTGGTTGTGGTACTGGTATGGTGGAGATGGTTGTGGTACTGGTATGGTAGAAGTGGTTTTGGTACTTGTATGGTGAAAGTGGCTGTGGTACTTTTATGGTGGAGATGGATGTGGTACTGGTTTGGTTGAGATGGTAACAAAAACAAAACACACAATGTGGTAATAGTATGGTGGAGATGGTTGTGGTACTGGCATTGTGGAGATGGTTGTGGTACTGGTATGATGGAGATGGATGTGGTACTGGTATGGTGGATATGGATGTGGTACTAGTATGGTGGAGGTGGTTGTGGTACTAAAACTGTATGGTGGAGGTGGATGTGGTACTGGTATGGTGGAGGTGGTTGTGGTACTCGTATGGTGAAGGTGGTTGTGGTACTGGTATAGTGGAGATGGTTGTTGTACTAATATGGTGGAGATGGTTGTGGTACTGATATGCTGGAGATGGTTGTGGTACTGGTATGCTGGAGATATATGTGATACTCATATGGTTGAGATGGATATGGTACTGGTATGGTGGAGGTTGTTGTGGTACTAATATGGTGGAGGTGGTTGTGGTAATGATATGGTGGAGATAGTTGTGGTACTGGTATGGTTAAGATGGTACAAACACACAAATATGGTACTGGTATGGTGTAGGTGGATGTAGAACAGGTATGGTGGAGGTGGTTGTGGTACTGGTATGGTGAAGGTGGTTGTGGTACTGATATAGTGGAGATGGTTGTTGTACTGCTATAGTAGAGATGGTTGTGGTACTAGTATGGTGGAGATGGTTGTGCTACTGATATGGTTGAGATGGTTGTAGTACTGATAAATGGCTGGGACGGTATGGTGATGTTACTGGTATGGAAGAGGTGGTTGTGGCACTGATATGGTGAGATGAATGGTACTGTTATATTTTGGTACTGATATGGTGGAGAGGTTGTGGTACTGATATGGTGGATATGGTTGTGGTACTCGTATGGTGGAGATGGTTGTGGTACTGGTATGGTGGAGGTGGTTGTGGTACTGGTATGGTGGAGATGGTTTCGTACTCGTATAGTGGATGTGTGTGTGGTACTGGTATGGTGGAGGTGGGTGTGGTACTTATATGGTGGAGGTGGTTGTGGTACTGATATGGTGGAGATGGTTGTGGTACTGGTGGTGAAGGTGGTTGTCGTACTGGTATAGTGGAGATGGTTGTGGTAAAAAAATGGTATGGTGGAAGTGGTTGTGGTACTTATATGGTGGAGTGGATGTGGTACAAATGGTATGGTGGAGATGGTTGTGGTACTGGTATGGTGAAGGTGGTTGGTACTGGTATGTGGAGATGGATGTGGTACTGGTATGGTGGAAGTGGTGTGGTACTTGTATGGTGGAGTGGATGTGGTACTGGTATGGTGGAGGTGGTTGTGGTACTGGTATGGTGAGGATGGATTGGTACTGGTATGGTGGAGGTGGTACTGGTATGGTGGAGGTGGTTGTGGTACTGGTATGGTGGAGGTGGTCGTGGTACTGGTTTGATGGAGGTGGTTGTGGTACTGGTATGTTGTAGGTGGTTGTGGTACTAGTATCGTGGAGATGGTTGTGGTACTGGTATGGTGGAGGTGGTTGTGGTACTGATATGGTGGGGATGGTTGTGGTACTGGTATGGTAGAGGTGGTTGTGGTACTGATATGGTGGAGATGGTTGTGGTACTGATATGGTGGAGATGGTTGTGGTACTGGTATGGTGGGGATGGTTGTGGTACTGGTATGGTGGAGGTGGTTGTGGTACTCGTATGGTGGAGGTGGTTGTGGTACTGGTATAGTGGAGGTGGTTGTGGTACTGGTATGGTGGAGGTGGTTGTGGTACTGGTATGCTGGAGGTGGTTGTGGTACTGGTATGCTGGAGGTGGTTGTGCTACTGGTGTGGTTGAGATGGTTGTGGTACTGGTATGGTGGAGATTGTTGTGGTACTAATATGGTGGAGGTGGTTGTGGTTCTGATATGGTGGAGATAGTTGTGGTGCTGGTATGGTTAAGGTGGTTGTGGTACTGGTATGGTGGAGGTGGTCGTGGTACTGGTTTGATGGAGGTGGTTGTGGTACTGGTATGATGGAGGTGGTTGTGGTACTGGTATGATGGAGGTGGTTGTGGTACTGGTATGGTGGAGATAGTTGAGGTACTGGTATGGTGGATGTGGTTATGGTACTGGTATGGTGGAAGTGGTGGTGATACTTGTATGGTGGAGATGGCTGGTGGTACTGGTATGGTGGAGGTGGTTGTGGTACTGATATGGTGG
>CM026386.1:35408114-35452057 GCA_014843695.1 Archivesica marissinica | reverse complement strand
TATACTAGCAATTATAGGTAGGTATGGACTATGTTATACTTGCAGTTATAGGTAGGTATATACTCTGTTAAACTAGCAGGTATAGGTAGGTATATACTATGCTATAGTAGCAGTTATAGGTAGGTATATACTCTGTTATACTAGCAGTTATAGGTAGGTATATACTCTGTTATACTAGCAGTTATAGGTAGGTATAGTCTATGTTATACTAGCAGTTATAGGTATGTATTGACTATGTTATACTAGCTGTTATAGGTAGGTATATACTATGTTATACTAGCAGTTATAGATAGGTATAGACTCTGTTATACTAGCAGTTATAGGTAGGTATAGTCTATGTTATACTAGCAGTTATAGGTATGTATTGACTATGTTATACTAGCTGTTATAGGTAGGTATATACTATGTTATACTAGCAGTTATAGATAGGTATAGACTCTGTTATACTAGCAGTTATAGGTAGGTATAGTCTATGTTATACTAGCAGTTATAGGTATGTATTGACTATGTTATACTAGCTGTTATAGGTAGGTATATACTATGTTATACTAGCAGTTATAGATAGGTATAGACTCTGTTATACTAGCAGCTCTATATAGGTATAGACTCTGTTATACTAGCAGTTATAGGTAGGTTTATATTCTTTTATACTAGCAGTTATAGGTAGGTATAGGCTATGTTATTCTAGCAGTTATAGGTATGTACAGACTATGTTATAATAGCGGTTATAGGTAGGTATAGACTATGCTATACTAGCAGTTATAGATAGATATAGACTATGTTATACTAGCGTTTATTGGTTGGTATATACTCTGTTATACTAGCAGATATAGGTTGTTATATATTCTGCTATGCTAGCTGTTATAGGTAGGTATATACTCTGTTATACTAGCAGATATAGGTAGGTATATACTCTGTTATACTAGCAGTAATAGATAGGTATAGACTATGTTATACTAGCAGTTATAGGTAGGTATATATGATTTTATACTAGCAGTTATAGGTAGGTATAGACTATGTTATACTAGCAGTCATAGGTAGGTATAGACTCTGTTATACTAGCATACAGAGGTAGGTATATACTATGTTATACTAGCAGTTATAGGTAGGTATACACTATGTTATACCACAGTTATAGGTAGGTATTACTATGTAATAATAGATTTATAGGTAGGTATTGAAATATGTTATACTAGCAGTAATAGGTAGGTATAGACTATGTTATACTAGCAGTTATAGGTAGGTATATACTCTATTATACTAGCAGTTATAGGTAGGTATATACTCTGTTATACTAGCAGTTATAGGTAGGTATAGACTATGTTATACTAGCGGTTATAGGTAGGTATATACTCTGATATACTAGCAGTTATAGGTTGGTATATACTCTGTTATGCTAGCAGTTATAGGTAGGTATAGAGTCTGTTATACTAGCAGTAATAGGTAGGTATAGACTCTGTTATACTAGCAGTTATAGGTAGGTATAGACTATGTTATACTAGCAGTTATAGGTAGGTATATACTATGTTATACTAGCAGTTATAGGTAGGTATAGACTATGTTATAATAGCAGTTATAGGTAGGTATATACTATGTTATATTAACAGTTATAGGTAGGATATACTATGTTATTCTTGCAGTTGTAGGTAGGTATAAAGTCTGATATACTTGCAGTTATAGGTAGGTATATACTCTGATTTACTAGCAGTTATAGGTAGGTATAGACTATGTTATACTAGCAGTTATAGGTAGGTATAGACTATGTTAAAATAGCGGTAATAGTTACGTATATATTATGTTGTACTAGCAGTTATAGGTAGGTATAGACTCTGTTATACTAGCATACAGAGGTAGGTATATACTATGTTATACTAGCAGTTATAGGTAGGTATAGACTATGTTATACTAGCAGTTATAGGTAGGTATTGACTATGTAATAATAGAGATTATAGGTAGGTATTGAAATATGTTATACTAGCAGTAATAGGTAGGTATAGACTATGTCATACTAGCAGTTATAAGTAGGTATATACTCTATTATACTAGCAGTTATAGATATGTATAGACTATGTTATACTAGTAGTTATAGGTAGGTATGGACTATGTTATACTAGCGGTTATATGTAGGTATATACTCTGTTATACTAGCAGTTATAGGTTGGTATATACTCTGTTATGCTAGCAGTTATAGGTAGGTATAGAGTCTGTTATATTAGCAGTAATAGGTAGGTATATACTCTATTATACTAGCAGTTATAGGTAGGTATATATTATGTTATACTAGCAGTTATAGATATGTATATACTATGTTATGCTAGCTGTTATAGGTAGGTATAGACTATGATTTACTAGCAGTTATAGCTAGGTATAGATTATAGGTAGCTATAGACTAGGCTATAATAGCGGTTATAGGTCGGTATAGTCCATGTTATACTAGCAGTTATAGGTAGGTATGGACTATGTAATACTAGCAGTTATAGATATGTATATACTCTGTTATACTAGCAGTTATAGGTAGGTATATACTCTGTTTTACTAGCAGTTATAGGTAGGTATAGACTATGTTATACTAGTAGTAATAGGTAGGTATAGACTAGGTTATAATATCGGTTGTAGGTAGGTATAGTCTATGTTATACTATCAGTTATAGGTAGGTATGGACTATGTTATACTAGAAGTTATTGGTAGGTATATACTATGTTATACTAGCAGTTATAGGTAGGTATATACTCTGTTTTACTAGCAGTTATAGGTAGGTATAGACTATGTTATACTAGCAGTTATAGGTAGGTATAGAGTCTGTTATACTAGCAGTTATAGGTAGGTATAGACTGTGTTATGCTAGCAGATATAGGTAGGTATATACTCTGTTATACTAGCAGTTATATATAGGTATAGACTATGTTATACTAGTAGTTATAGGTAGGTATATACTATGTTATTATAGAGGTTTAAGGTAACTATATATTATGTTATACTAGCAGTTATGGGTACGTATAGACTATGTTATACTAGCTGTTATAGGTAGGTATATACCCTGTTATACTAGCAGTTATATGTAGGTATAGAGTATGTTATACTAGCAGTTATAGGTAGGTATAGAATTTGTTATACCAGCAGATATAGGTAGGTATATACTATGTTATACTATCAGTTATAGGTAGGTATAGACTTTGTTATACTAGCGGTTATAGGTAGGTACAGAGTCTGTTATACTAGCAGTTATAGGTAGGTATATACTCTGTTATACTAGCAGTTATAGATATGTATAAATTATGTAATACTAGCCGTTATACGTAGGTATATACTCTGTTTTATTAGCAGTTATAGGTAGGTATATACTCTGTTATACTAGCAGTTATAGATATGTATAAATTATGTTATACTAGCCGTTATAGGTAGGTATATACTCTGTTTTACTAGCAGTTATAGGTAGTTATAGACTTTGTTATACCAACAGTTATAGGTAGGTATAGACTAGGTTATACTCGTAGTTATATGTAGGTATATATTATTTTATACTAGCAGTTATAGGTACGTATAGACTATGTTATACTAGCAGTTATAGGTAGGTATAGATTATGTTATACTAACAGTTATAGGTAGCTATAGACTAGGCTATAATAGCGGTTATAGGTAGGTATAGTCTATGTTATACTAGCAGTAATAGGTAGGTATGGACTATGTTATACTAGCGGTTATAGGTAGGTTTATACTCTGTTATACTAGCAGTTATAGGTAGGTATAGACTCTGTTATGCTAGCAGATATAGGTAGATATATACTCTGTTATAATAGCAGTTATATATAGGTATAGACTATGTTATACTAGCAGTTATAGCTAGGTATAGACTATGTTATAATAGAGGTTTATTTAGGTATAGATTATGTTATACTAGCAGTTATGGGTAAGTATAGACTTTGTTATACCAGCAGATATAGGTAGGTATATACTATGTTATACTAGCAGTTATAGATAGTTATAGACTATGTTATACTAGCAGTTATAGGTAGATATAGACTATGTTATACTAGCGGTTATAGGTAGGTACAGAATCTGTTATACTAGCAGTTATAGATAGGTATATACCCTGTTATACTAGCAGTTATAGATAGGTATAGACTATGTTATACTAGCAGTTATTGGTAGATATAGACTATGTTATAATAGCGGTTATAGGTAGGTACAGAGTCTGTTATACTAGCAGTTATAGGTAGGTATATACTCTGTTATACTAGCAGTTATAAATATGTATCAATTATGTTATACTAGCCGTTATAGGTAGGTATATACTCTGTTTTACTAGCAGTTATAGGTAGGTATAGACTATGTTATACCAACAGTTATAGGTAGGTATAGACTAGGTTATAATAGCGGTTATAGGTAGGTATAGTCTATGCTATACTAGCAGTTATAGGTAGGTATATACTCTGTTATACTAGCAGTTATAGGTAGGTATATACTCTGTTATACTTGCAGTTGTAGGTAGGTATAGAGTCTGATATACTTGCAGTTATAGGTAGGTATATGCTCTGTTATACTAAAAGATATAGGTAGGTATATACTCTGTTATACTAGCAGTTATATATAGGTATAGACTATGTTATACTAGCAGTTATGGCTAGGTATAGACAATGTTATACTAGCAGTTATAAGTAGGTATAGACAATGTTATACTAGCAGTTATAGGTAGGTATACACGATGTTATACCAGCGGTTAGAGGTAGGTATATACTCTGTTATACTAGCAGTGATAGGTAAGTATAGATTATGTTATTCTAGCGGTTATAGGTAGGCATATACTATGTTATACTAGCAGTCATAGGTAGGTATAGAGTCTGTTATATTAGCAGTAATAGGTAGGTATAGACTCTGTTATACTAGCAGTTATAGGTAGGTATATATTCTGTTATACTAGCAGATATAGATATGTATATACTATGTTATGCTAGCTGTTATAGGTAGGTATATACTCTGATTTACTAGCAGTTATAGGTAGGTATAGATTATGTTATACTAACAGTTATAGGTAGCTATAGACTAGGCTATAATAGCGGTTATAGGTCGGTATAGTCAATGTTATACTAGCAGTTATAGGTAGGTATAGACTATGTTATACTAGCGGTTATAGGTAGGTATATACTCTGTTATACTAGCAGTTATACGTAGGTATAGAATTTGTTATACTAGCAGTTATAGGTAGTTATATACTCTGTTATACTAGCAGTTATAGGTAGGTATAGAGTATGTTATACTAGCAGTTATAGGTAGGTATAGACTTTGTTATACCAGCAGATATAGATAGGTATATACTATGTTATACTAGCAGTTATAGATAGGTATAGACTATGTTATACTAGCAGTTATAGGTAGGTATAGACTATGTTATACTAGCGGTTATAGGTAGGTACAGAGTCTGTTATACTAGCAGTTATAGGTAGGTATATACTCTGTTTTACTAGCAGTTATAGGTAGGTATAGACTATGTTATACCAATAGTTATACGTAGGTATAGACTAGGTTATAATAGCGGTTATAGGTAGGTATTGTCTATGCTATACTAGCAGTTATAGGTAGGTATATACTCTGTTATACTAGCAGTTATAGGTAGGTATATACTCTGTTATACTTGCAGTTGTAGGTAGGTATAGACTCTGTTATACTAGCAGTTATAGGTAGGTATATACTCTGTTATACTAGCAGTTATAGGTAGGTATATACTATGTTATACTAGCATTTATAGGTAGGTATAGACTATGTTATACTAGCAGTTATAGGTAGGTATATACTATGTTATACTAGCAGTTATAGGTAGGTATAGACTATGTTATACTAGCAGTTATAGGTAGGTATAGACTCTGTTATACTAGCAGTTATAGGTAGGTATAGACTATGTTATACTAGCAGTTATAGGTAGGTATAGACTATGTTATACTAGCGGTTATAGGTAGGTATATAGTCTGTTATACTAGCAGTAATAGGTAGGTATAGACTATGTTATAATAGCAGGTATATGTAGGTATAGACTATGTTATACTAGCAGTTATAGGTAAGTATAGACTATGATATACTAGCGGTTATAGGTAGGTATATACTCTGCTATGCTAGCAGTTATAGGTAGGTATATACTCTATTATACTAGAGTTATAGGTATGTATATACTATGTTATACTAGCAGTTATAGATAAGTATATACTCTGTTATACTAGCAGTTATAGGTAGGTATATACTCTGTTATACTAGCAGTTATAGGTAGGTATATACTATGTTATACTAGCAGTTATAAGTAGGTATAGACAATGTTATACTAGCAGTTATAGGTAGGTATAGACTATGTTATACTAGCAGTTATAGGTAGGTATATACTATGTTATAATAGCAGTTATTGATAGGTATAGACTATGTTATATTAGCAGTTATAGGTAGGTATAGACTATGTTATACTAGCGGTTATAGGTAGGTATATACTCTGCTATACTAACAGTTATAGGTAGGTATAAACTATATTATACTAGCGGTTAGAGATCTGTATATACTATGTTATGCTAGCTGTTATAGGTAGGTATATACTCTGATTTACTAGCAGTTATAGGTAGGTATATATTCTGTTATACTAGCAGTTATAGATCTGTATATACTATGTTATGCTAGCAGTTATAGGTAGGTATATACTCTGTTATACTAGCAGTTATAGGTAGGTATAGAGTATGTTATACTAGCAGTTATAGGTAGGTATATACTTTGTTATTCCAGCAGATATAGGTAGGTATATACTATGTTATACTAGCAGTTATAGATAGGTATAGACTATGTTATACTAGCAGTTATAGGTACCTATATAATGTACATAGTATAGTACCTATATGGGTAAGTATAGACTATGTTATACTAGTCGTTATAGGTAGGTATATACTCTGCTATGCTAGCAGTTATCGGTAGGTATATACTCTATTATACTTGCAGTTATAGGTAGGTAAATACTCTGTTATACTAGCAGTTATAGGTAGGTATAGAGTCTGTTATACTAGCAGTTATAGGTAGGTATAGACTATGTTATAATAGAGGTTTATGTACGTATAGACTATGATATACTAGCAGTTTTGGGTAAGTATATACTATGTTATACTAGCGGTTATAGGTAGGTATATACTCTGTTATACTAGCAGTTATACATATGTATAGACTATGTTATACTAGCGGTTATAGGTAGGTATAGACTATGTTATACTAGCATACATATGTATAGACTATGTTATACTAGCAGTTATAAGTAGGTATAAACGATGTTATACCAGCGGTTAGAGGTAGGTATATACTCTGTTATACTAGCAGTGATAGGTAAGTATAGATTATGTTATACTAGCGGTTATAGGTACGCATATACTATGTTATACTAGCAGTCATAGATATGTATATACTAGGTTATGCTAGCTGTTATAGGTAGGTATAGACTCTGATTTACTAGCAGTTATAGGTAGGTATAGATTATGTTATACTAACAGTTATAGGTAGGCTATAGAATAGGCTAAAATAGCGGTTATAGGTCGGTATAGTCTACGTTATACTAGCAGTTATAGGTAGATATAGAATTTGTTATACTAGCAGTTATAGGTAGTTATATACTATGTTATACTAGCAGTTATAGGTAGGTATAGAGTCTGTTATACTAGCAGTTATAGGTAGGTATAGACTTTGTTATACCAGCAGATATAGGTAGGTATATACTATGTTATACTAGCAGTTATTGATAGGTATAGACTATGTTATACTAGCAGTTATAGGTAGGTATAGACTATGTTATACTAGCGGTTATAGGTAGGTACAGAGTCTGTTATACAGCAGTATAGTAGGTATAGACTATGTTATACTAGCAGTTATAGGTAGGTATACACTATGTTATACTAGCCGTTATAGGTAGGTATATACTCTGTTTTGCTAGCAGTTATAGGTAGGTATAGAATATGTTATACTATCAGTTATAGGTAGGTATATACTCTGTTATACTAGCAGCTATAGGTAGGTATAGAATATGTTATACTAGCAGTAATAGGTTGGTATAGATTATGTCATACTAACATTTATAGGTAGGTATATACTCTGTTATACTAGCAGTTATAGGTAGGTATAGACTATGGTATAATAGCGGTTATAGGTAGGTATAGACTATGTTATACCAGCAATTATAGGCAGATATGGACTATGTTATACTAGCAGTTATAGGTAGGTATATACTATGTTATACTAGCAGTTATAGGTAGGTATAGAGTCTGTTTTACTAGCAGTAATAGGTAGGTATAGACTCTGTTATACTAGCAGTTATAGGTAGGTATATACTCTGTTATACTAGCAGTTATAGATAGTATAAACTATGTTATACTAGCCGTTATAGGTAGGTATATACTCTGTTTTACTAGCAGTTATAGGTAGGTATAGACTATGTTATACCAACAGTTATAGGTAGCTATAGACTAGGTTATAATAGCGGTTATAGGTAGGTATAGTCAATGCTATACTAGCAGTTATAGGTAGGTATAACTAATGTTATACTAGCATTATAGGTAGGTATATACTCTGTTATACTAGCAGTTATACGTAGGTATAGAATTTGTTATACTAGCAGTTATAGGTAGTTATATACTCTGTTATACTAGCAGTTATAGGTAGGTATAGATTATGTTATACTAGCAGTTATAGGTAGGTATAGACTTTGTTATACCAGCAGATATAGATAGGTATATACTATGTTATACTAGCAGTTATAGATAGGTATAGACTATGTTATACTAGCAGTTATAGGTAGGTATAGACTATGTTATACTAGCGGTTATAGGTAGGTACAGAGTCTGTTATACTAGCAGTTATAGGTAGGTATATACTCTGTTTTACTAGCAGTTATAGGTAGGTATAGACTATGTTATACCAATAGTTATACGTAGGTATAGACTAGGTTATAATAGCGGTTATAGGTAGGTATTGTCTATGCTATACTAGCAGTTATAGGTAGGTATATACTCTGTTATACTAGCAGTTATAGGTAGGTATATACTCTGTTATACTTGCAGTTGTAGGTAGGTATAGAGTCTGATATAATTGCAGTTATAGGTAGGTATATACTCTGTTATACTAGCAGATATAGGTAGTTATATACTCCGTTATACTAGCATTTATAGATAGGTATAGACTATGTTATACCCGCAGTTATATGTAGGTATATATTATTTTATACTAGCAGTTATAGGTAGGTATAGACTATGTTATACTAGCAGATATAGGTAGGTATAGATTCTGTTATACTAACAGTTATAGGTAGCTATAGACTAGGCTATAATAGCGGTTATAGGTAGGTAAAGTCTATGTTATACTAGCAGTAATAGCTAGGTATAGACTATGTTAAAATAGAGGTTTATGTAGGTATAGACTATGTTATGCTAGCAGATATGGGTAAGTATAGACTATGATATACTAGCGGTTATAGGTAGGTATATACTCTGCTATGCTAGCAGTTATAGGTAGGTATATACTCTATTATACTAGCAGTTATAGGTATGTATATACTATGTTATACTAGCTGTTATAGATAGGTATATACTCTGTTTTACTAGCAGTTATAGGTAGGTATAGACTATGTTATACTAGCAGTTATAGGTAGGTATATACTATGTTATACTAGCAGTTATAAGTAGGTATAGACAATGTTATACTAGCAGTTATAGGTAGGTATAAACGATGTTATACCAGCGGTTAGAGGTAGGTATATACTATGTTATAATAGAGGTTTATTTAGGTATAGACTATGTTATATAAGCAGTTATGGGTAAGTATAGACTATGTTATACTAGCGGTTATAGGTAGGTATATACTCTGCTATGCTAACAGTTATAGGTAGGTATATACTCTATTATACTAGCAGTTATAGATCTGTATATACTATGTTATGCTAGCTGTTATAGGTAGGTATATACTCTGATTTACTAGCAGTTATAGGTAGGTATATATTCTGTTATACTAGCAGTTATAGATCTGTATATACTATGTTATGCTAGCAGTTATAGGTAGGTATATACTCTGTTATACTAGCAGTTATAGGTAGGTATAGAGTATGTTATACTAGCAGTTATAGGTAGGTATATACTTTGTTATTCCAGCAGATATAGGTAGGTATATACTATGTTATACTAGCAGTTATAGATAGGTATATACTATGTTATACTAGCAGTTATAGGTACCTATATAATGTACATAGTATAGTACCTATATGGGTAAGTATAGACTATGTTATACTAGTCGTTATAGGTAGGTATATACTCTGCTATGCTAGCAGTTATCGGTAGGTATATACTCTATTATACTTGCAGTTATAGGTAGGTAAATACTCTGTTATACTAGCAGTTATAGGTAGGTATAGAGTCTGTTATACTAGCAGTTATAGGTAGGTATAGACTATGTTATAATAGAGGTTTATGTACGTATAGACTATGATATACTAGCAGTTTTGGGTAAGTATATACTATGTTATACTAGCGGTTATAGGTAGGTATATACTCTGTTATACTAGCAGTTATACATATGTATAGACTATGTTATACTAGCGGTTATAGGTAGGTATAGACTATGTTATACTAGCATACATATGTATAGACTATGTTATACTAGCAGTTATAAGTAGGTATAAACGATGTTATACCAGCGGTTAGAGGTAGGTATATACTCTGTTATACTAGCAGTGATAGGTAAGTATAGATTATGTTATACTAGCGGTTATAGGTACGCATATACTATGTTATACTAGCAGTCATAGATATGTATATACTAGGTTATGCTAGCTGTTATAGGTAGGTGTAGACTCTGATTTACTAGCAGTTATAGGTAGGTATAGATTATGTTATACTAACAGTTATAGGTAGCTATAGAATAGGCTAAAATAGCGGTTATAGGTCGGTATAGTCTACGTTATACTAGCAGTTATAGGTAGATATAGAATTTGTTATACTAGCAGTTATAGGTAGTTATATACTATGTTATACTAGCAGTTATAGGTAGGTATAGAGTATGTTATACTAGCAGTTATAGGTAGGTATAGACGTTGTTATACCAGCAGATATAGGTAGGTACATACTATGTTATACTAGCAGTTATTGATAGGTATAGACTATGTTATACTAGCAGTTATATGTAGGTATAGACTATGTTATACTAGAGGTTATAGGTAGGTACAGAGTCTGTTATACTAGCAGTTATAGGTAGGTATATACTCTGTGTTATACTAGCAGTTATAGATATGTATACATTATGTTATACTAGCCGTTATAGGTAGGTATATACTCTGTTTTGCTAGCAGTTATAGGTAGGTATAGAATATGTTATACTATCAGTTATAGGTAGGTATATACTCTGTTATACTAGCAGCTATAGGTAGGTATAGAATATGTTATACTAGCAGTAATAGGTTAATATAGATTATGTCATACTAACATTTATAGGTAGGTATATACTCTGTTATACTAGCAGTTATAGGTAGGTATAGACTATGGTATAATAGCGGTTATAGGTAGGTATAGACTATGTTATACCAGCAATAATAGGCAGATATGGACTATGTTATACTAGCAGTTATAGGTAGGTATATACTATGTTATACTAGCAGTTATAGGTAGGTATAGAGTCTGTTTTACTAGCAGTAATAGGTAGGTATAGACCCTGTTATACTAGCAGTTATAGGTAGGTATATACCCTGTTATACTAGCAGTTATAGATATGTATAAAGTATGTTATACTAGCCGTTATAGGTAGGTATATACTCTGTTTTACTAGTAGTTATAGGTAGGTATAGACTATGTTATACCAACAGTTATAGGTATGTATAGACTAGGTTATAATAGCGGTTATAGGTAGGTATAGTCAATGCTATACTAGCAGTTATAGGTAGGTATATACTCTGTTATACTAGCAGTTATAGGTAGGTATATACTCTGTTTTTCTTGCAGTTGTAGGAAGGTATAGAGTCTGATATACTTGCAGTTATAGGTAGGCATATACTCTGTTATACTAGCAGATATAGGTAGGTATATACTCTGTTATACTAGTAGTTATACGTAGGTATAGAATTTGTTATACCAGCAGTTATAGGTAGTTATATACTCTGTTATACTAGAAGTCATACGTAGGTATAGAATTTGTTATACCAGCAGTTATAGGTAGTTATATACTCTGTTATACTAGCAGTTATAGGTAGGTATAGACTATGTTATACTAGCAATAATTGGTAGATATGGATTATGTTATAGTAGCAGTTATAGGTAGGTATATATTATGTTATACTAGCAGTTATAGGTAGGAATAGAGTATGTTATACCAGCAGTTATAAGTAGGTATATACGCTGTCATACTAGCAGTTATAGGTAGGTATATACTCTGTTATACTAGCAGTTATAAGTAGGTATAGAGTATTTTATATTAGCAGCTATAAGTAGTTATATACTCTGTCATACTAGCAGTTATAGGTAGGTATATACTCTGTTATACAAGCTGTTATATGTAGGTATATAGTATGTTATACTAGCAGTAATAGGTAGGTTTAGACTCTGTTATAATAGCGGTTATAGGTAGGTATTGAGTCTCTAATACTAGCAGATATTGGTAGCTATATACTCTGTTATAATAGCGGCTATAGGTAGGTATTGACTATATGTAGGTATTTAACTATGTTATACCAGCGGTTAGATGTATGTATATACTCTGTTGTACTAGCAGTTATAGGTAGGTATATACTCTGTTATACTAGCAGTTATATGTAGGTATATAGTATGTTATACTAGCAGTTGTAAGTAGGTATATACTCTGTCATACTAGCAGATATTGGTAGGTATAGAATATGTTATACTAGCAGTAATAGGTTGGTATAGATTATATCATACTAACAGTTATAGGTAGGTATATAATCTGTTATACTAGCATTTATAGGTAGGTATAGACTATGTTATACTAGCAGTTATAGGTAGGTATATACTATGTTATACTAGCAGTTATTGGTAGGTATAGAGTATGTTATACTAGCAATTATAAGTAGGTATATACGCTGTCATACTAGCAGTCATAGGTAGGTATATACTCTGTTATACTAGCAGTTATAGGTAGGTATAGAGTATGTTATACTAGCAGTTATAGGTAGGCATAGACTATGTTATACTAGCAGTCATAGGTAGGTTTATACTCTGTTATGCTAGCAGTTATAGGTAGATATAGAGTCTGTTATATTAGCAGTATTAGGTAGGTATAGACTCTGTTATACTAGCAGTTATAGGTAGGTATATATTCTGTTATACTAGCAGTTATAGATATGTATATACTATGTTATGCTAGATGTTATAGGTAGGTATAGCCTCTGATTTAGTAGCAGTTATAGATATGTATATACTATGTTATACTAACAGTTATAGGTAGCTATAAACTAGGCTATAATAGCGGTTATAGGTCGGTATAGTCTATGATATACTAGCAGTTATAGGTAGGTATGGACTATGTTATACTAGCGGTTATAGGTAGTTATATACTCTGTTATACTAGCAGTTATACGTAGGTATAGAATTTGTTATACCAGCAGTTATAGGTAGTTATATACTCTGTTATACTAGCAGTTATAGGTAGGTATAGACTATGTTATACTAGCAATAATAGGTAGATATGGATTATGTTATACTAGCAGTTATAGGTAGGTATATATTATGTTATACTAGCAGTTATAGGTAGGAATAGAGTATGTTATACTAGCAGTTATAAGTAGGTATATACGCTGTCATACTAGCAGTTATAGGTAGGTATATACTCTGTTATACTAGCAGTTATAAGTAGGTATAGAGTATTTTATACTAGCAGTTATAGGTATGTATATACTTTGTTATACAAGCAGATATAGGTAGGTATATACTATGTTGTACTAGCAGCTATAGGTAGGTATAGAATATGTTATATTAGCAGTAATAGGTTGGTATAGATTCTGTCATACTAACATTTATAGGTAGGTATATACGCTGTCATACTAGCAGTTATAGGTAGGTATATACTCTGTTATACTAGCAGTAATAGGTAGGTATAGAGTATTTTATACTAGCAGTTATAAGTAGTTATATACTCTGTCATACTAGCAGTTATAGGTAGGTATAGAGTATTTTATACTAGCAGTTATAAGTAGTTATATACTCTGTCATACTAGCAGTTATAGGTAGGTATAAACTCTTGTTATACAAGCTGTTATATTTAGGTATTGCGTCTGTTATACTAGCAGATATAGGTAGCTATATACTCTGTTATACTAGCAGTTATATGTAGGTATAGACTATGTTATACTAGCTGTTATAGGTATGTATAGACTCTGTTATAATAGCGGCTATAGGTAGGTATTGACTATTGGTAGGTATTTGACAATGTTAAACCAGCGGTTAGATGTATGTATATACTCTGTTGTACTAGCAGTTATAGGTAGGTATATACTCTGTTATACTAGCAGTTATATGTAGGTATAGAATATGTTATACTAGCAGTAATAGGTTAGTATAGATTATGTCATACTAACAGTTATAGGTAGGTATATAATCTGTTATACTAGCAGTTATATGTAGGTATAGACTATGTTATAATAGCGGTTATAGGTAGGTATAGACTATGTTATACTAGCAATAACAGGTAGATTTGTACTATGTTATACTAGCAGTTATAGGTAGGTATATACTCTGTTATACTAGCAGTTATAGGTAGGTATCGAGTATGTTTTACTAGCAATTATAAGTAGGTATATACGCTGTCATACTAGCAGTTATAGGTAGGTATATACTCTGTTATACTAGCAGTTATAGGTAGGTATAGAGTATGTTATACTAGCAGTTATAGGTAGGTTTATACTTTGTTATACCAGCAGATATAGGTAGGTATATATTCTGTTGTACTAGCAGCTATAGTAGGTATAGAATATGTTATATTAGCAGTAATAGGTTGGTAAAAATAGATTCTGTCATAATAACAGTTATAGGTAGTTATATACTCTGTTATACTAGCAGTTATAGGTAGGTAGAGACTATGTTATAATAGCGGTTATAGGTAGGTATAGACTATGTTATACTAGCAGTTATATGTAGGTATATACTCTGTTATACAAGCTGTTATAGGTAGGTATAGAGTATGTTATACTAGCAGTAATAGGTAGGTATAGACACTGTTATAATAGCGGTTATAAGTAGGTATTGAGTCTGTTATACTAGCAGATATAGGTAACTATATACTCTGTTATACTAGCAGTTATATTTAGGTATAGACTCTGTTATACTATCTGTTATAGGTAGATATAGACTCTGTTATAATAGCGGTTATAGGTAGGTATTGAGTCTGTTATACTAGCAGATATAGGTAGATATATATTCTGTTATACTAGCGGATATAGGTAGGTATTGACTATGTTATACTAGCAGATATAGGTAGCTATATACTCTGTTACACTAGCAGTTATAGGTATGTATAGACTATGTTATACCAGCGGTTAGATGTATGTATATACTCTGTCGTACTAGCAGTTATATGTAGGTATAGAGTATGTTATACTAGCAGTTATAAGTAGGTATATACTCTGTCATACTAGCAGATATAGGTAGAAATATAATGTTATACTAGCGGTTATAGGTAGGTATATACTCTGTTATACTAGCAGTTATAGGTAGGTATATACTCTGTTATACTAGCAGTTATAGGTAGGTATATACTAGGTTATACTAGCAGTTATATGTAGGTACAGATTATGTTATACCAGCAGTTATAGCTAGGTATATACTATGTTATACTAGGAGTTATAGGTAGGTATATACTCTGTTGTACTAGCAGTTATAGGTATGTATATACTCTGTTATACTACCAGTTATAGATAGGTAGAGAGTATGTTATACTAGCAGTTATAAGTAGGTATAGACGCTGTCATACTAGCAATTATAGGTAGGTATATACTCTGTTATACTAGCAGTTATAGGTAGGTATAGAGTATGTTATACTAGCAGTTATAAGTAGTTATATACTTTGTCATACTAGCAGTTTTAGGTAGGTATATACTCTGTTATACTAGCAGTTATAGGTAGGTATATACTCTGTTATACTAGCAGATATATGCAGGTACAGATTATGTTATACTAGCAGTTATAGCTAGGTATATACTATGTTATACCAGCAGTTAGATGTATGTATATACTCTGTCATACTAGCAGTTATATGTAGGTATATAGTATGTTATACTAGCAGTTATAAGTAGGTATATACTCTGTCATACTAGCATATATAGGTAGGAATATAAAGTTATACTAGCGGTTATAGGTAGGTATATACTCTGTTATACTAGCAGTTATAGGTAGGTATATACTCTGTTATACTAGCAGTTATAGGTAGGTATAGACTAGGTTATACTAGCAGTTATATGTAGGTACAGATTATGTTATACCAACAGTTATAGCTAGGTATATACTATGTTATACTAGGAGTTATAGGTAGGTATATACTCTGTTGTACTAGCAGTTATAGTTATGTATATACTCTGTTATACTACCAGTTATAGATAGGTAGAGAGTATGTTATACTAGCAGTTATAAGTAGGTATAGACGCTGTCATACTAGCAGTTATAGGTAGGTATATACTCTGTTATATTAGCAGTTATAGGTAGGTATAGAGTATGTTATGCTAGCAGTTATAAGTAGGTATATACTCTGTCATATTAGCAGTTATAGGTAGGTATATATAGTCTGTTATACTAGCTGTTATTGGTAGGTATAGACTCTGTTGTACTAGCAGTAATAGGAAGCTATAGACTCTGTTATACTAGCGGTTATAGGTAGGTTTTGACTCCGTTATACTAGCAGATATAGGTAGCTATATACTCTGTTATACTAGCAGTTATTGATATGTATAGACTATGTCATACTAGCAGTTATAGGTAGGTATAGACTATGTTATACTAGCAGTTATTGGTAGGTATCGTCTATCTTATACTAGCGGTTAGAGGTAAGTATATACTATGTTATACTAGCAGTTATAGGTAGGTATAGACTATGTTATACCAGCAGTTATATGTAGGTATATACTCAGCTATACTAGCAGTTATATAGCAGTTATAGGTAGGCATATAGTCTTTTATACTAGCAGTTATAGGTAGGTATTGACTTTGTTATACTAGCAGATATATTTAGGTATAGACTCTGTTATACTAGCAGTTATAGGTAGGTATATACTCTGTTATACTACCAGTTATAGATAGATAGAGAGTATGTTATACTAGCAGTTATAAGTAGGTATAGACGCTGTCATACTAGCAGTTATAGGTAGGTATATACTCTGTTATACTAACAGTTATAGGTAGGTATAGAGTATGTTATACTAGCAGTTATAAGTAGTTATATACTTTGTCATACTAGCAGTTATAGGTAGGTATATACTCTGTTATACTAGCAGTTATAGGTAGGTATATACTCTGTTATACTAGCAGATATAGGTAGGTATAGACTATGTTATACTAGCAGTTATATGTAGGTACATATTATGTTATACTAGCAGTTATAGCTAGGTATATACTATGTTATACTAGAAGTTATAGGTAGGTATATACTCTGTTGTACTAGCAGTTATAGGTAGGTATATACTCTGTTATACTAGCAGTTATAGGTAGGTATATACTCTGTTATACTACCAGTTATAGGTAGGTATAGAGTATGTTATACTAGCAGTTATAAGTAGGTATATATGCTGTCATACTAGCAGTTATAGGTAGGTATATACTCTGTTATACAAGCTGTTATAGGTAGGTATAGACTATGTTATACTAGCAGTTATAGGTAGGTATAGATTATGTTACACTAGCAGTTATAGGTAGCTATATACTCTGTTATACTAGCAGTTATATGTAGGTATAGACTATGTTATACGAGCTGTTATAGGTAGGTATTACTCTGTTATAATAGCAGATATAGGTAGCTATATACTCTGTTACACTAGCAGTTATAGGTAGGTATATACTATGTTATACCAGCGGTTAGATGTATGTATATACTCTGTTGTACTAGCAGTTATAGGTAGGTATATACTCTGTTATACTAGCAGTTATAGGTAGGTATAGAGTATGTTATGCTAGCAGTTATAAGTAGATATATACTCTGTCATATTAGCAGTTATAGGTAGGTATATACTCTGTTATACTAGCTGTTATTGGTAGGTATAGACTCCGTTATACTAGCAGATATAGGTAGCTATATACTCTGTTATACTAGCAGTTATAGATATGTATAGACTATGTCATACTAGCAGTTATAGGTAGGTATAGACTATGTTATACTAGCAGTTATTGGTAGGTATCGTCTATCTTATACTAGCGGTTAGAGGTAAGTATATACTATGTTATACTGGCAGTTATAGGTAGGTTTAGACTATGTTATACCAGCAGTTATATGTAGGTATATACTCAGCTATACTAGCAGTTATATAGCAGTTATAGGTAGGCATATAGTCTTTTATACTAGAAGTTATAGGTAGGTATTGACTATGTTATACTAGCAGATATATTTAGGTATATACTCTGTTATACTAGCAGTTATAGGTAGGTATATACTCTGTTATACTAGCAGTTATATGTAGGTATAGACTATGTTATACTAGCAATAATAAATAGATATGGACTATGTTATACTAGCAGGTATAGGTAGGTATACTATGTTATACTAGCAGTTATAGGTAGGTATAGAGTATGTTATACTAGCAGGTATAAGTAGGTATATACGCTGTCATACTAGCAGTTATATATAGGTATATACTCTGTTATACTAGCAGTTATAGGTAGGTATAGACTATGTTATACTAGCAGTTATATGTAGGTACATATTATGTTATACTAGCAGTTATAGCTAGGTATATACTATGTTATACTAGCAGTTATAGGTAGGTATATACTCTGTTGTACTAGCAGTTATAGGTAGGTATATACTCTGTTATACTAGCAGTTATAGGTAGGTATATACTCTGTTATACTACCAGTTATAGGTAGGTATAGAGTATGTTATACTAGCAGTTATAAGTAGGTATATATGCTGTCATACTAGCAGTTATAGGTAGGTATATACTCTGTTATACAAGCTGTTATAGGTAGGTATAGACTATGTTATACTAGCAGTTATAGGTAGGTATAGATTATGTTACACTAGCAGTTATAGGTAGCTATATACTCTGTTATACTAGCAGTTATATGTAGGTATAGACTATGTTATACGAGCTGTTATAGGTAGGTATTACTCTGTTATAATAGCAGATATAGGTAGCTATATACTCTGTTACACTAGCAGTTATAGGTAGGTATATACTGTGTTATACCAGCGGTTAGATGTATGTATATACTCTGTTATACTAGCAGTTATAGGTAGGTATAGAGTATGTTATACTAGCAGTTATAAGTAGTTATATACTCTGTTTTACTAGCAGTTATATATAGGTATAGACTATGTTATACTAGCAGATATAGGTAGGTATATACTTTGCTATGCTAGCAGTTATAGGTAGGTATATACTATGTTATACTAGCAGTTATAGGTAGGTATATAGTCTGTTTTACTAGCAGTAAGAGGTAGGTATAGACTCTGTTATACTAGCAGTTATAGGTAGGTATATACTCTGTTATACAAGCTGTTATAGGTAGGTATAGACTATGTTATAATAGCGGTTATAGGTAGGTATAGAGTATGTTATACTAGCAGTTATAAGTAGATATATACGCTGTCATACTAGCAGTTATAGGTAGGTATATACTCTGTTACACTAAAAGTAATAGGTAGGTATATACTCTGTTGTACTAGCAGTTATAGGTAGGTATATACTCTGTTATACTAGCAGTAATAGGTAGGTATATACTCTGTTATACTACCAGTTATAGGTAGGTATATACTCTGTTATACTACCAGTTATAGGTAGGTATAGAGTATGTTATACTAGCAGTTATAAGTAGATATATACGCTGTCATACTAGCAGTTATAGGTAGGTATATACTCTGTAATACTAGCAGTTATAGGTAGGTATAGAGTATCTTATGCTAGCAGTTATAAGTAGGTATATACTCTGTCATACTAGCAGTTATAGGTAGGTATATACTCTGTTATACTAGCTGTTATTGGTAGGTGTAGACTATGTTGTACTAGCAGTAATAGGAAGTTATAGACTCTGTTATACTAGCGGTTATATGTAGGTATTGACTCCGTTATACTAGCAGATATAGGTAGCTATATACTCTGTTATACTAGCAGTTATAGGTAGGTATAGACTATTTTATAGCAGCAGTTATAGGTAGGTATATACTTAGCTATACTAGCAGTTATATAGCAGTTATAGGTAGGCATATAGTATTCAATACTAGCAGATATAGGTAGGTATTGACTATATTATACTAGCAGATATATGTAGGTATAGACTCTGTTATACTAGCAGTTATAGGTAGGTATATACTCTGTTATACTAGCAGATATAGGTAAGTATAGACTATGTTATAATAGCGGTTATAGGTAGGTATAGAGTATGTTATACTAGCAGTTATAAGTAGATATATACGCTGTCATACTAGCAGTTATAGGTAGGTATATACTCTGTTACACTAAAAGTAATAGGTAGGTATATACTATGTTATACTTGGAGTTATAGGTAGGTATATACTCTGTTGTACTAGCAGTTATAGGTAGGTATGTACTATGTTATACTATAGGTTATAGGTAGGTATAGACTATGTTATACTAGCAGTTATATGTAGGTACAGATTATGTTATACTAGCAGTTATAACTAGGTATATACTATATTATACTAGAAGTTATAGGTATGTATATATTATGTTATACTAGCAGTTATACGTAGGTATATACTCTGTTGTACTAGCAGTTATAGGTAGGTATATATGTCGCCGGGCCGCTCAGCCATACCGGGTTAAACAACAAGACTGGGTTTCACGTTCAACTTTGTATTTGCAACCGACATATACGATCCTGTAAAACATACGTACACATTCTTACCAGTCAATAATCCTTTTATTACCTCCATATACATGAAGAGCACAAGTGAACATACATAATATACAATTACACGTTTTACATGGACACATATAAACATACATATATACAAAGTAGTACAAGTGTACACTAATGGTCATAAGAACTGACATAACCATGCAGCTATTAATTAGTGTATACCGATCATCATTACTTGCCGAAACGAAATGCAAGGGAAAGTGATGATGGTAGCGCACACAAAAGCTGATACAGTGTTTATAACCGGAACACCATTCTTCAGTAAAGAAAACGGTTCAGGTACCTAAAAGCAATACAATGGTATTTAAATAGAAGCAAACATGTTTAGATTACTGATTTACCACAACCTTAAGTTTGGAGCATTTGCCAGAATGCCCTAAAACATATTATCATAAGTGTTTCGCTTGCGGTGTCTGGAAGTTCATGTGTCTTCAGTCCTGCAAGCATATCATATATCTGTGTCTCGGGTGGTTGATCAAATCAATGTATGTCTTAATACCAGTCACACAACTTATGTTCTGCCATAAGCACTTTCTTAATTTATCCTGAGATGTACATAATAACAGCTTATGAACAACTAAGTTCACAACACATTTATCGCATTGTGTGCATAACTCAGGACGTGAGAAAGAAAGTAATCTACACAGTACATATATAGCTGTGAAACAGTACATTTGTACGCTTGGGAATTTACGGCTTAATTGCCAGATAGTACAAGGTTCCTGTTTTTGGAATATAGTTTTACCAATACCTGAGGGCAAGGAGCTACATGTTGATATAGTACCTTTTTCGGAATCTATTCCATATACATTCCGTTTAAGAATATATTTCCATTGATATTTCGATGGAAAGTATGCAGTTTCAAGAAAGATATCTACATAATGCATGAGATCATACTTCCTAAGTAATCCAAGCACATCAGGAATAAACCCAAGGCTTTGTCTTTCAATGCAAGATTTATAGCGTACCAACCTGTTTATAAAGATACGTTTCGAGAGATATTGGCAGGGTAGTCGGACGAGTTGACCCAGAAACTGGAGTTTCTTGTAATTAATTTCTGTTTCAATCGGAACAAGGCCCAGACAGCTGAGTGATGCCTGATTATTAGTGAACAATGGTAGGCGTTGAATATATTTTATGCAAAATCTATGGGCTCGTTCGATTTCAAGGATATTAGCGGATGTAAGATAGCTCCACAGTTCACACCCGTATAGGGATGTCGGCAATACTACTGTCCTATACAGTTTTGTGAGACTGAATATGTTTAGGTTCCCAGATCCAACACCACTATTGGAAATGTTAAGTAGGGTACCACGGAGGTTGATACTTGCCGAGTGAATATTGTCATTTAATGAGCAGTACTTGTTACATATAATCCCCAGGTGAGTATATTGGATGTCTTCAGTGATAGTTTGATCACCAAGTTTCCATGACCTATCTGATTGATCAATCTCATGCTTTGTTTCATTGTACACAACGACAGAGCATTTCTTGGCATTGTATTCAAACCTCCATTTTAATGAATATTCATAACATATTTGTAACATCTGATCTAGTCCGTACTTGGACATGGAGAATAGAATCATGTCATCAGCAACTGTTGGACTACAAATGTTAAAATTATATATACAAAAGCCTAGCTTAGAGTTTTCTAACTCCTGTATTAGGCCATTTATGTAAAGTAAAAAAGGAGAGGGGAACTCTTCCCTCCCTGTCTGGTACCCTGCCTAACGGGGAACCACTCCGATGTGAATGACTGATTGCGGACACAACTATTCATGTTACTATAGAGGGATACAAAAGATTTGAATGTGAGATGGTCTAGCCCACACGCCTCTAGTTTATAAATTAGACCATTATGCCAGACACGGTCAAATGCCTGGCGACAATCTAAGTAACAAATGAAGGCCTTGCTGTGGTGCTCTTTTGCAAATGATATTGACTCCCTTAAGGAAAACGATGTCATTATACAGCCTAGTTGTTGTTGGAAGCCACCTTGCTGAGGACTTAGATCTTTCAGGATATCATCCCCTGCACGGGTTAAAAGAACACTTTCATACAACTTTAATATTGTAGAGGTTAGTGTAATAGCGCGGTAATTATGTGGATCATGTTTACTTTTACGACCGCCCTTGTGTAGCGTCACAATTACGCCCCGGTTCATGTCTGGGGGTACATAACTAAATGTTAGCATTGCCGAGTACAGACGTGCTAGAACTAATATTAAGGTGTTACCACCATGAATCAAATACTCATAGAAAACATTATCATAACCGGGCATTTTACCTTTTTTGCATTTACGCAATAAGTCGGCTAAAAGATCTGGCGAAATTGACGTATTAAGATATACATTGCTTGTGGCACTATTTATAGGGGACTGTAAGCTATGAACCGTGTCATCAACAGTATTTTTCCATGCTGAATTGTAATTTGCATTTTCGTCAGGAGTATATAAGTCTGTGAAATATTGTTTCCACTGGTCTGTGATGGACATAACGATTTAACAATCACATTTGATCAAGGGCGAAATAATGCAATACACTTCAAAGAGTATACATTTATGATTTAAGAATACATGTTTACCTGTAGATATTTAAATATATATCCACAAGGATGGATAATTAGTTGTAGCACATAAACTTATGGCTTCTGTTTACATCTTCCACAATATGGCGGATGTCAGTAACAGTGTCATTGGCTAGTGATCACGTGCAGAAGTGTCTTAATCAAGGGACACAATTAACTAGAATTAAACTAGATGGTCTAAGGGATGTAAGTCATACTTTCTACTAACATAAAGTTCTGCTAAACACTACTCGACTATAACAACATAAATTATGTGCAGATGTAAACTACAACACTATGTTGATTTCTTTTAGGAAAGTAATGCTAGTCACAAGCAAGATAGTTGCACGTGATATATCTCTTATCAAGTTAATACACAATCAAACATATGAAATATATATCAGAATACTAGTTCACCCTATGACATACTAGTCACAAGCAAGATAGTTACAAGCAAGATAGTTGCACGTGATATATCTCTTATCAAGTTAATACACAATCAAACATATGAAATATATATCAGAATACTAGTTCACCCTATGACATATTCCCCCCGGCTGCGAAAATGGCGTCCCGACATTTTAAGACACGGATAGATATATATATACATATATATCGGCCTACAACAACATGAAATAAATTTATAATTAATAATCTATGTTGTATATAACAATCGCATGTGTGATATTTTATCTGTTTTATAATAAACGCAATTCAAGTGAAAATTCTAGCTGTTTTAATTGGAAGGAGGAGATTTCGGTGGACAGTGCGAGTTTTTCTTGACTTTGAGTGTTCCTTCTTGATGACATACACAGGTATATCTTTGTTTGGCTGCGAAAGGACTATGTATGGATCTGACTCCCATTTGTCTGCAATTTTATGTTTCCCCCTGACAGTAACATTCCTGGCCAATACCATATCATCTTGGTGTAATATAGACGCCTTCGCCTTTTGATCATAATATTTCTTGTATGAATTCCCTGTTTCATCGGCGGTTTTCTTTGCTTTGGAATATGCGTATGATAGTCTATCGCGTAGCTTTCGAACATATTCATTTCTTGATTTGGATTGTATGTCATCAACTTGAATTCCCAGTAGGGCATCTATTGCTAGTTTCGGTTGTCTGCCAAACATGAGGAAATATGGCGAGAACCCGGTGCTGTCGTGTATTGTGACGTTATAGGCGTGAACCAAAGGTTCGACGTACGACTTCCAATCGCATTTCTTGATCTCCTCTAATGTTCCTAACATCTTCAATAGTGTCTGGTTGAATCTTTCTGTCATTCCATTACCCATCGCGTGGTAAGCTGTTGTATGTGACTTGTCTGTACCACCTAACATACAGAGCTCCCGTATCAGACCGGATTCGAAGTTGGCCCCTTGATCACTATGTATTCTCTCTGGAAATCCGTAGTGTACAATGAATTTGTCAAAAAGCACCTTTGCAGTAGTCTTAGCTGTCTGATTCTTGGTAGGATAGGCTTGTGCATACCTGGTGAAGTGATCAGTTACTACCAGAATGTGTTCAAAGCCACCCTTGGACTGCTCAAGACTAACGTAGTCAACACATATGATTTCCATCGGTGCAGTAGATGAAATGTTCACTAGAGACGCTATGGCTGGATGTGCCTTCCTTGTAATACAACGTCTACAACTGCGAACTTTGTCTTCAATATAGGAATCCATACCGGACCAAAAGAAACGTTGTTTGAAGAGGGATGTCGTTCTGTCACGGCCCTGATGTCCTAGGTCATCATGAAGAGCTCTGAATATTTCGTCTCTAACTGATGCTGGTAGCAATAACTGCTTGTACGTTTGGCCTTTGTATTGACAGGATCTGAATAATACCCCTTGTCTGAGTTCAAGATTGTCCCAATCACGGAGGTATTTAACTGCTGGACTAATACTGCCACTGACCCGCTTAGCAGACGGTCTAGTGCCTTTTCCCATGCAGTCGATAAGCTGAGAAATAACTGGGTCCTGAAGTTGTGCTTGTCTCCAATCTTTAGAACTCAATGACTCAGACTCGATAATATCAGACGGAACTTCCTGTGATGGAAATGGATCCATTGCCTCTAATGATTCTGGGGACAAAAGAGAGAACGCAAATGGGGTTTCAGATGGTGGAGACGACGCCTCTAGCGACATTGCTGCTACCACATGTTCATCAATGGCTGTTTCCTGTGCTGCTTGTGACTCTCTAGTTGGTAGTCGTGAAAGGCCATCTGCGTCTGCATTGTTCTTTCCACATCTGTAGATAGGTTTGAAATTATAGTTGGATAACGCAGCCATCCACCTATGACCAGTTGCGTCCAGTTTAGCCGTGGTGTTCACATACGTCCATGGATTGTTGTCTGTTACAATCTCGAATGCAGCGCCATAAAGATAGTCGTGGAACTTCTCCGTAATTGACCATTTTAGAGCAAGGTATTCCAGTTTGTGTGCAGGATAATTTCTTTCAGCAGGTTTGAGGCTCCTACCGGCATACGCAATAACCCGATCGATCCCATCTTGCCGCTGATACAACACAGATCCAAGGCCTTTCAATGAAGCGTCGGTATGTAGTTTAAATGGCAAGTTGTAATCTGCATATGCGAGAATCGGTGGGTTAATCAATTGCGTTTTCAATTCTTCAAATGACGATTGTTGTTCTTTTCCCCAAATAAATGGATGTCTTTTGTCTTTCTTTTTGGATAGTTTATCGGTATTCAGATGTCCAATTAACAGGTTGTTCAATGGTCTAGCAATGGTTGCGAATCCCTTGATGAATCGTCTGAAATATCCAACAAATCCTAGGAATTTTCTAACTTCTTTCACTGAGTTGGGTACTGGCCAGTGTTTAACAACTTTCGTCTTTTCAGGATCGGCTTCTATACCATCTTTTGAAACTGTGTGACCTAGGTAAGTAATTTTATCTTTGAAATATGCACACTTTGAAGGGTTGATTTTCAAATTGTTCTCGGACAAGCGTTGGAAAACAGCGTCTAGACGATCGATGTGAGACTCTATATCCTGGGAAAATATAACTATGTCGTCTAAATAAATCAGGCAATCTTTCAGGTTTAGATCTCCCATGCAGCGCTCCATCAATCGTTGGAAAGTAGCTGGGGCGTTACAGAGACCAAATGGCATATGGTTGCATTCGAAAAACCCAATTCCCCAAACTTGAAAAGCTGTCTTTTCCTTATCGGATTCCTCCATCTCGACTTGCCAGTATCCTGTTTTTAAATCTAGTTTTGAGAAATATCTTGAGCCTGACAACAGATGCAAAGTGTCATCAACTCTAGGAATTGCGTAGGCATCTTTCTTGGTTTTTGTGTTCAATTTACGGTAGTCAATACAAAATCGAATTTTTCCAGTTTTCTTTCGAACTATGACAATGTTAGACGACCAAGGGCTTTTAGATTCCCTTATTGCACCAATGTTTAACATTTCTAAAAGGTGTTCGCGAACTTCGTTATATATCGCCGGTGGGACACGTCTGTATGGCTCTTTAAATGGACTATCATCTGTCAATTCGATTTTGTGACGGACAGCTGTTGTTCTGCCAAGATCGTGCTCATCCTTCGGAAACACTAATTCCCATCTCTTGAATAGATCATAAACCTTCTGTTTCTGTTCGGATGAAAGTTCAGAGTCTTCAACGTCTACTCCGAAATCTTGTTTGATGTTGTTTTCATTGTATATCTTCTCTGTTTCAGACTGAGGCAGCTGATGTGGTGTAGGTGAGTGCTGTTCACTAATCTTCCTTTCCATTTATTTTCCAGGTGGTCGTGTGTTTTCGAAAATATCTGCTTGTCTGATCACTTTAACTTCATTCAGTTTCAAATTTCAGATCTAGATGGTATTTTCACAACCTTAGCAGAGATATTGCATATTTTCACCGGTACTCGCGCTGTTTTTCCAGAATTGGTGAGTTCAACAACACGAGGGCAGACTAACGACTTTTGTTGATAACTTTCATTAATAGGTTCAGTCACAGCGGCATCAACGTTCCTTACTTTGCGTACAAAGCCGCTAATATTTCTCGTTTCCATGGGTTGAAGAGATATAGGTTGTGTGGTTGTGACAATACCAACTGTTGCTGACCCAACAGACATGAACGCTGCTTTCCATTCATCTGGTGTTTCTACTGTATCATGGTGCTTCTCTTTAAATTCTCGAATGACGTTTGTTCCTATTAGGACTGGTATGTTACGGTGGTACTCAGTTGTCGGGAGAACTAGGAACAGTGTTCTCACAGAACCATCTTTAAAGGATTTACTTTCCACTGAAGCCTCTATGTAGCCAAGATAAGGGATATGTGTACCATTTGCTGCCTTAACCTCTAACTGGAAGTCGTCTAACATACGTAATATTGGCTTGTTCGGTAGTTTGTTGTAAAACGCTTCCGATATTGCACTAACCATGGAACCACTGTCAATTAAGGCTCTCGATTTGACACCTTCAATCTGTACTGTTGTTTCATTTGAAGACCCCATAAGTCTATCGAGAATACTAGCAGTATCGCTAGGGCAGTTATTACCTCTGGTATGGTGGATGTGGGTGTGGTACTGGTATGGTGGAGGTGGATGTGGTACTGGTATGGTGGAGGTGGTTGTGTTACTGGTATGGTGAAGGTGGTTGTGGTACTGGTATAGTGGAGATGGTTGTGGTACTGGTATATTGGAGATGGTTGTGGTACTGGTATGGTGGAGGTGGTTGTGCTACTGGTGTGGTTGAGATGGTTGTAGTAGTGATAGGATGGAGGTGGTTGTGGTACTGGTATGGTGGAGATGGTTGTGGTACTGGTATGGTGGATGTGGATGTGGTACTGGTATGGTGGAGGTGGTTGTGGTACTGGTATGGTGAAGGTGGTTGTGGTACTGGTATAGTGGAGATGGTTGTGGTATTGATATGGTGGAGGTGGTTGTGGTACTGATATGGTGGAGATGGTTGTGGTACTGGTATGGTGGAGATAGATGTGGTACTGGTATGGTGGAGATGGATATGGTACTGGTATGGTGGAGGTGGTTGTGGTACTGGTATGGTGGAGGTGGTTGTGGTAATGATATGGTGAAGGTGGTTGTGGTACTGGTATAGTGGAGATGGTTGTGGTACTGGTATAGTGGAGATGGTTGTGGTACTGGTATGGTGGAGGTGGTTGTGCTACTGGTGTGGTTGAGATGGTTGTAGTAGTGATAGGATGGAGGTGGTTGTGGTACTGGTATGGTGGAGATGGTTGTGGTACTGGTATGGTGGTTGTGGTACTGGTATGGTGGAAGTGGTGGTGATACTTGTATGGTGGAGGTGGATGTGGTACTGGTATGGTGGAGGTGGTTGTGGTACTGGTATGCTGGAGGTGGTTATGGTACTGGTATGGTGGAAGTGGTGGTGATACTTGTATGGTGGAGGTGGCTGTGGTACTGGTATGGTGGAGGTGGTTGTGGTACTGGTATGCTGGAGGTGGTTATGGTACTGGTATGGTGGAGGTGGTTGTGGTACTGGTATGGTGGAGATGGTTGTGGTACTGGTATGGTGGATGTGGATGTGGTGCTGGTATGGTGGAAGTGGTGGTGATACTTGTATGGTGGAGGTGGCTGTGGTACTGGTATGGTGGAGGTGGTTGTGGTACTGGTATGCTGGAGGTGGTTATGGTACTGGTATGGTGGAGATGGTTGTGGTACTCGTATGGTGGATGTGGGTGTGGTACTGGTATGGTGGAGGTGGGTGTGGTACTGATATGGTGGAGGTGGTTGTGGTACTGATATGGTGGAGATGGTTGTGGTACTGGTATGGTGGAGATAGATGTGGTACTAGTATGGTGGAGATGGATATGGTACTGGTATGGTGGAGGTGGTTGTGGTACTGGTATGGTGGAGATGGATGTGGTACTGGTATGGTGGATGTGGTACTGGTATGGTGGAGATGGTTGTGGTACTGGAATGGTGGAGATGGTTGTGGTACTGGTATGGTATAAGTGGTTTTGGTACTTGTATGCTGAAGGTGGCTGTGGTACTGGTGTGGTTGAGATGGTTGTAGTACTGATAGGATGGAGGTTGGTGGTACTGGGATGATGGAGGTAGTTGTGCTACTGGTGTGGTTGTGGTGGTGTGGTACTGGTATGATGGATGTGGTGTGGTACTGGTATGGTGGAGATGGTTGTGGTACTGGTATGGTGGAGATGGTTGTGGTACTGGTATGGTAGAAGTGGTGTTGGTACTTGTATGGTGAAGGTGGCTGTGGTACTGGTATGGTGGAGATGGATGTGGTACTGGTGTGGTTGAGATGGTTGTAGTACTGATAGGATGGAGGTGGTTGTGGTACTGGGATGATGGAGGTAGTTGTGCTACTGGTGTGGTTGTGGTGGTTGTGGTACTGGTATGGTAGATGTGTGTGTGGTACTAGTATTGTGGAGATGGTTGTGGTACTGGTATTGTGGAGATGGTTGTGGTACTGGTATGGTGGAGATGGTTGTGGTACTGGTATGGTGGATGTGGTTGTGGTACTGGTATGGTGGATGTGGGTGTGGTACTGGTATGGTGGAGGTGGATGTGGTACTGGTATGGTGGAGGTGGTTGTGGTACTGGTATGGTGAAGGTGGTTGTGGTACTGGTATAGTGGAGATGGTTGTGGTACTGGTATAGTGGAGATGGTTGTGGTACTGGTATGGTGGAGGTGGTTGTGCTACTGGTGTGGTTGAGATGGTTGTAGTAGTGATAGGATGGAGGTGGTTGTGGTACTGGTATGGTGGAGATGGTTGTGGTACTGGTATGGTGGATGTGGATGTGGTACTGGTATGGTGGAAGTGGTGGTGATACTTGTATGGTGGAGGTGGCTGTGGTACTGGTATGGTGGAGGTGGTTGTGGTACTGGTATGCTGGAGGTGGTTATGGTACTGGTATGGTGGAGATGGTTGTGGTACTCGTATGGTGGATGTGGGTGTGGTACTGGTATGGTGGAGATGGTTGTGGTACTGGAATGGTGGAGATGGTTGTGGTACTGGTATGGTATAAGTGGTTTTGGTACTTGTATGCTGAAGGTGGCTGTGGTACTGGTGTGGTTGAGATGGTTGTAGTACTGATAGGATGGAGGTGGTTGTGGTACTGGGATGATGGAGGTAGTTGTGCTACTGGTGTGGTTGTGGTGGTTGTGGTACTGGTATGATGGATGTGTGTGTGGTACTGGTATGGTGGAGATGGTTGTGGTACTGGTATGGTGGAGATGGTTGTGGTACTGGTATGGTAGAAGTGGTGTTGGTACTTGTATGGTGAAGGTGGCTGTGGTACTGGTATGGTGGAGATGGATGTGGTACTGGTGTGGTTGAGATGGTTGTAGTACTGATAGGATGGAGGTGGTTGTGGTACTGGGATGATGGAGGTAGTTGTGCTACTGGTGTGGTTGTGGTGGTTGTGGTACTGGTATGGTAGATGTGTGTGTGGTACTAGTATTGTGGAGATGGTTGTGGTACTGGTATTGTGGAGATGGTTGTGGTACTGGTATGGTGGATATGGTTGTGGTACTGGTATGGTGGATGTGGTTGTGGTACTGGTATGGTGGATGTGGGTGTTGTACTGGTATGGTGGAGGTGGATGTGGTACTGGTATGGTGGAGGTGGTTGTGGTACTGGTATGGTGAAGGTGGTTGTGGTACTGGTATAGTGGAGATGGTTGTGGTACTGGTATAGTGGAGATGGTTGTGGTACTGGTATGGTGGAGGTAGTTGTGCTACTGGTGTGGTTGAGATGGTTGTAGTAGTGATAGGATGGATGTGGTTGTGGTACTGGTATGGTGGAGATGGTTGTGGTACTGGTATGGTGGATGTGGATGTGGTACTGGTATGGTGGAAGTGGTGGTGATACTTGTATGGTGGAGGTGGCTGTGGTACTGGTATGGTGGAGGTGGTTGTGGTACTGGTATGCTGGAGGTGGTTATGGTACTGGTATGGTGGAGATGGTTGTGGTACTCGTATGGTGGATGTGGGTGTGGTACTGGTATGGTGGAGGTGGGTGTGGTACTGATATGGTGGAGGTGGTTGTGGTACTGATATGGTGGAGATGGTTGTGGTACTGGTATGGTGGAGATAGATGTGGTACTAGTATGGTGGAGATGGATATGGTACTGGTATGGTGGAGGTGGTTGTGGTACTGGTATGGTGGAGATGGATGTGGTACTGGTATGGTGGATGTGGTACTGGTATGGTGGAGATGGTTGTGGTACTGGAATGGTGGAGATGGTTGTGGTACTGGTATGGTATAAGTGGTTTTGGTACTTGTATGCTGAAGGTGGCTGTGGTACTGGTGTGGTTGAGATGGTTGTAGTACTGATAGGATGGAGGTGGTTGTGGTACTGGGATGATGGAGGTAGTTGTGCTACTGGTGTGGTTGTGGTGGTTGTGGTACTGGTATGATGGATGTGTGTGTGGTACTAGTATGGTGGAGATGGTTGTGGTACTGGTATGGTGGAGATGGTTGTGGTACTGGTATGGTAGAAGTGGTGTTGGTACTTGTATGGTGAAGGTGGCTGTGGTACTGGTATGGTGGAGATGGATGTGGTACTGGTGTGGTTGAGATGGTTGTAGTACTGATAGGATGGAGGTGGTTGTGGTACTGGGATGATGGAGGTAGTTGTGCTACTGGTGTGGTTGTGGTGGTTGTGGTACTGGTATGGTAGATGTGTGTGTGGTACTAGTATTGTGGAGATGGTTGTGGTACTGGTATTGTGGAGATGGTTGTGGTACTGGTATGGTGGAGATGGTTGTGGTACTGGTATGGTGGATGTGGTTGTGGTACTGGTAGGTGGATGTGGGTTGTACTGGTATGGTGGAGGTGGATGTGGTACTGGTATGGTGGAGGTGGTTGTGGTACTGGTATGGTGAAGGTGGTTGTGGTACTGGTATAGTGGAGATGGTTGTGGTACTGGTATAGTGGGATGGTTGTGGTACTGGTATGGTGGAGGTGGTTGTGCTACTGGTGTGGTTGAGATGGTTGTAGTAGTGATAGGATGGAGGTGGTTGTGGTACTGGTATGGTGGAGATGGTTGTGGTACTGGTATGGTGGATGTGGTTGTGGTACTGGTATGGTGGAAGTGGTGGTGATACTTGTATGGTGGAGGTGGCTGTGGTACTGGTATGGTGGAGGTGGTTGTGGTACTGGTATGGTGGAGGTGGTTGTGGTACTGGTATGGTGGAGGTGGTTGTGGTACTGGTATGGTGGAGGTGGTTGTGGTACTGGTATGGTGGAGGTGGGTGTGGTACTGGTATGGTGGAGATGGTTGTGGTACTGGTATGGTGGAGATGGTTGTGGTACTGGTATGGTGGAGATGGTTGTGGTACTGGTATGGTGGAGGTGGTTGTGGTACTGGTATGGTGGTGAGATGGTTGTGGTACTGGTATGGTGGATGTGGTACTGGTATGGTGGAGATGGTTGTGGTACTGGTATGGTGGAGGTGGTTGTGGTACTGGTATGGTGGAGGTGGTTTTGGTACTGGTATGGTGGAGGTGGTTGTGGTACTGGTGTGGTTGAGATGGTTGTAGTAGTGATAGGATGGAGGTGGTTGTGGTACTGGTATGGTGGAGATGGTTGTGTACTGGTATGGTGGATGTGGATGTGGTACTGGTATGGTGGAGGTGGTTGTGGTACTGGTATGGTGGAGGTGGTTGTGGTACTGGTATGGTGGAGATGGTTGTGGTACTGGTATGGTGGAGGTGGTTGTGGTACTGGTATGGTGGAGATGGTTGTGGTACTGGTATGGTGGAGATAGATGTGGTACTGGTATGGTGGAGATGGATATGGTACTGGTATGGTGGAGGTGGTTGTGGTACTGGTATGGTGGAGGTGGTTGTGGTAATGATATGGTGAAGGTGGTTGTGGTACTGGTATAGTGGAGATGGTTGTGGTACTGGTATAGTGGAGATGGTTGTGGTACTGGTATGGTGGAGGTGGTTGTGCTACTGGTGTGGTTGAGATGGTTGTAGTAGTGATAGGATGGAGGTGGTTGTGGTACTGGTATGGTGGAGATGGTTGTGGTACTGGTATGGTGGTTGTGGTACTGGTATGGTGGAAGTGGTGGTGATACTTGTATGGTGGAGGTGGCTGTGGTACTGGTATGGTGGAGGTGGTTGTGGTACTGGTATGCTGGAGGTGGTTATGGTACTGGTATGGTGGTGTTGGTTGTTGTACTGGTATGGTGGAGGTGGTTGTGGTAATGATATGGTGGAGATGGTTGTGGTACTGGTATGGTGGAGATGGTTGTGGTACTGGTATGGTGGAGGTGGTTATGGTATTGGTATGGTGGAGGTGGTTGTGGTACTGGTATGGTGGAGATGGTTGTGGTACTGGTATGGTGGATGTGGTTGTGGTACTGGTATGGTGGAAGTGGTTGTGGTACTTGTATGGTGGAGGTGGTTGTGGTACTGGTATGGTGGAGATGGTTGTGGTACTGGTATGGTAGAAGTGGTTTTGGTACTTGTATGGTGAAGGTGGCTGTGGTACTGTTATGGTGGAGATGGATGTGGTACTGGTGTGGTTGAGATGGTTGTAGTACTGATAGGATGGAGGGGGTTGTGGTACTGGGATGATGGAGGTAGTTGTGCTACTGGTGTGGTTGTGGTGGTTGTGGTACTGGTATGGTGGATGTGTGTGTGGTACTAGTATGGTGGAGATGGTTGTGGTACTGGTATTGTGGAGATGGTTGTGGTACTGGTATGGTGGAGATGGATGTGGTATTGGTATGGTGGAGATGGATGTGGTACTGGTATGGTGGAGGTGGTTGTGGTACTGGTATGATGGATGTGGGTGTGGTACTGGTATGGTGGAGGTGGATGTGGTACTGGTATGGTGGAGGTGGTTGTGGTACTGGTATGGTGAAGGTGGTTGTGGTACTGGTATAGTGGAGATGGTTGTGGTACTAATATGGTGGAGGTGGTTGTGGTACTGATATGGTGGAGATGGTTGTGGTACTGGTATGGTGGAGATATATGTGGTACTCATATGGTGGAGATGGATATGGTACTGGTATGGTGGAGGTGGTTGTGGTACTGGTATGGTGGAGGTGGTTGTGGTAATGATATGGTGGAGATGGTTGTGGTAATGGTATGGTGGAGATGGTGGTGGTACTAGTATGGTGGAGGTAGTTGTGCTACTGGTGTGGTTGTGGTGGTTGTTGTACTGGTATGATGGATGTGTGTGTGGTACTGGTATGGTGGAGGTGGATGTGGTACTGGTATGGTGGAGGTGGTTGTGGTACTGGTATGGTGAAGGTGGTTGTGGTACTGGTATAGTGGAGATGGTTGTTGTACTGGTATAGTGGAGATGGTTGTGGTACTGGTATGGTGGAGGTGGTTGTGCTACTGGTGTGGTTGAGATGGTTGTAGTACTGATAGGATGGAGGTGGTTGTGGTACTGGTATGGTGGAGATGGTTGTGGTACTGGTATGGTGGATGTGGTTGTGGTACTGGTATGGTGGAAGTGGTGGTGATACTTGTATGGTGGAGGTGGCTGTGGTACTGGTATGGTGGAGGTGGTTGTGGTACTGGTATGCTGGAGGTGGTTATGGTACTGGTATGGTGGAGATGGTTGTGGTACTCGTATGGTGGATGTGGGTGTGGTACTGGTATGGTGGAGGTGGGTGTGGTACTGATATGGTGGAGGTGGTTGTGGTACTGATATGGTGGAGATGGTTGTGGTACTGGTATGGTGGAGATAGATGTGGTACTAGTATGGTGGAGATGGATATGGTACTGGTATGGTGGAGGTGGTTGTGGTACTGGTATGGTGGAGGTGGTTGTGGTAATGATATGGTGGATATGGTACTGGTATGGTGGAGGTGGTTGTGGTACTGGTATGGTGGAGGTGGTTGTGGTAATGATATGGTGGAGATGGTACTGGTATGGTGGAGATGGTTGTGGTACTGGTATGGTGGAGGTGGTTATGATATTGGTATGGTGGAGATGGATGTGGTACTGGTATGGTTGAGGTGGTTGTGGTATTGGTATGGTGGATGTGGGTGTAGTACTGGTATGGAGGAGGTGGGTGTGGTACTGGTATGGTGAGATGGATATGGTACTGGTATGGCGGAGGTGGTACTGGTATGGTGGAGGTGGTTGTGGTACTGGTATGGTGAAGGTGGTAGTGGTACTGATATGGTGGAGATGGTTGTGGTACTGGTATGGTGGAGGTGGTTGTGGTACTGGTATGGTGGAGATGGTTGTGGTACTGATATGGTGGAGGTGGTTGTGGTAATGATATGGTGGAGATGGTTGTGGTACTGGTATGGTGGAGATGGTTGTGGTACTGGTATGGTGGAGGTGGTTATGGTATTGGTATGGTGGAGGTGGTTGTGGTACTGGTATGGTGGAGATGGTTGTGGTACTGGTATGGTGGAGATGGTTGTGGTACTGGTATGGTGGAGGTGGTTATGGTATTGGTATGTTGGAGGTGGTTGTGGTACTGGTATGGTGGAGATGATTGTGGTACTGGTATGGTGGATGTGATTGTGGTACTGGTATGGTGGAAGTGGTTGTGGTACTTGTATGGTGGAGGTGGTTGTTGTACTGGTATAGTGGAGATGGTTGTGGTACTGGTATGGTGGAGGTGGTTGTGCTACTGGTGTGGTTGAGATGGTTGTAGTACTGATAGGATGGAGGTGGTTGTGGTACTGGTATGGTGGAGATGGTTGTGGTACTGGTATGGTGGATGTGGTTGTGGTACTGGTATGGTGGATGTGGTGGTGATACTTGTATGGTGGAGGTGGCTGTGGTACTGGTATGGTGGAGGTGGTTGTGGTACTGGTATGCTGGAGGTGGTTATGGTACTGGTATGGAGGAGATGGTTGTGGTACTCGTATGGTGGATGTGGGTGTGGTACTGGTATGGTGGAGGTGGGTGTGGTACTGATATGGTGGAGGTGGTTGTGGTACTGATATTGTGGAGATGGTTGTGGTACTGGTATGGTGGAGATAGATGTGGTACTAGTATGGTGGAGATGGATATGGTACTGGTATGGTGGAGGTGGTTGTGGTACTGGTATGGTGGAGGTGGTTGTGGTAATGCTATGGTGGAGATGGTACTGGTATGGTGGAGATGGTTGTGGTACTGGTATGGTGGAGGTGGTTATGATATTGGTATGGTGGAGATGGATGTGGTACTGGTATGGTTGAGGTGGTTGTGGTACTGGTATGGTGGATGTGGGTGTAGTACTGGTATGGAGGAGGTGGGTGTGGTACTGGTATGGTGAGATGGATATGGTACTGGTATGGCGGAGGTGGTTGTGGTACTGGTATGGTGGAGGTGGTTGTGGTACTGGTATGGTGAAGGTGGTAGTGGTACTGATATGGTGGAGATGGTTGTGGTACTGGTATGGTGGAGGTGGTTGTGGTACTGGTATGGTGGGGATGGTTGTGGTACTGATATGGTGGAGGTGGTTGTGGTAATGATATGGTGGAGATGGTTGTGGTACTGGTATGGTAGATGTGTTGTGGTACTGGTATGGTGGAGGTGGTTATGGTATTGGTATGGTGGAGGTGGTTGTGGTACTGGTATGGTGGAGATGGTTGTGGTACTGGTATGGTGGAGGTGGTTGTGGTACTGGTATGGTGGAGGTGGTTGTGGTACTGGTATGGTGGAGGTGGTTGTGGTACTGGTATGGTGGAGGTGGTTGTGGTACTGGTATGGTGAAGGTGGTTGTGGTACTGGTATAGTGGAGATGGTTGTGGTACTGGTATAGTGGAGATGGTTGTGGTACAGGTATGGTGGAGGTGGTTGTGCTACTGGTGTGGTTGAGATGGTTGTAGTAGTGATAGGATGGAGGTGGTTGTGGTACTGGTATGGTGGAGATGGTTGTGGTACTGGTATGGTGGAGATGGTTGTGGTACTGGTATGGTAGAAGTGGTGTTGGTACTTGTATGGTGAAGGTGGCTGTGGTACTGGTATGGTGGAGATGGATGTGGTACTGGTGTGGTTGAGATGGTTGTAGTACTGATAGGATGGAGGTGGTTGTGGTACTGGGATGATGGAGGTAGTTGTGCTACTGGTGTGGTTGTGGTGGTTGTGGTACTGGTATGGTAGATGTGTGTGTGGTACTAGTATTGTGGAGATGGTTGTGGTACTGGTATTGTGGAGATGGTTGTGGTACTGGTATGGTGGAGATGGTTGTGGTACTGGTATGGTGGATGTGGTTGTGGTACTGGTATGGTGGATGTGGGTGTGGTACTGGTATGGTGGAGGTGGATGTGGTACTGGTATGGTGGAGGTGGTTGTGGTACTGGTATGGTGAAGGTGGTTGTGGTACTGGTATAGTGGAGATGGTTGTGGTACTGGTATGGTGGAGGTGGTTGTGCTACTGGTGTGGTTGAGATGGTTGTAGTAGTGATAGGATGGAGGTGGTTGTGGTACTGGTATGGTGGAGATGGTTGTGGTACTGGTATGGTGGATGTGGATGTGGTACTGGTATGGTGGAGGTGGTTGTGGTACTGGTATGGTGAAGGTGGTTGTGGTACTGGTATAGTGGAGATGGTTGTGGTACTGATATGGTGGAGGTGGTTGTGGTACTGATATGGTGGAGATGGTTGTGGTACTGGTATGGTGGAGATAGATGTGGTACTGGTATGGTGGAGATGGATATGGTACTGGTATGGTGGAGGTGGTTGTGGTACTGGTATGGTGGAGGTGGTTGTGGTAATGATATGGTGAAGGTGGTTGTGGTACTGGTATAGTGGAGATGGTTGTGGTACTGGTATAGTGGAGATGGTTGTGGTACTGGTATGGTGGAGGTGGTTGTGCTACTGGTGTGGTTGAGATGGTTGTAGTAGTGATAGGATGGAGGTGGTTGTGGTACTGGTATGGTGGAGATGGTTGTGGTACTGGTATGGTGGTTGTGGTACTGGTATGGTGGAAGTGGTGGTGATACTTGTATGGTGGAGGTGGCTGTGGTACTGGTATGGTGGAGGTGGTTTTGGTACTGGTATGCTGGAGGTGGTTATGGTACTGGTATGGTGGAGGTGGTTGTGGTACTGGTATGGTGGAGGTGGTTGTGGTAATTATATGGTGGAGATGGTTGTGGTACTGGTATGGTGGAGATGGTTGTGGTACTGGTATGGTGGAGGTGGTTATGGTATTGGTATGGTGGAGGTGGTTGTGGTACTGGTATGGTGGAGATGGTTGTGTTACTGGTATGGTGGATGTGGTTGTGGTACTGGTATGGTGGAAGTGGTTGTGGTACTTGTATGGTGGAGGTGGTTGTGGTACTGGTATGGTGGAGGTGGTTGTGGTACTGGTATGGTGGAGATGATTGTGGTACTGGTATGGTAGAAGTGGTTTTGGTACTTGTATGGTGAAGGTGGCTGTGGTACTGGTATGGTGGAGATGGATGTGGTACTGGTGTGGTTGAGATGGTTGTAGTACTGATAGGATGGAGGGGGTTGTGGTACTGGGATGATGGAGGTAGTTGTGCTACTGGTGTGGTTGTGGTGGTTGTGGTACTGGTATGGTGGATGTGTGTGTGGTACTAGTATGGTGGAGATGGTTGTGGTACTGGTATTGTGGAGATGGTTGTGGTACTGGTATGGTGGAGATGGATGTGGTATTGGTATGGTGGAGATGGATGTGGTACTGGTATGGTGGAGGTGGTTGTGGTACTGGTATGATGGATGTGGGTGTGGTACTGGTATGGTGGAGGTGGATGTGGTACTGGTATGGTGGAGGTGGTTGTGGTACTGGTATGGTGAAGGTGGTTGTGGTACTGGTATAGTGGAGATGGTTGTGGTACTAATATGGTGGAGGTGGTTGTGGTACTGATATGGTGGAGATGGTTGTGGTACTGGTATGGTGGAGATATATGTGGTACTCATATGGTGGAGATGGATATGGTACTGGTATGGTGGAGGTGGTTGTGGTACTGGTATGGTGGAGGTGGTTGTGGTAATGATATGGTGGAGATGGTTGTGGTACTGGTATGGTGGAGATGGTGGTGGTACTGGTATGGTGGAGGTAGTTGTGCTACTGGTGTGGTTGTGGTGGTTGTTGTACTGGTATGATGGATGTGTGTGTGGTACTGGTATGGTGGAGGTGGATGTGGTACTGGTATGGTGGAGGTGGTTGTGGTACTGGTATGGTGAAGGTGGTTGTGGTACTGGTATAGTGGAGATGGTTGTTGTACTGGTATAGTGGAGATGGTTGTGGTACTGGTATGGTGGAGGTGGTTGTGCTACTGGTGTGGTTGAGATGGTTGTAGTACTGATAGGATGGAGGTGGTTGTGGTACTGGTATGGTGGAGATGGTTGTGGTACTGGTATGGTGGATGTGGTTGTGGTACTGGTATGGTGGAAGTGGTGGTGATACTTGTATGGTGGAGGTGGCTGTGGTACTGGTATGGTGGAGGTGGTTGTGGTACTGGTATGCTGGAGGTGGTTATGGTACTGGTATGGTGGAGATGGTTGTGGTACTCGTATGGTGGATGTGGGTGTGGTACTGGTATGGTGGAGGTGGGTGTGGTACTGATATGGTGGAGGTGGTTGTGGTACTGATATGGTGGAGATGGTTGTGGTACTGGTATGGTGGAGATAGATGTGGTACTAGTATGGTGGAGATGGATATGGTACTGGTATGGTGGAGGTGGTTGTGGTACTGGTATGGTGGAGGTGGTTGTGGTAATGATATGGTGGATATGGTACTGGTATGGTGGAGGTGGTTGTGGTACTGGTATGGTGGAGGTGGTTGTGGTAATGATATGGTGGAGATGGTACTGGTATGGTGGAGATGGTTGTGGTACTGGTATGGTGGAGGTGGTTATGATATTGGTATGGTGGAGATGGATGTGGTACTGGTATGGTTGAGGTGGTTGTGGTATTGGTATGGTGGATGTGGGTGTAGTACTGGTATGGAGGAGGTGGGTGTGGTACTGGTATGGTGAGATGGATATGGTACTGGTATGGCGGAGGTGGTACTGGTATGGTGGAGGTGGTTGTGGTACTGGTATGGTGAAGGTGGTAGTGGTACTGATATGGTGGAGATGGTTGTGGTACTGGTATGGTGGAGGTGGTTGTGGTACTGGTATGGTGGAGATGGTTGTGGTACTGATATGGTGGAGGTGGTTGTGGTAATGATATGGTGGAGATGGTTGTGGTACTGGTATGGTGGAGATGGTTGTGGTACTGGTATGGTGGAGGTGGTTATGGTATTGGTATGGTGGAGGTGGTTGTGGTACTGGTATGGTGGAGATGGTTGTGGTACTGGTATGGTGGAGATGGTTGTGGTACTGGTATGGTGGAGGTGGTTATGGTATTGGTATGTTGGAGGTGGTTGTGGTACTGGTATGGTGGAGATGATTGTGGTACTGGTATGGTGGATGTGATTGTGGTACTGGTATGGTGGAAGTGGTTGTGGTACTTGTATGGTGGAGGTGGTTGTTGTACTGGTATAGTGGAGATGGTTGTGGTACTGGTATGGTGGAGGTGGTTGTGCTACTGGTGTGGTTGAGATGGTTGTAGTACTGATAGGATGGAGTTGGTTGTGGTACTGGTATGGTGGAGATGGTTGTGGTACTGGTATGGTGGATGTGGTTGTGGTACTGGTATGGTGGATGTGGTGGTGATACTTGTATGGTGGAGGTGGCTGTGGTACTGGTATGGTGGAGGTGGTTGTGGTACTGGTATGCTGGAGGTGGTTATGGTACTGGTATGGTGGAGATGGTTGTGGTACTCGTATGGTGGATGTGGGTGTGGTACTGGTATGGTGGAGGTGGGTGTGGTACTGATATGGTGGAGGTGGTTGTGGTACTGATATGGTGGAGATGGTTGTGGTACTGGTATGGTGGAGGTGGTTGTGGTACTGGTATGGTGGAGATGGTTGTGGTACTGGTATGGTGGAGGTGGTTGTGGTACTGATATGGTGGGGATGGTTGTGGTACTGCTATGGTAGAGGTGGTTGTGGTACTAGTATGGTGGAGATGGTTGTGGTACTGATATGGTGGAGGTGGTTGTGGTACTGCTATGGTGGAGGTGGTTGTGGTACTGGTATGGTGGAGATGGTTGTGGTACTGGTATGGTGGTTGTGGTTACTGGTATGGTGGAGGTGGTTGTGGTACTGGTATGGTGGATGGTTGTGGTACTGGTATGGTGGAGGTGGTTGTGGTACTGGTATGGTGGGGGTGGTTGTGGTACTGGTATGGTGGAGGTGTTGTGGTACTGATATGGTGGGGTTGTGGTACTGATATGGTGGGGATGGTTGTGGTACTGGTATGGTGGAGATGGTTGTGGTACTGGTATGGTGGAGGTGGTTGTGGTACTGGTATGGTGGAGATGGTTGTGGTACTGGTATGGTGGAGGTGGTTGTGGTACTGGTATGGTGGAGGTGGTTGTGGTACTGGTATGGTGGAGATGGTTGTGGTACTGGTATGGTGGAGATGGTTGTGGTACTGGTATGGTGGAGGTGGTTGTGGTACTGGTATGGTGGAGGTGGTTGTGGTACTGGTATGGTGGAGGTGGTTGTGGTACTGGTATGGTGGAGGTGGTTGTGGTACTGGTATGGTGGAGGTGGTTGTGGTACTGGTATGGTGGAGATGGTTGTGGTACTGGTATGGTGGAGGTGGTTGTGGTACTGGTATGGTGGAGGTGGTTGTGCTACTGGTGTGGTTGAGATGGTTGTAGTAGTGATAGGATGGAGGTGGTTGTGGTACTGGTATGGTGGAGATGGTTGTGGTACTGGTATGGTGGAGATGGTTGTGGTACTGGTATGGTAGAAGTGGTGTTGGTACTTGTATGGTGAAGGTGGCTGTGGTACTGGTATGGTGGAGATGGATGTGGTACTGGTGTGGTTGAGATGGTTGTAGTACTGATAGGATGGAGGTGGTTGTGGTACTGGGATGATGGAGGTAGTTGTGCTACTGGTGTGGTTGTGGTGGTTGTGGTACTGGTATGGTAGATGTGTGTGTGGTACTAGTATTGTGGAGATGGTTGTGGTACTGGTATTGTGGAGATGGTTGTGGTACTGGTATGGTGGAGATGGTTGTGGTACTGGTATGGTGGATGTGGTTGTGGTACTGGTATGGTGGATGTGGTTGTGGTACTGGTATGGTGGAGGTGGATGTGGTACTGGTATGGTGGAGGTGGTTGTGGTACTGGTATGGTGAAGGTGGTTGTGGTACTGGTATAGTGGAGATGGTTGTGGTACTGGTATGGTGGAGGTGGTTGTGGTACTGGTATGGTTGAGATGGTTGTAGTAGTGATATGGTGGAGGTGGTTGTGGTACTGGTATGGTGGATGGTTGTGGTACTGGTATGGTGGAGGTGGATGTGGTACTGGTATGGTGGAGGTGGTTGTGGTACTGGTATGGTGGAAGGTGGTTGTGGTACTGGTATGGTGGAGATGGTTGTGGTACTGGTATGGTGGAGGTGGTTGTGGTACTGGTATGGTGGAGGTGGTTGTGGTACTGGTATGGTGGAGATAGATGTGGTACTGGTATGGTGGAGATGGATATGGTACTGGTATGGTGGAGGTGGTTGTGGTACTGGTATGGTGGAGGTGGTTGTGGTAATGATATGGTGAAGGTGGTTGTGGTACTGGTATAGTGGAGATGGTTGTGGTACTGGTATAGTGGAGATGGTTGTGGTACTGGTATGGTGGAGGTGGTTGTGCTACTGGTGTGGTTGAGATGGTTGTAGTAGTGATAGGATGGAGGTGGTTGTGGTACTGGTATGGTGGAGATGGTTGTGGTACTGGTATGGTGGTTGTGGTACTGGTATGGTGGAAGTGGTGGTGATACTTGTATGGTGGAGGTGGCTGTGGTACTGGTATGGTGGAGGTGGTATTGGTACTGGTATGCTGGAGGTGGTTATGGTACTGGTATGGTGCAGGTGGTTGTGCTACTGGTATGGTGGAGGTGGTTGTGGTAATTATATGGTGGAGATGGTTGTGGTACTGGTATGGTGGAGATGGTTGTGGTACTGGTATGGTGGAGGTGGTTATGGTATTGGTATGGTGGAGGTGGTTGTGGTACTGGTATGGTGGAGATGGTTGTGTTACTGGTATGGTGGATGTGGTTGTGGTACTGGTATGGTGGAAGTGGTTGTGGTACTTGTATGGTGGAGGTGGTTGTGGTACTGGTATGGTGGAGGTGGTTGTGGTACTGGTATGGTGGAGATGATTGTGGTACTGGTATGGTAGAAGTGGTTTTGGTACTTGTATGGTGAAGGTGGCTGTGGTACTGGTATGGTGGAGATGGATGTGGTACTGGTGTGGTTGAGATGGTTGTAGTACTGATAGGATGGAGGGGGTTGTGGTACTGGGATGATGGAGGTAGTTGTGCTACTGGTGTGGTTGTGGTGGTTGTGGTACT
>CM026386.1:35359814-35407114 GCA_014843695.1 Archivesica marissinica | reverse complement strand
AAATCCATAGCCACCCATTAGGACAAAATCCATAGCCTCCCATTAAAACAAAATCCATAGCCAATCATTAGAACAAAATCCATAGCCACCCATTAAAACCATAGCCACCCATTAGAGCAAAATCCATAGCCACCCATTAGAACAAAATCCATAGCCACCCATTAGGACAAAATCCATTGCCACCCATTAGGACAATATCCATAGCCATCCATTAGAACACAATCCATAGCCACCCATTAGAACAAAATCCATAGCCACCCATTAGGACAAAATACATTGCCACCCATTAGGACAAAATCCATAGCCATCCATTAGAACAAAATCCATAGCCACCCATTAGAACAAAATCCATAGCCACCCATTAGGACAAAATCCATAGCCACCGATTAGAACAAAATCCATAGCCTCCCATTAGGACAAAATCCATAGCCTCCCATTACGACAAAATCCATAGCCTCCCATTAGGACAAAATCCATAGCCACCAATTAGAACAAAATCCATAGCCTCCCATTAGGACCAAATCCATAGCCTCGCATTAGGACAAAATCCATAGCCTCCCATTAGGACAAAATCCATAGCCACCCATTAGAACAAAATCCATAGCCACCCATTAGGACAAAATCCATAGCCTCCCATTAAAACAAAATCCATAGCCAATCATTAGAACAAAATCCATAGCCACCCATTAAAACCATAGCCACCCATTAGAGCAAAATCCATAGCCACCCATTAGAACAAAATCCATAGCCACAGATTAGGACAAAATCCATTGCCACCCATTAGGACAATATCCATAGCCATCCATTAGAACAAAATCCATAGCCACCCATTAGAAAAAAATCCATAGCCACCCATTAGGACAAAATCCATAGCCACCCATTAGAACAAAATCCATAGCCTCCCATTAGGACAAAATCCATAGCCTCCCATTACGACAAAATCCATAGCCTCCCATTAGGACAAAATCCATAGCCACCCATTAGGACAACATCCATAGCCTCCCATTAGGACAAAATCCATAGCCTCCCATTAGGACAAAATCCATAGCCTCCCATTAGGACAAAATCCATAGCCACCCATTAGGACACAATCCATAGCCATCCATTAGGACAAAATCCATAGCCAACCATTAGGACAAAATCCATAGCCAACCATTAGGACAAATCCATAGCCAACCATTAGGACAAAATCCATAGCCAACCATTAGGACAAAATCCATAGCCAACCATTAGGACAAAATCCATAGCCAACCATTAGGACAAAATCCATAGCCATCCATTAGGACAAAATCCATAGCCAACCATTAGGACAAAATCCATAGCCACCCATTAAAACCCATAGCCACCCATTAGAACAAAATCCATAGCCACCCATTAGGACAAAATCCATAGCCACCCATTAGGACAAAATCCATAGCCATCCATTAGGACAAAATCCATAGCCATCCATTAGGACAAAATCCATAGCCACCCATTAGGACAAAATACATAGCCACCCATTAGAACAAAATCCATAGCCACCCATTAGGACAAAATACATTGCCACCCATTAGGACAAAATCCATAGCCATCCATTAGAACAAAATCCATAGCCACCCATTAGAACAAAATCCATAGCCACCCATTAGGACAAAATCCATAGCCACCCATTAGAACAAAATCCATAGCCTCCCATTAGGACAAAATCCATAGCCTCCCATTAGGACAAAATCCATAGCCTCCCATTAGAACAAAATCCATAGCCACCCATTAGAACAAAATCCATAGCCACCCATTAAAACTGCCACCCATTAGAACAAAATCCATAGCCTCCCATTAGGACAAAATCCATAGCCTTGCATTAGGACAAAATCCATAGCCTCCCATTAGGACAAAATCCATAGCCACCCATTAGGACAAAATCCATAGCCACCCATTAGGACAAAATCCATAGCCTCCCATTAGGACAAATCCATAGCCTCCCATTAGGACAAAATCCATAGCCTCCCATTAGGACAAAATCCATAGCCACCCATTAGAACAAAATCCATAGCCACCCATTAAAACCATAGCCACCCATTAGAGCAAAATCCATAGCCACCCATTAGAACAAAATCCATAGCCACCCATTAGAACAAAATCCATAGCCACCCATTAAAAGCATAGCCACCCATTAGAGCAAAATCCATAGCCACCCATTAGAACAAAATCCATAGCCACCCATTAGGACAAAATCCATAGCCTCCCATTAGAACAAAATCCATAGCCACCCATTAAAACCATAGCCACCCATTAGAGCAAAATCCACAGCCACCCATTAGAACAAAATCCATAGCCACCCATTAGGACAAAATCCATTGCCACCCATTAGGACAATATCCATAGCCATCCATTAGAACAAAATCCATAGCCACCCATTAGAACAAAATCCATAGCCACCCATTAGGACAACATCCATAGCCTCCCATTAGGACAAAATCCATAGCCTCCCATTAGGACAAAATCCATAGCCTGCCATTAGGACAAAATCCATAGCCACCCATTAGGACACAATCCATAGCCATCCATTAGGACAAAATCCATAGCCAACCATTAGGACAAAATCCATAGCCAACCATTAGGACAAATTCCATAGCCAACCATTAGGACAAAATCCATAGCCAACCATTAGGACAAAATCCATAGCCAACCATTAGGACAAAATCCATAGCCAACCATTAGGACAAAATCCATAGCCATCCATTAGGACAAAATCCATAGCCAACCATTAGGACAAAATCCATAGCCAACCATTAGGACAAAATCCATAGCCAACCATTATAACAAAATCCATAGCCACCCATTAAAACCATAGCCACCCATTAGAGCAAAATCCATAGCCACCCATTAGAACAAAATCCATAGCCACCCATTAGGACAAAATCCATAGCCTCCCATTAAAACAAAATCCATAGCCAATCATTAGAACAAAATCCATAGCCACCCATTAAAACCATAGCCACCCATTAGAGCAAAATCCATAGCCACCCATTAGAACAAAATCCATAGCCACCCATTAGGACAAAATCCATTGCCACCCATTAGGACAATATCCATAGCCATCCATTAGAACACAATCCATAGCCACCCATTAGAACAAAATCCATAGCCACCCATTAGGACAAAATACATTGCCACCCATTAGGACAAAATCCATAGCCATCCATTAGAACAAAATCCATAGCCACCCATTAGAACAAAATCCATAGCCACCCATTAGGACAAAATCCATAGCCACCGATTAGAACAAAATCCATAGCCTCCCATTAGGACAAAATCCATAGCCTCCCATTACGACAAAATCCATAGCCTCCCATTAGGACAAAATCCATAGCCACCAATTAGAACAAAATCCATAGACTCCCATTAGGACCAAATCCATAGCCTCGCATTAGGACAAAATCCATAGCCTCCCATTAGGACAAAATCCATAGCCACCCATTAGAACAAAATCCATAGCCACCCATTAGGACAAAATCCATAGCCTCCCATTAAAACAAAATCCATAGCCAATCATTAGAACAAAATCCATAGCCACCCATTAGAACAAAATCCATAGCCACAGATTAGGACAAAATCCATTGCCACCCATTAGGACAATATCCATAGCCATCCATTAGAACAAAATCCATAGCCACCCATTAGAAAAAAATCCATAGCCACCCATTAGGACAAAATCCATAGCCACCCATTAGAACAAAATCCATAGCCTCCCATTAGGACAAAATCCATAGCCTCCCATTACGACAAAATCCATAGCCTCCCATTAGGACAAAATCCATAGCCACCCATTAGGACAACATCCATAGCCTCCCATTAGGACAAAATCCATAGCCTCCCATTAGGACAAAATCCATAGCCTCCCATTAGGACAAAATCCATAGCCACCCATTAGGACACAATCCATAGCCAACCATTAGGACAAAATCCATAGCCAACCATTAGGACAAAATCCATAGCCAACCATTAGGACAAATTCCCTAGCCAACCATTAGGACAAAATCCATAGCCAACCATTAGGACAAAATCCATAGCCAACCATTAGGACAAAATCCATAGCCAACCATTAGGACAAAATCCATAGCCATCCATTAGGACAAAATCCATAGCCAACCATTAGGACAAAATCCATAGCCAACCATTAGGACAAAATCCATAGCCAACCATTATAACAAAATCCATAGCCACCCATTAAAACCACAGCCACCCATTAGAGCAAAATCCATAGCCACCCATTAGAACAAAATCCATAGCCACCCATTAGGACAAAATACATAGCCATCCATTAGGACAAAATCCATAGCCATCCATTAGGACAAAATCCATAGCCAACCATTAGGACAAAATCCATAGCCACCCATTAGAACAAAATCCATAGCCACCCATTAGGACAAAATACATTGCCACCCATTAGGACAAAATCCATAGCCATCCATTAGAACAAAATCCATAGCCACCCATTAGAACAAAATCCATAGCCACCCATTAGGACAAAATCCATAGCCACCCATTAGAACAAAATCCATAGCCTCCCATTAGGACAAAATCCATAGCCTCCCATTACGACAAAATCCATAGCCTCCCATTAGGACAAAATCCATAGCCACCCATTAGGACAAAATCCATTGCCACCCATTAGAACAAAATCCATAGCCTCCCATTAGGACCAAATCCATAGCCTTGCATTAGGACAAAATCCATAGCCTCCCATTAGGACAAAATCCATAGCCACCCATTAGGACAAAATCCATAGCCACCCATTAGGACAAAATCCATAGCCTCCCATTAGGACAAATCCATAGCCTCCCATTAGGACAAAATCCATAGCCTCCCATTAGGACAAAATCCATAGCCACCCATTAGAACAAAATCCATAGCCACCCATTAAAACCATAGCCACCCATTAGAGCAAAATCCATAGCCACCCATTAGAACAAAATCCATAGCCACCCATTAGAACAAAATCCATAGCCACCCATTAAAAGCATAGCCACCCATTAGAGCAAAATCCATAGCCACCCATTAGAACAAAATCCATAGCCACCCATTAGGACAAAATCCATAGCCTCCCATTAGAACAAAATCCATAGCCACCCATTAAAACCATAGCCACCCATTAGAGCAAAATCCACAGCCACCCATTAGAACAAAATCCATAGCCACCCATTAGGACAAAATCCATTGCCACCCATTAGGACAATATCCATAGCCATCCATTAGAACAAAATCCATAGCCACCCATTAGAACAAAATCCATAGCCTCCCATTAGGACAAAATCCATAGCCTCCCATTAGGACAAAATCCATAGCCTCCCATTAGGACAAAATCCATAGCCACCCATTAGGACAAAATCCATAGCCTCCCATTAGGACAAAATCCATAGCCACCCATTAGGACAAAATCCATAGCCAACCATTAGGACAAAATCCATAGCCAACCATTAGGACAAAATCCATAGCCAACCATTAGGACAAAATCCATAGCCAACCATTAGGACAAAATCCATAGCCAACCATTAGGACAAAATCCATAGCCAACCATTAGGACAAAATCCATAGCCAACCATTAGGACAAAATCCATAGCCAACCATTAGGACAAAATCCATAGCCATCCATTAGGACAAAATCCATAGCCATCCATTAGGACAAAATCCATAGCCTCCCATTAGAACAAAATCCATAGCCACCCATTAGAACAAAATCCATAGCCACCCATTAGAACAAAATCCATAGCCACCCATTAAAACCATAGCCACCCATTAGAGCAAAATCCATAGCCACCCATTAGAACAAAATCCATAGCCACCCATTAGGACAAAATCCATGGCCACCCATTAGGACAAAATCCATAGCCTCCCATTAAAACAAAACCCATAGCCACTCATTAGAACAAAATCCATAGCCACCCATTAGAGCAAAATCCATAGCCACCCATTAGAGCAAAATCCATAGCCATTCATTAGGACAAAATCCATAGCCATCCATTAGGACAAAATCCATAGCCATCCATTAGGACAAAATCCATAGCCAACCATTAGGACAAAATCCATAGCCAACCATTAGGACAAAATCCATAGCCATCCATTAGGACAAAATCCATAGCCTCCCATTAGGACAAAATCCATAGCCACCCATTAGGACAAAATCCATAGCCTCCCATTAGGACAAAATCCATAGCCTCCCATTAGGACAAAATCCATAGCCACCCATTAGGACAAAATCCATAGCCACCCATTAGGACAAAATCCATAGCCTCCCATTAAAACAAAATCCATAGCCACCCATTAGAACAAAATCCATAGCCACCCATTAAAACAAAATCCATAGCCATCCATTAGGACAAAATCCATAGCCAACCATTAGGACAAAATCCATAGCCAACCATTAGGACAAAATCCATAGCCATCCATTAGGACAAAATCCATAGCCATCCATTAGGACAAAATCCATAGCCTCCATTAGGACAAAATCCATAGCCTCCCATTAGGACAAAATCCATAGCCATCCATTAGACAAAATCCATAGCCACCATTAGGACAAAATCCATAGCCTCCCATTAAAACAAAATCCATAGCCCCATTAGAACAAAATCCATAGCCACCCATTAAAACCATAGCCACCCATTACAGCAAAATCCATAGCCACCCATTAGAACAAAATCCATAGCCACCCATTAGGACAAAATCCATAGCCACCCATTAGGACAAAATCCATAGCCACCATTAGGACAAAATCCATAGCCACCCATTAGAACAAAATCCATAGCCACCCATTAGGACAAAATCCATAGCCACCCATTAGACAAAATCATAGCCTCCCATTAGGACAAAATCCATAGCCAACCATTAGGACAAAATCCATAGCCACCCATTAGGACAAAATCCATAGCCACCATTAGGACAAAATCCATAGCCAACCATTAGGACAAAATCCATAGCCAACCATTAGGACAAAATCCATAGCCACCCATTAGGACAAAATCCATAGCCATCCATTAGGACAAAATCCATAGCCACCCATTAGGACAAAATCCATAGCCACCCATTAGGACAAAATCCATAGCCTCCATTAGGACAAAATCCATAGCCATCCATTAGGACAAAATCCATAGCCATCCATTAGGACAAAATCCATAGCCAACCATTAGGACAAAATCCATAGCCAACCATTAGGACAAAATCCATAGCCATCCATTAGGACAAAATCCATAGCCAACCATTAGGACAAAATCCATAGCCAACCATTAGGACAAAATCCATAGCCATCCATTAGGACAAAATCCATAGCCTCCCATTAGGACAAAATACATAGCCTCCCATTAAAACAAAATCCATAGCCACCCATTAGAACAAAATCCATAGCCACCCATTAAAACAAAATCCATAGCCATTCATTAGGACAAAATCCATAGCCAACCATTAGGACAAAATCCATAGCCATCCATTAGGACAAAATCCATAGCCATCCATTAGGACAAAATCCATAGCCTCCCATTAGGACAAAATACATAGCCTCCCATTAAAACAAAATCCATAGCCACCCATTAGAACAAAATCCATAGCCACCCATTAAAACAAAATCTATAGCCATCCATTAGGACAAAATCCATAGCCACCATTAGGACAAAATCCATAGCCTCCCATTAGGACAAAATCCATAGCCTCCCATTAGGACAAAATACATAGCCTACATTAAAACAAAATCCATAGCCACCCATTAGGACAAAATCCATAGCCTCCCATTAAAACCAAATCCATAGCCACCCATTAGAACAAAATCCATAGCCACCCATTAAAACCATAGCCACCCATTAGAGCAAAATCCATAGCCACCCATTAGAACAAAATCCATAGCCACCCATTAAAACAAAATCCATAGCCACTCATTAGAACAAAATCCATAGCCACCCATTAAACCCTTAGCCACCCATTAGAGCAAAATCCATAGCCACCCATTAGAACAAAATCCATAGCCACCCATTAGGACAAAATACATTGCCACCCATTAGGACAAAATCCATAGCCATCCATTAGAACAAAATCCATAGCCACCCATTAGAACAAAATCCATAGCCACCCATTAGGACAAAATCCATAGCCACCCATTAGAACAAAATCCATAGCCTCCCATTAGGACAAAATCCATAGCCTCCCATTACGACAAAATCCATAGCCTCCCATTAGGACAAAATCCATAGCCACCCATTAGGACAAAATCCATAGCTTCCCATTAGGACAAAATCCATTGCCTCACATTAGGACAAAATCCATAGCCACCCATTAGGACAAAATCCATAGCCACCCATTAGGACAAAATCCATAGCCTCCCATTAGGACAAAATACATAGCCTCCCATTAAAACAAAATCCATAGCCACCCATTAGAATAAAATCCATAGCCACCCATTAAAACAAAATCCATAGCCATCCATTAGGACAAAATCCATAGCCACCCATTAGGACAAAATCCATAGCCTCCCATTAGGACAAAATACATAGCCTCCATTAAAACAAAATCCATAGCCACCCATTACGACCAAATCCATAGCCTCCCATTAAAACAAAATCCATAGCCACCCATTAGAACAAAATCCATAGCCACCCATTAAAACCATAGCCACCCATTAAAACCATAGCCACCCATTAGAGCAAAATCCATAGCCACTCATTAGAACACAATCCATAGCCACCCATTAACACCATAGCCACCCATTAGAGCAAAATCCATAGCCACCCATTATAACAAAATTCATAGCCACCCATTAGGACAAAATCCATTGCCACCCATTAGAACAAAATCCATAGCCATCCATTAGAACAAAATCCATTGCCACCCATTAGAACAAAATCCATAGCCACCCATTAGGACAAAATCCACAGCCACCCATCAGAACAAAATCCATAGCATCCCATTAGGACAAAATCGATAGACTCACATTACGACAAAATCCATAGCCTCCCATTAGGACAAAATCAATAGCCACCCATTAGGACAAAATCCATAGCCTCCCATTAGGATAAAATCCATAGCCTCCCATTAGGACAAAATCCATAGCCATCCATTAGAACAAAATCCATAGCCACCCATTAGAACAAAATCCATAGCCACCCATTAGGACAAAATCCATAGCCACCCATTAGAACAAAATCCATAGCCTCCCATTAGGACAAAATCCATAGCCTCCCATTACGACAAAATCCATAGCCTCCCATTAGGACAAAATCCATAGCCACCCATTAGGACAAAATCCATAGCCTCCCATTAGGACAAAATCCATAGCCTCCCATTAGGACAAAATCCATAGCCTCCCATTAGGACAAAATCCATAGCCACCCATTAGGACAAAATCCATAGCCACCCATTAGGACAAAATCCATTGCCACCCATTAGGACAAACTCCATATCCACCCATTAGGACAACATCCATAGCCAACCATTAGGACAAAATCCATAGCCTCCCATTAGGACACAATCCATAGCCTCCCATTAGGACAAAATCCATAGCCTCCCATTAGGACAAAATCCATAGCCACCCATTAGGACAAAATCCATAGCCTCCCATTAGGACAAAATCCATAGCCTCCCATTAGGACAAAATCCATAGCCACCCATTAGGACAAAATCAATAGCCTCCCATATGGACAAAATCCATAGCCTCCCATTAGGACAAAATCCATAGCCACCCATTAGGACAAAATCCATAGCCTCCCATTAGGACAAAATCCATAGCCTCCCATTAGGACAAAATCCATAGCCACCCATTAGGACAAAATCCATAGCCACCCATTAGGACAAAATCCATTGCCACCCATTAGGACAAACTCCATATCCACCCATTAGGACAACATCCATAGCCAACCATTAGGACAAAATCCATAGCCTCCCATTAGGACACAATCCATAGCCTCCCATTAGGACAAAATCCATAGCCTCCCATTAGGACAAAATCCATAGCCACCCATTAGGACAAAATCCATAGCCTCCCATTAGGACAAAATCCATAGCCTCCCATTAGGACAAAATCCATAGCCACCCATTAGGACAAAATCAATAGCCTCCCATATGGACAAAATCCATAGCCTCCCATTAGGACAAAATCCATAGCCACCCATTAGGACAACATCCATAGCCTCCCATTAGGACAAAATCCATAGCCACCCACTAGGACAAAATCCATAGCCATCCATTAGGACAAAATCCATAGCCACCCATTTGGACAAAATCCATAGCCACACATTAGAGCAAAATCCATAGCCACCCATTAGAACAAAATCCATAGCCTCCCATTAGAACAAATCCATAGCCACCCATTAGAACAAAATCCATAGCATCCCATTAGGACAAAATCCATAGCCACACATTAGAGCAAATTCCATAGCCACCCATTAGAGCAAAATCCATAGCCTCCCATTAGAACAAAATCCATAGCCTCCCATTAGAGCAAAATCCATAGCCACCCATTAGAACAAAATCCATAGCCACCCATTAGATCAAAATCCATAGCCACCCATTAGAGCAAAATCCATAGCCACCCATTAGAGCAAAATCGATAGCCACCCATTACAACAATATCCATAGCCACCCATTAGAACAAAATCCATAGCCACCCATTAGAACAAAATCCATAGCCACCCATTAGAACAATAGCCACACATTAGAACAAAATCCATAGCCTCCCATTAAAACCATAGCCTCCCATTATAGAAAAATTCACAGCCACCCATTAGTGCAAAATCCATAGCCACCAATTAGAACAAAATCCATAGCCACCCATTAGAGCAAACTCCATAGCCTCCCATTAGAGCAAAATCCATAGCCACCCATTAGAACAAAATCCATAGCCACCCATTAGAGCAAACTCCATAGCCACCCATTAGAACAAAATCCAGAGCCACCCATTAGAACAATAGTCACCCATTAGAACAAAATCCATAGCCACCCATTAGAACAATAGTCACCCATTAGAACAAAATCCATAGCCACCCATTAGAGCAAAATCCATAGCCACCCATTAGAACAATAGTCACCCATTAGAACAAAATCCATAGCCACCCATTAGAACAATAGTCACCCATTAGAACAAAATCCATAGCCACCCATTAGAACAATAGTCACCCATTAGAACAAAATCCATAGCCACCCATTAGAACACAATCCATAGCCACCCATTAGAACAATAGCCACCCATTAGAACAAAATCCATAGCAAAATCGTCCACATGGAATAAAAATTGACACAAATCACATGCATCGGAATTTAAATTGAAGCAAATCACGTGCATTGAAAATAATGTAAATGAATCCATCAATATTGTTCTATATTTTGACACAATCTCATGAATATGTTATCTAAATTGAAACAGACAACCCATCGGAAATTTAAACTGGCTACCAACATACGCATCGAATAAAATCTAAATTAAAACCTAATATACCACATATCGTGAATCTACATTGATATCAAACAACACATTGAAACCAAACCGCAGGTTCGAAACACCCCCGTCTGACACTAATAAATTAAGCCTTTAAGATGGTACTTTAAACCGAGGTATCGTGTCGTGGCTTTACATCGTGTACGTAAAAGAAGCATAGGAGACTCTGGAATGGGTCTCTGTCAGTATCATTGCACTATCCTCCAAAAATCTAAAATGACTAATCTCTTCAGGAGGCGTCGCTCATATGGGCAACCGGTAGCGACGATACATAAGCGTACAAACACACAAACCGTCATACGGGAAGTTAAATTGAAACTAAACCATACATCTTAATGAATCTAAAGCAATACAAGACCACTACAAACGGATATATGTTGAAATATACACACACAGTGCCGTAGCCAGAATCTGAATATAACCGAGGCGACCCCCCCCCCGAATTATTTTGTGTCTGTGGATTCTGAATGCATATTTCCTATTCATTTCGTTACTTGCCAAATTCTAAATGAGGTGCGTGCCTGATTTGCCTCCGTCTGGCTACGGGCCTGGTCTATACGAGTTAACAAAACCACCCACTGAAGATACACATTGAAATTCTAAACGCAAACGTATATATAATGACACCATTAAAATATGTCCACTTACAGACGGATCTGTAGTCCAGTGGTTAAACGCTGGACTGGTAATCCAGGGATCTCAGGTTCGATCCCCCGTCTGAGCCTAATAACACCGTGCACGTAAAAGACCCAGAGGAGATTCTGGAATGGGTCTCTGTCTGTATCATTGCACTATCCTCCAAAAATCTTAAATGAATAATCTCTTCAGGAGGCGTCGCTCTTGGGGCAACCGGTAGAGACGATAAATAAACGTAAAACACACAAACAAAATCTGTCCACTTTTATAATGAGTTGCAAATTTTAGAATTATGGATTTTACTATCATGAGTGAAGAAAATAATCCTTCACACATTGCATTGATTTACCCAGTATTAAGCGTGTAGGTCAACATTTGCCAATATATGTTAAGGATATAACTATATATAAAGGATATAACTGTTACCTCTAAGGCAAGTGCACAGTTTCATTTTGGTGATACTATACATGCTGCTCAGTTCTAGTAATGCCTCGGCGATGGCGACTTTAAATAAAACTACACATCATCATCATCATCATCAATCATCATAATCATCATCATCATTATCATCATAATCATCATCAATCATCATCAATCATCATCAATCATCTCATCATCATCATATCATCATCAATCATCATCATCATCATCATCATCATCATCATCATCATCATCATCATCATCATCATCATCATCATCATCATCATCATCATCATCATCATCATCATCATCATCATCATCATCATCATCATCATCATCATCATCATCATCATCATCATCATCATCATCATCATCATCATCATCATCATCATCATATCATCATATCATCATCATATCATCATCATCATCATTATCATCATCATCATCATCATCATCATCATCATCAGTAACGTAATGCAAGATCACTGCATGTAAAATTACATACCTCTTACGTGTGTTCATATTTTTCATCGCTAAATTTGCGTTGCATTATTTCCATACGCCAGGGGAATGAACAGGTAAAATCCAGCCAAAACAATGGCTTATCAGACAATTATGATTCATAATCCATAGTCACTAATTAGCACGTGCATCTGAATGAAAAACCGATTAACAGAAGAAAACTTGCTGTGAAAGACGGGATGCATATTTAGTACAAAGCTACGAAATAAAAAACCTTGGTATATTGTTTTTTCAACCGACAGTAAAAGGTACGAAAATTGTATATAAGTATATATTCTCTAGCGTTGAGAACACATCCTTAGAACTCCTGTGCTTACAGACATTGTAGAGCGTTCGCCTCGTTTTGAGGCTGGGGATATTTTTGGTTCTTTGATTAAATGCGCTGTTATTTTCCCTGTGAGCAATAGTAACCATTTGTTAAACATAGCAACACACTCTCTATCGCGGAATTTCCCAATTTCTTGACTGGAATCCATCGGTCGCTGGAGATAACTGCATAGTCTCGGTATGCTTGAACAAACAACTAATGTCCCTTGGTGGTTATATAACACGCACCTATACCCCCCCCCCCTCCCAATACGGCAGCCACTATATTTCTCTCTAGCTCTTTATTAATCGATGTTATTCTTATGAAAATGTTAACAAATCGAAATTGCACAGGCTCAGCGTGATGGAGAAGTCTAAGGGTATTGATCTAAAGCTGAGAAAATATTATCAAGTCAAGGGAAGTTTCACTGGTGTGATCTTTACCCGACGTCTGGAAACTGACGAGGCTGATTCGTCCTTGGTCAATTAATATGTTTTTCTGTTTCTGTTTTTACGTTTATTTATCGTCGCTACCGGTTGCCCATATGAGCGACGCCTCCTGAAGAGATTAGTTATTTTAGATGTTGGGGGATAGTGCATGATACAGACAGAGACCCATTCCAGAATCTCCTCTGGTTCTTTTACGTGCACGGTGTAAAGCACCGACACGAGACCTCGGTTTAACGTCCCATCTGAAAGACTGTTAATTTTATTAGGGGTCAGATGGGGGATCGAACCTGTGATCCCTGGATTACCAGTCCAGCGTGTTACCACTGGACTACAGATCCGTCAATTAATAACAAAAGAACTGGACTTTTATTTATATTATTATTATAATATTGACAATCTATAAACATATTGTTTGGCAACATTAAACTGAGACTAATTAATATCTGTCAAAGCCTTCGTACGTTTTTGTGAACTACGCCCAGGACATACGTTAGGTTTTTACCGTTAATATTTGAATCTATAGTTAGTAAGTGTACATTAACCCATTTCATTCTGGATACCGTTCAAACAGTATTTGCAAACAACATAGAGCCAGATCAACCACCACGAAACGTACCGTCTGATCAGGCTCTATGCTGTTTGCTATTCAGATGATCTTGCTAAGACACTTGGCTATGTAGCAAACAACATAGATCCTGATCAGCATGCAGCATCACGTTGTGGCTGATCTGGATCTATGTTGTTTGCAAAAGCCTTTAAATATATCCAGAATGAAATGGGTTAATCTAAGCTCATATTTTACTTCGGAAATCTATTGTGTATAGGATATACACCAAAAACGATCCAATATGTAAAATATTGGACTGTGTGAGCTTAGCGCCTATAGTTGACATATTGGATCCGTTTGAGGCCTTCATCTTACTTAAAACACACACTTATATAACAAGATCCTACTAATTAAAATTGTTGATTTCGTACATGTACGCTTATGATTTACTATAATACTCTGGCCTTTTCACACCAGTCCAATATTAATAATAATGGACTGCAAGTACAAAGGTATGACGTCACGGTTAGTTCACGGAATATGCAAATGTCTCAGTTTAATGTTGCCAAACAATACAAACTAAAATTGGTGTTGTTTACATTTATATGCTGTAGTAAACAGTAATGGTAGGGTATGTCTACATTGTGTGTTGCTAAATACAAGCCGGTCTACTGCAGTGAGTGAGAGCGTGGACTGCAATACAATCTTCGTATCTGAGTTCATGGGTTCGAATCCGATGATGGATTTTTTATTTTGTGTTATTTTTTCGTATTTAATACACTTCCGTTGGCTGTTCTGTTATAAAATAAATAACGAAACAAACTTCTTATTATAGCATAATAATACATATGAAGACACATTTGTAAAATACATATACGTATACAAACGTCTCCGTGGCACAGTGGTTAAGGCGTCCGCCTACGGAGCGGGAGGTCGAAGGTTCGAATCTCGTCAGGGGTTCGTTCAGATATGGCCGGTTTGTGAGCCGCCATATAGTTAAATAATGGTTACCGATTGCCTACCAGCCTGGCGCCTGGCATACAAGCATAGGATTCGGGAAGTACTGATGTTCATAAAAAGAGGTGTCTCATACGTCAGAAATGGCTGGCCCTTTAAATAGGGATGACACTATAATAAACAAACACTTTACTTTACTTTACTTTACTTATACGTGAATTTAAAATATTGCGGCTTCAGCCACGATACCGGTTTGGCAGTTTAAAGCCATTTTGTCATGTTTCAATAATTCCCAGAATTGATTTGTGTGCGATAAATGAATTGAAAATAAATTGAGTAAATAAAAATGAAGAAATAAAAAGTAGAAGCAAAAATAAATGTGATTCGAATTCCCAAAATAACTGGTTATTATGATAACCACGGGGCACCTATGCCCAGAGTGAGTGAGTGTTTACGTTTATTTATCGTCGCTACCGGTTGCCCATATGAGCGACGCCTCCTGAGGAGATTAGTCAATTTAGATTGTTGGAGGATAGTGCATGATACAGACAGAGATGGTTCTTTTACGTGCACGGTGTAAAGCACCGACACGAGACCTCGGTTTAACGTCCCATCTGAAAGACTGTTAATTTTATTAGGGTCAGACGGGGGATCGAACCTGCGATCCCTGGATTACCAGTCCGGCGTGTTACCACTAGACTACAGATCCGTATGTGCCTATGCCCAGAATGTTACCTCCGCGCCTTATATGCAATTGCGTGTGATCAACTAACGTTTACATATATAGCATCTATTAACATCACTTGCCTGGGAACGGGCGTCGATATATTTTGTAAATAAATATATTTTAACACCGAGACCATAAATTGGGCCGTATTGAGTTTCTAATAATATCCACAATGTCATTTTGCCAGAAGTTAAAAAGTAAAAAATGGACAGACTGGAACCCAGGCTAGACATCACTGTCACTAACACAGTAACCTTCGTGGGGAATACCATTTTGATTTTTTTTGTTTTCCCACGGAGCCCCCCCCCCCCCTCCTCCGCGGTCGAGTGGTTATGGGCCCACTTGTGGGGGGGGTCGACTTATTTCATGTGAGGAAGCTATCCACCAAAGTGGGTGGTTGTACCTGGGTTCGTGCCTGTTAAAGTGACCATGCAAAGAAAGAGCGGAAAAGTTAGTGACCCGACGTGGGACTCGAACCCACGACCTCCCGAACACTAGTCGGACAGCTCTACCAACTGAGCTAGCCGGGCCGCTGTTCTACCCACGCCGAAATACACTACACTCTTCCCTCTTTTATTCTTTAGGAGCCGCACTCCGATTCCTGGAGCCGCACTCCTACTCCTTTGCCCGTACCATATATATCCTCGTCGCCATTAAAGTGACCATGCAAAGAAAGAGCGGAAAAGTTAGTGACCCGACGTGGGACTCGAACCCCACTTCTGACACCATTGAAGCAGTTACTATAGGATAAGAGACTTACCAATCTTGTACCCTACGGCAGCTTCTATTACTTGTGGATAAGTACGTCTTTACAGGCGTATCATCAGAGCGTGTATGGCGTGCTTGCTTTGTCCATCCCCGGATCTAGAATGCCCCACTTCCGGTCCAGACGGTGTCCATCTTCCGCATCAGACGGTGTCTCTGTAGGAACCATATTGCCATTCACTACACTCCTCCCCACTTTATCTGGAAGGACTTCCTCCAAATCCTTCTGGCAATGGGTACGTCCTTCAGGCACAATCAGTCTGACCGGCTTGTGACATCTCTCGACGGAAATGACATTCTGTACCCCTACCTTTCCTGGGCAAGCCTACATATGCGGTTAACCAGTACTACGTCCATTGACGCGTGCGTGCGTGCGTGCGTGCGTGCGTGCGTGCGTGCGTGCGTGCGTGCGTGCGTGCGTGCGTGCGTGCGTGCGTGCGTGCGTGCGTGCGGTGCGTGCGTGCGTGCGTGCGTGCGTGCGTGCGTGCGTGCGTGCGTGCGTGCGTGCGTGCGTGCGTGCGTGCGTGCGTGCGTGCGTGCGTGCGTGCGTGCGTGCGTGCGTGCGTGCGTGCGTGCGTGCGTGCGTGCGTGCGTGCGTGCGTGCGTGCGTGCGCGCGCGCACGCGTGCGTGGGGGTGTGTGACCTTGGGCAATGCATTTAAAGTGCACTTGACTCTTCTCTCTTTTTTTTATTTAAGTTTATTTAACATCGCTACAGGTTTCCCATTTGAGCGACGGGCAGTTTACCTAACAAAACCTTTCCTGAGCAGGCTCCAGCGGTTAACCAGTACTTGGTGCACCAACCTCCGTAAGAAACTGCCAATTTTTCATATAAATGAGACACGGTCTGAGCGGGGCACGAACCATCAGAGCTAATAGGTTAAAGTGGTATACAAGACAGCGACCGTAACCACTCGATCACGGAAGCGGTTTTTCTCTCACACTCATCAGGAATGGGGTCTCTATAGTGATTACGTTGTAAGAATTTGGTTCCTGGCATTTCGCACCTGAAACCAACGCGCTACCACAGCGCTATCACGACTCACGTGCAATGTTAGGTGCGAAACTAACACAGGTATGGTAGATGGTGTTGTACACAAGATTCCGTCCATTTACATGTGTATTAATAGATTATATTCTAAGTCGCTCTGCGTGTATCAAGGCATGTGTATTAAAACTATTAATAGATTCTCCCGGTGTATCAAGGAGAGACAATCCAGATGGAAGTAATGTCGTTTCAATGCCAGACTTCTCGGACTTGCAATATATTAACTATGCATATCCCAGACTAGTCTATCCGGCAGGAAATCGATTTCCGGCTGGAAATTACCTGGTAGTGAGTGTTATATAAACAATACAGGGACATACGGTTTGGCTTATTATATAGTGCGCACCGTGTTGACCTACTTTCGCCAAAACGAGACTAACAGGTAAACAAACGTAAATATGCATTACTCGTATAGGAATGACACACATAAGTGTCACATAATCTTGAAATTTACCAGTAGTTAGACGCAATATCTGTTCAGAGAAGTACTTAGTGTGTCGTCCATTGTCCAGTGGTACAATGGTAGATTGTCTTATTTGGATTCAAAGGGTCCCGGGTTGATACTAGTTTGGGGCGCATATAGTGTCATTGAGTGAGGCATCTCAGTACTGGTTAGAGTGGTTAGTGACTTAAGTCTGCTAAGCCTGTCCAAAAAACATGCCAAGGTCCCCACAAGGTGCTTGGCATCAATAAAACATACAATGTACATAAGTAATTGAATGCATTAGTAACATTTAGGTCACACGCACCATATTAACTATATTAACGCATGGCATTGAACTGGCATCCCTCCCCTCAACGAAAGACTACTGCCGGCCCAATGGAAGTCAGCAAATGTTGCTCCCATTTACAAAAAAGGGGACAAGTCACAACCCGCCAACTATAGGCCTATCTCACTGACTATGCAAGGTTCTAGAACATATACTTAGTTATTAGTACTTAGTTACTCCTCCATAGTTATACACTTCACTAACCACAGTATTCTGTACCATTTGCAGCATGGTTTTAGAGAAAAACGGTCATGCGTGACCCAATTAGTAATGCTAATCAATGACTTGGTTACCTCCGTCTACAATAAGCATCAGGTAGATCTCATCATATTAGACTTCAGTAAGACTTTTGATAAGGTCAATCACGAGAAAGTACTACTAAAAATGCATGACTATGGAGTCAGAGGTCAAACATTAAGGTGTATTAAGAGTTTTCTAGATAATAGACTCAAGTCAGTTGTCCTTAATGATATTAGTTCAGATGCCATTCCTCTGGAGTCCCACAGGGATCCGTACTTGGACACCTGCTTTTCCTAGCCTATATAAACGATATCCCACAAAACATCAGTTCCAAAGTCTGTATATTTGCAGATGATACTGCAGTCTATCTATCATCTGCAAATGAATCTGTCACGCTCCAAAACGATCTTAAGAGATTAGAAGAGTGGGAGTTGGGGTGGGACATGGAATTTAACCCCTCCAAATGTCAAGTTATCCACGTCACCAGAAGGAAACATCCTATTCCCAGTCAATATGAACTCCACTTGAGTCGGTCACCTCAGCCAAATACCTTGGCGTGGATATCTCAAATAACCTGTCGTGGGACACTCACATAAAAAGGTCAACTAAGAAAGCAAACCAAACATTAGGATTCCTACGTAGAAATCTCCAGGTCAAATCCGAACCCCTTAAGTCCATGGCTTACGAGACACTAGTTGGATAAAGGCTGACTTCTATCGTACCTCTAGTGTTACAGACATGCTACATTTCCTAAGTCTATGCAGACTAGATCAACGGCGTATTGACAATAGGTTATCACTTCTGTATAAAATTCATAATGATATTGATGCTATTCTCATTGAAAATTACCTAGTTCCCCTCTGCCGTCCTGCTCGCCATTGCCATTCCATAAGCTATAGGTTAATTACAGCAACTACAGACTACTACAAGTTTTCCTTTTTTCCACGAACAATCTACCATTGGAACCATCTCCCTCCTGACATTGTCCATCTCCCTACCACAGAGCAATTCAATACGACAGTTTGCCATATTGACCATGTCAGTCCCTAGTTTTTCTGCGCAGCTGCTTTTAAACTTTTACCACAACTTATTTTCATTACTTTCTTAAATTATGCTTTTAACTAACTATGCATACTTTTAACTTTCTTTTGACTCGCAACATGTCTACATTCCCGCAAGGGGTTCGACATTAAAGGAAGATAGATAAAGGTAGGTAGATAAGGGTAGGTAGATAAAGGTAGGTAGATACTATGTACAGTCCAGCCCCAGCTTTTACCATTTTTGCTGAGCGGCTGGCCACTACCACTCGGGACTGTTTTTGACCTCAGTATGTGGTTATTTTCAACATTCTGTGTTTCAAATGAGATGTTTATTAACGGTCCCCGACAAGCGCCACCCTGTCAAACTCAAGTATAAAGTAAAGTAAAAGTAAAGTGTTTGTTTTATTATAGTGTCACCCCTATTTAAAGGGCCAGCCATTTCTGACTTATGAGACACCTCTTTTTATGAACATCAGTACTTCCCGAATCCTATGCTTGTATGCCAGGCGCCAGGCTGGTAGGCAATCGGTAACCATTATTTAACTAGCTGGCGGCTCACCGTATATGTGGATGAATAAGTTACTACCCGAAATCATCGTTAGACGAAAGTTTTTTTTAGACGAAACTAGTACGTGAATTCGTGTTTACTCTCTAATTTACTTCTGTTATCAGTAGTTATATAAATACGGATAGAATACAGTTACAAAACAACCTAGCAAAGTAAACAGAGTATGTCGAAAATAGTATATTGCCAAAATACGCTAAACCGGTGATTTTATAACGAACGGGTGTAATGTTTGTTTACCTGTTTATAAGAATCTGGGTCAAGACGGTGTCCAAACCGTGTTTCCGTGTATTGTTTGGTTATTAATGGTTTTTAAATAATGTAGCAGCATTCAATATGTACTGAGGAGCATAATAACACGTCACATTACAGACGGATCTGTAATCCAGTGGTAACACGCTGGACTGGTAACCCAGGGATCGCAGGTTCAATCCCCCGTCTGACCCTAATAAAATTAAAAAAGTCTTTCAGATGGGACGTTAAACCGAGTGCTCGTGTCTGTGCTTTACACAGTACACGTAAAAGAACCAGAGGAGACTCTGGAATGTGTTTCTTTCTGTATCCGATTGCACTATCCTTCAAAAATGTAAGATGAATAAACTCTTCAGGAGGCGTTGCTCATATGGGAAACCGGTAGCGACGATAAATAAACGTAAAACACACGTCACATTAGTTTATTTAACATTTATATTACAGGAGTGTACAACGAGACTCTCTTCGACAGATATGTGCGTTATTGGTCATCAACATTAGAAATCGCGAGCATTAAACAGAGACACAAAATGTCTAACGGTGCGAAATGCGTATGTCTACTGGTAGAGGAGTTTCTGAAGAATGAAGACATTAAAAGACTAGTTCCAACTCCACTCCAAGAAGTGTATACATGTAGGTGGGTACCATTATCTTTATGGACGCATCTCATTGTCGGCCTGATTCGGCCTGTATTTTCAGGGTATGCTACTTTTCAAGTGGAGACACGGAGGAGACTATCGCAGTGAATGCATTGTCAGCATAGATTAATTGTCGCCCGTATTCATTTTGATATATTTACATAGAAAGAGAAAATCGATTAATATGTAAACTATGTAACCAAAAGTCGCTTGAATCAGAGTATCACTTTATGTCATGGTGTACGAAATACAGAAGGGAAAGAACTAAATACAATGGCAATATATCTTGGCCTTGTGTACAGAAGTTCAATACTATCATGTCAACTATAAGAATAAAATGGAAATGATAAGGATATCTAAGTATACAACGAAATTTACTAACAAGCAAAAACCTTTATAATATCCCTGTTTCTTAAATGTGTATGCGTGTATTTTGTGTATGTCTTTGACATAGTCTATGCGTGTGTAAATTGCCAAAGACAATATTATTATATTAGTATTACTGATTAATGATTATGGCAATAAACTTGAGACTTGACCCATGTCATTAATTATTCAAAGTTAAACTGTTGTTTGCAATTGTTTCATACGATCGTCGATTGTGACATAGAATGAACAATGATACCACGTTATTTGGGCCAGGTATCATTGAGCATCACAGCAGTATATAACATCGTTCGTTTTATGTTGGCTTTTTTGGTACAAGTTCACAGAACGTCAAGTCAACAGGACAACTGACTCTGTCGCATCCTGCTAATTGGAGGACATAAAAGATCTGATTAATCTCATGACCATTGGTAGAACCGTAACTAGGGCCGCAGTTGAGCCCGCCACGTCGCAATTTAAACATATACGCTAAAGGAAGAGTATTAAATGGAGGTAATCTTGAAGCAACCTTTAATTAGATAGGAAACTCAGTTTTTAAAAAAACTATTATCTGTAAATTGGAAAACCTTATGTGTTTTCATCAATTATTTTCTTTGAACAATACAATAAAGGAGATTATTCATATACAGATTAAAACTAAAACTATGCCAACGTAAGTGAGGAATCAATCTGTTTGCATTACGTGTCGCGATTGTTCAACTCCTGGGTCTGCTTAGTTGGTGGGTGTTCATCCACACACTAGGAGACGGAAAGTTCCACAATAATCGTTAAAAGATAATACAATAAAAATCGCTATTATTATACTGTATATGGTATAATATAAGGTACTACTGTACTAATGTTTTTTGGTTTTTATGTTGTTGTTTTGTTTTTTGTTTTGTTTTTTCCTAAAAAGGACCATACTGAATGTAGTGAGAAGGCAAATTTATACAGAATGTAATTTCCTATTATATGGTATATGTGTATAATGTTTTTGAATATCAAGCTATGTGGATTGATCATCACATCATGTGTTATACTGTATATATGTGTCAAGAAACTGTGTATGGTTTACGATAATAAAATATTCTGTCTGTCTGCTGACAGGGTTCAGATGCTGAACATATGAGTGTGACATAGAAACAAGAAACAGTGTATGGTTTACGACTCTGACTGTCTGATGAAAATGACAATCTCTTACAAATTGTGCTCAGAATATGACAAACCGAAACGGTTGTAAATGCCACACTGGATAGCAGACAATGTGTTCAGTGATTTAACAATATTGTATTGCATTATGTAATCCATTAGACAATAGTACACATTTACATACATGCATGAATCAGATGCGGGAATATATAACACAGTATAAGACATAGCATACATGTGTGCAACATAGCAAAAGGGTCGGATCACAAGTTATAGCCAACATTAGAAAACGACCCTTCCCAATAATCGAACTGTATTAACCCTTTCAACACCACAGACCTCTAAATAGGCTTACAAAAAGTGTAGATCCAGATGAGCCGGCTCGTGACGAGCCGTCTCATCAGGATCTGCACTTTTTGCCAGTAATATTACTATTTTAAGACAAAATTACCCATTTTGATATATGAACTGGTCCAAATGTAATTTTCTGATTAATTTATTGGTCTAAATATATCATGGACCAGTCCATGTGAGTTACTTGGTGTTGAAAGGGTTAAGCAAAAAATCGGCTCAGTATTGTCCGTTTTATTTTATCTATGTTGATATTGATTACAGAAACTATAATGTAATATTAATACATAGGCGAAAATGCGAAACAGAAAAACGAAGATTTTGAAAAAAAATATATAAATTGTCACTTATCCACAAATAATTCAATGAAATGAAGATATTGATATGTAACAAAAGGAAAAGTTCCCTTGCTGTCATAACCCAGTCGTAGCCCTACACCCCCCCCCAACTCGAGACCCGCTACAATAGTATATACTTACAGGCAGATTCTAATTGAACGAGCAGTTGTAGGTGCAAAGCGTTGTGTGGCTTTTATATACGAATGTAAATGTTAAAAAAATCTTCTATGCACAGTGTATTGCGTGCAGCCAAAAAGGTATTGTTCAGCATTTTCTGTTAAATTTCCACAATTAAATATTGAATTTTGACGTAAATGATTTTAAAATAAGTCATTGTTCAGATTGCTATATCTGTTTCTAATTCGGGTATGATGGACCTGAATAAATATATCCTCATCGAGGAAGAACGGGGAACATGGTCATGTTTGAACATTTGTGTAATCTTGTATTTAAAAGAAGCTAATGAATCAGAGTCGCGGATATCAAAGTCTAACTCGTACCATAATTTAATAAGATGACGGAATGACGGAGGAATAATATATTTCAAGCCTACGCAATGTGTCCAGTGAACGTAGCAGTGTCTGAATCTGTGTGCTATCCAATTACGGCAATATCTTGGAACCATTCCAGATCTACATATACATCTAAATATTACTCAAAACACTCAATACTTAGTATGACTTGGAGGCGCTTACAAACATTTAAACGTTATTTATTTTACAACGATTGCGAAGCAAGTTCTAATAACTTATATTAATCACTCTCGTTGGCGCGGCTGAAAGCGTATATGTGGACATTCGTGTGGGAGGAAAGCGGAGTACCCGGAGAAAACCCACCTGTCCGATCTGGCGACCACCGTAAATCTCAGATTTTGTATAGGTATATGACTGGTGATTGTAACTATGCTTCGATATTCAAGTGTCTGCCATTTCCGGGAATTAATCAATTGTGCTACACTGATTGTAGATAAGATAAGATAGTTGTTTATTATAGTGACTTGTGTTTTCCAACTTATTTACAACAGGGATCGAATTTGTTTTCAGTGTACTGACTGTGTTAAAGATGAAACTCATGTGTTATTACATTGTCCTCTGTACAATAGCTTACGAACAGAATTGTTAAATGAGGCTTCTACACTGAATTTAAATTTTAATGCTTTTAACGATGGTGAAAAAATTGCTTATCTACCTTCTAATCCAGATATTGTATTTTTAAGTGCCAAAACCTGTTTTAATATTTTAAATAGAAGAAAAACATTGTTGTATATCTGAAGATTTTAACATATTGTATATATAGTAATGTTGTAAATACATCACTGAGTATTAAGATGTTATATAATTTTTCAGTATTTTACTAGTGATGTGCGAAGGCTTTTACTGTACTTATTGTGTCTTAGAAAATTGTCTTCATTATATTGCTACGTTTTAAGTCTCTCATATTTCTTCTTAGAAAGGTTTGCATGATGAAAGTTTCTATATTATGTAATTATATGTATCATGTAAAGTGAGACTATAATAAACATATCTTATCTTATCTTTACCTTACAACATTCAACATAATAGTGGCATTCGTGATAGTGCAGTGGATTCGCGTTTGCTTCAGGTGCGAAAGGTCCGGAGTTCGAGCCCCGCTGGAGCCGTAACGATTGTGCCCTTATGAAGGCATTTAATGTTCACGTTGCCTCTTCTCTCTCCCTCGTGGCGATAGATTCCACCAGGAATGGGGTCTCGAGAGTGATTAATATAAGTTGTTAAGAACTTGTTTCGCAATCGAGCTAAAAATAAATTTGTATAAACTAACATAATGTGAAATTTTAACACCCGGCCCAACGGGCCTATAAGTCACCTTATGTTAACCGTTTTAAATAGCGTGAATATGCATCATTGAATGTAGAGTGTTATTTACATACTTATTACCGAGATAATTATACCTAAAGGTAATCGATTACAAATAACCAGAGATCATATAGGAATACTAGTAATTTATGTAGATATACTAATTAGATAATTATACATTATATGTATTAGTATGTGGATAGTACATGATATTTAACAATGTTCGACGTATACATATAATTATACATTCTATGTTAATCGTACGTAGTAAGAGATTTAACGATTTCAATGAGTGTATATGTTAATACTTATACAATTTATATATATGAGTAGTGTATAATAGTCCACAGTCTGTAGTACCTACATATAAATTATTTTTCATATAAATATATATCTGTGTATGAATAATACAAATCATGTAAATGGATATGTACATTTATGTTCATGTAATGTATAAGACACTTCTTTCCAAATTTCGCACATTTTCTAGGTTGGCATTGAACTAAATCGACTACAATAGACTAGTTTCTCAATATCAGATTGCCTTATGTATTCGTCAGAGTTTAGTATGCCACCAACAGTCACATCCTAGTGTGGTCATACAGGGAACACCGGATCAGGAAGTGAGTCTCATCTTCAACTTCACCACTATTGCACATGTCATAGGGTGAACTAGTATTCTGATATATATTTCATATGTTTGATTGTGTATTAACTTGATAAGAGATATATCACGTGCAACTATCTTGCTTGTGACTAGCATTACTTTCCTAAAAGAAATCAACATAGTGTTGTAGTTTACATCTGCACATAATTTATGTTGTTATAGTCGAGTAGTGTTTAGCAGAACTTTAAGTTAGTAGAAAGTATGACTTACATCCCTTAGACCATCTAGTTTAATTCTAGTTAATTGTGTCCCTTGATTAAGACACTTCTGCACGTGATCACTAGCCAATGACACTGTTACTGACATCCGCCATATTGTGGAAGATGTAAACAGAAGCCATAAGTTTATGTGCTACAACTAATTATCCATCCTTGTGGATATATATTTAAATATCTACAGGTAAACATGTATTCTTAAATCATAAATGTATACTCTTTGAAGTGTATTGATTATTTGCACATATCGCCCTTGATCAAATGTGATTGTTAAATCGTTATGTATTGACTGGTAAGAATGTGTACGTATTTTTACAGGATCGTATCTGTCGGTTGCAAATACAAAGTTGAACGTGAAACCCCAGTCTTGTTGTTTAACCCGGTATGGCTGAGCGGCCCGGCGACAGTGGCGCCCGAACAAATCAAGATCCATGGATGGAAGGTACAGCACATCATAACGATACAGTTGTGGGATCATCCCAGCATCGTTGGTAAACAAGATGAACAACAGTCACAGTCTGTGAGAAATTGTAGTGAGTGAAATTTGTTTCAAACATAAGGCCTTATACACGGTTATTAAATTGCGCAAATGCATGCATACAATACACATTCTTCAATGGAGCATCACGTCAGAGGATATTCTACCCTTGCACCAAGTGACCAAAATGTGGACTGCTTATAAGCCAGTGGTACAACTGATCGAATGGAGTGGACAGTGTTATAATAGATTTATACACCATATCATTGTGATTAGTTCATATTTTAGTGTTGTTTCATGAGTTTTATATATTTAAGTTGTTGATTCATAATGTGTTCATATTGACATTTGGTACAATTTTGATGAGTATAATTATGTATTTTGTATAAGGGGAAAATCTTCCACCACAGGAATCCAACACTGCACCTATTGATAACCTCTACACGAGCATTATTAACACAAATGCATGTTCAACTAAAGGTTGAAGTTGTATGTAGTATATATTACATATGTTGTTGTGTCGTACTTGAAGTAGAGTAGATTTAGGTAGAGTAGACGATATGTAATCTTTGATATAAGCTATAGCTAATATACGGCTTGTAAATTCAAATATATATTTATATACATAAAGGCCTTGCGTTGGAGACTTAATCTTCAAAGTGTGAAACAACTGCAGTACGCTTCGCGCGGAGAGTAATGATAAATGAGTATTTTGCAGGTGTGTTCCTATTGTGCACTCCTCTGCAAATAAAAACTTTATTTCCGTCTCGATACGCCCTAGCATTAAGTAATGCTTCGCTGAACCGAGCGCACAAGACTTGTAATCTTGAAATTACGCGTTCGACCCCAGCTGGAGTCGGTGTTTTTTTTCCCACTAAATTTTTATGTTTTTTTGCGATATAAATGAGACCTGTTTGTGTATAAACATTGAGATGAAGCAATTGTGTATACGAGTGAAATAATACACTAATAGAATATAGTGAAAGGGAGTAGTGTCGAAGCGACATAACTGAACATTTTAATATGAAATATAAATGATGAAATAAAAACTGAACAACAGTGAATGTGAAATTGTGAAGTAGATGAGTGAAATTGGAATCGCTTCTTGAATCTGTGAATGTGAAATAATTAGATGTGAATGAATTATATGTATATGTACATCGTTGTATTGAACAGGAGTGACATATTAGTGAAATGTGACATGTACACATCATTATCGCGAACATACAGCTGACAAATTGGGGCTGTTGGAATTGAGTATTGTGTTATACTAAACTATTTAATGTTATAACCATTAATGTGAAGTCTAGAAATATAGTGACAGAAAATATATGTACGTTTGACTTTGATGAGACATTGTTTTGAAATCACAATGGCTGACTCAAAAGCTGAAAGAGAGTATAGAGTAGCAAGAAGAAATGCTGTAAGACAAGAAGCAATAGATGGAAACGAACACGAGGTTGGAAGGACTATATATAGTCAGAGATCAGACATAGTGCAAGATTCAAATAGTGAAGCAAGAATGTCTAGAAATAAAGATACACGTGAACATGATAGAAATAACGGGGACAGAAAAGATAGATCACGTGATAACATGGAAGGAGATTATGAAGACATAGGGGTTAGACCTGCTGACAATGGAGAGGGTATCAATATCATTCGATACGAACATGCATGGTAATCAATCTGAAATAGATCCAAGTGTTCCAGCTGCTTCTGGTGATACTTATCTGGAATTGACACAAGACATTCTGGAACTGGATAAAAGGTTGACTTACCTGAGACAAAGTAATACGGATATCATAGACAACAGCAGTATTTTTACGAGTACTCGAAACATAGATAGAACAAAGGAGAGAGATAGTTTTCAGCAGGATACAAGAACATTTGATAGAAATTCAGATACAACAATGAATGCACTTTTAGACGAAGTTAATGTGAAAGAAAGTGTGCAAGTTATAGATGCCAGTGGAAATAGGCACAGAAGAAAATCAAGTGATATGAATGCAGACGTAGTAAGACCTAAAGATAGAACTATGAAAGCAAATGACAAAAAAGTTAGTGATAACTACAGACAGGAAAGTACATGTAGGCATAGCGATGATAGGTACAACTATGTTCATATAAATGATGATATGATTGAATACAATGGAGTAGCTGATAGAGCACGATTGCTAAATCGCGATAGAAGTATGGAATATTGTGATGAATTAGATTATTATGCTCCGAATAGAAGACATGGCCATTCAGACAGACAACGCATGTTTGAAACAGATAGATATAGGAAAAGCAACGTTCAGTGGACACAGAGTACAGAAAGGGAAGTGCCTACGCCAAGAGTTAAGGAAGGTAGCTATGAAGAAGCAAGACGATGTCATGCTATCAAAGAGGAACATGAACATGACGGGACAAGACGTATCAGAGATATACATAAGATAAAACAAGAGGAGCCATATACGGATGACCGATACTATAAAATTCCAGAGGAGCGTGTGGAGCCAGTGCCAACTCAAATTCACTACGGAAATCAGGAACATAGAATGACGAAAGAAGAATTAATTCAATTAGACATTGAAAAAGAAAGAATTCATCTCCAAACATTATATGAACAGGACAGGAAACTAAAGATAGAACGAGAAATACAAAGGGAGGAAGAAAGGAAAGTCATGGTAAGAATAGAAAGATTAAAATTGGCCGAGGAGGAACGTGATAGGCAGAGGACAGAACGACATCTATTAGAGAACGAAATTCAGAAACAAAGTGAACTCGAAGAGCTAAGAGCAAGAAAGATAGCATTGTTGAAAAGACAAGAAGAAGATTTGGCTTTAAGGATGAATAATGAAATGACTCACACAGAACATGATACACATGACCGTCGACATAATATAATAGACATGTCGGATATAAGACCAACAAGAAGTGAGTTTGGTAAACCAAGAATTCCTATATTTGATGGTACAGATTTCAAAGTTTGGAAGATTGAGGTAGAATGCATAACGAAGAGTAGAATATATCCTGAGTATTTGATAGCTCAGACAATGAGAAGCTCGCTAAAAGGACAAACAAGAAAGGTTCTTCTTACCATTGATCCTATGGCTAGTTCAACAGAACTATTGAAGAAATTGGAAGATATTTATGGGACTACTCAAACCGAAGATTCGATTATGCAAGACTTTTTCAATGCTAAGCAGAATGGTAAAGAGACAACTTCCGATTGGGCACTTAGACTTGAAACCATAATGCAGTTGGCAGTAGAAACAGGAGAAATCCCCGAAACCAAGAGAAACACTCTACTTAAGCAGCGATACTGGAAAGGCTTGATAAGTGAACAATTACGAAATAATACTAGAGTTACGTATGAATCGACAGCAACTTTCGAAGTATTAAGAAGGAAAGTTAGAGTGGAGGAAGAAGAAGAAATAAAGAGAACTACAGCTGAATTGAGAACACCGACATCATATGGCACAACATTGATCGATGAAGGGGCAGCAACAAGCCTGCCTACACAAAGAGAAGAAGTAACGATGCAACAACACAACATGAAAGTGAATACGTCTTTCATAGATAAACAGATGACCATAATGCAGTCGTTGATGGACAAGATGAAAAGCTTGGAAAAGGACATAGCTGAGATGAAGGAAGGCAGAATGGGGTCTTGCAATTCGGAAACACAGCAACAAGAGGCGAACAAAAGTAATACATACAGAGGAAGAAACCAACAGAGAAATAGACACTTCTATGGACAAGATTACAACCAACATGACTACGTACCATATTATAGGCAGTACTATGATAGACAAAGTCATCAATACAACAGGCCACACTATAGATATAATGAAGCCAGAGGTAACTGGAAAGTAGACCAATCAACACACAAATCATCAGGAAATGCACCGAAAGATTTAGACTAGTAAATGCTTCCATCGCAGGGCATGGTGTGAGCAGTAGAGGTAATAACTGCCCTAGCGATACTGCTAGTATTCTCGATAGACTTATGGGGTCTTCAAATGAAACAACAGTACAGATTGAAGGTGTCAAATCGAAAGCCTTAATTGACAGTGGTTCCATGGTTAGTGCAATATCGGAAGCGTTTTACAACAAACTACCGAACAAGCCAATATTACGTATGTTAGACGACTTCCAGTTAGAGGTTAAGGCAGCAAATGGTACACATATCCCTTATCTTGGCTACATAGAGGCTTCAGTGGAAAGTAAATCCTTTAAAGATGGTTCTGTGACAACGCTGTTCCTAGTTATCCCGACAACTGAGTACCACCGTAACATACCAGTCCTAATAGGAACAAACGTCATTCGAGAATTTAAAGAGAAGCACCATGATACAGTAGAAACACCAGATGAATGGAAAGCAGCGTTCATGTCTGTTGGGTCAGCAACAGTTGGTATTGTCACAACCACACAACCTATATCTCTTCAACCCATGGAAACGAGAACTATTAGCGGCTTTGTACGCAAAGTAAGGAACGTTGATGCCGCTGTGACTGAACCTATTAAAGAAAGTTATCAACAAAAGTCGTTAGTCTGCCCTCGTGTTGTTGAACTCACCAATTCTGGGAAAACAGCGCGAGTACCGGTGAAAATATGCAATATCTCTGCTAAGGTTGTGAACATACCATCTAGATCTGAAATGTGTCAACTGAATGAAGTTAAAGTGATCAGACAAGCAGATATTTTCGAAAACACACGACCACCTGGAAAAGAAATGGAAAGGACGATTAGTGAACAGCACTCACCTACACCACATCAGCTGCCTCAGTCTGAAACAGAGAAGATATACAATGAAAACAACATCAAACAAGATTTCGGAGTAGACGTTGAAGACTCTGAACTTTCATCCGAACAGAAACAGAAGGTTTATGATCTATTCAAGAAATGGGAATCAGTGTTTCCGAAGGATGAGCACGATCTTGGCAGAACAACAGCTGTCCGTCACAAAATCGAATTGACAGATGATAGTCCATTTAAAGAGCCATACAGACGTGTCCCACCGGCGATATATAACGAAGTTCGCGAACACCTTCTAGAAATGTTAAACATTGGTGCAATAAGGGAATCTAAAAGCCCTTGGTCGTCTAACATTGTCATAGTTCGAAAGAAAACTGGAACAATGTTGTATTGACTACCGTAAATTGAACACAAAAACCAAGAAAGATGCCTACGCAATTCCTAGAGTTGATGACACTTTGCATATGTTGTCAGGCTCAAGATATTTCTCAAAACTAGATTTAAAAACAGGATACTGGCAAGTCGAAATGGAGGAATCCGATAAGGAAAAGACAGCTTTTCAAGTTTGGGGAATTGGGTTTTTCGAATGCAACCGTATGCCATTTGGTTTCTGTAACGCCCCAGCTACTTTCCAACGATTGATGGAGCGCTGCATGGGAGATCTAAACCTGAAAGATTGCCTGATTTATTTAGACGACATAGTTATATTTTCCCAGGATATAGAGTCTCACATCGATCGTCTAGACGCTGTTTTCCAACGCTTGTCCGAGAAAATCAACCCTTCAAAGTGTGCATTTTTCAAAGATAAAATTACTTACCTAGGTCACACAGTTTCAAAAGATAGTATAGAAGCCGATCCTGAAAAGACGAACGTTGTTAAACATTGGCCAGTACCCAACTCAGTGAAAGAAGTTAGAAAATTCCTAGGATTTGTTGGATATTTCAGACGATTCATCAAGGGATTCGCAACCATTGCTAGACCATTGAACAACCTGTTAATTGGACATCCTCTGAATACCGATAAACTATCCAAAAAGAAAGACAAAAGACATCCATTTATTTGGGGAAAAGAACAACAATCGGCATTTGAAGAATTGAAAACGCAATTGATTAACCCACCGATTCTAGCATATGCAGATTACAACTTGCCATTTCAACTACATACCGACGCTTCATTGAAAGGCCTTGGATCTGTGTTGTATCAGCGGCAAGACGGGATCGATCGGGTCATTGCGTATGCCAGTAGGAGCCTCAAACCTGCTGAAAGAAATTATCCTGCACACAAACTGGAATACCTTGCTCTAAAATGGTCAATTACGGAGAAGTTCCACGACTATCTTTATGGCGCTGCATTCGAGATTGTAACAGACAACAATCCATTGACGTATGTGAACACCACGGCTAAACTGGACGCAACTGGTCATAGGTGGATGGCTGCGTTATCCAACTATAATTTCAAACCTATCTACAGATGTGGAAAGGACAATGCAGACGCAGATGGCCTTTCACGACTACCAACTAGAGAGTCACAAGCAGCACAGGAAACAGCCATTGATGAACATGTGGTAGCAGCAATGTCGCTAGAGGCGTCGTCTCCACCATCTGAAACCCCATTTGCGTTCTCTCTTTTGTCCCCAGAATCATTAGAGGCAATGGATCCATTTCCATCACAGGAAGTTCCGTCTGATATTATCGAGTCAGAGTCATTGAGTTCTAAAGATTGGAGACAAGCACAACTTCAGGACCCAGTTATTTCTCAGCTTATCGACTGCATGGGAAAAGGCACTAGACCGTCTGCTAAGCGCGTCAGTGGCAGTATTAGTCCAGCAGTTAAATACCTCCGTGATTGGGACAATCTTGAACTCAGACAAGGGGTATTATTCAGATCCTGTCAATACAAAGGCCAAACGTACAAGCAGTTATTGCTACCAGCATCAGTTAGAGACGAAATATTCAGAGCTCTTCATGATGACCTAGGACATCAGGGCCGTGACAGAACGACATCCCTCTTCAAACAACGTTTCTTTTGGTCCGGTATGGATTCCTATATTGAAGACAAAGTTCGCAGTTGTAGACGTTGTATTACAAGGAAGGCACATCCAGCCATAGCTTCTCTAGTGAACATTTCATCTACTGCACCGAGGGAAATCATATGTGTTGACTACCTTAGTATTGAGCAGTCCAAGGGTGGCTTTGAACACATTCTGGTAGTAACTGATCACTTCACCAGGTATGCACAAGCCTATCCTACCAAGAATCAGACAGCTAAGACTACTGCAAAGGTGCTTTTTGACAAATTCATTGTACACTACGGATTTCCAGATAGAATACATAGTGATCAAGGGGCCAACTTCGAATCCGGTCTGATACGGGAGCTCTGTATGTTAGGTGGTACAGACAAGTCACATACAACAGCTTACCACGCGATGGGTAATGGAATGACAGAAAGATTCAACCAGACACTATTGAAGATGTTAGGAACATTAGAGGAGATCAAGAAATGCGATTGGAAGTCGTACGTCGAACCTTTGGTTCACGCCTATAACGTCACAATACACGACAGCACCGGGTTCTCGCCATATTTCCTCATGTTTGGCAGACAACCGAAACTAGCAATAGATGCCCTACTGGGAATTCAAGTTGATGACATACAATCCAAATCAAGAAATGAATATGTTCGAAAGCTACGCGATAGACTATCATACGCATATTCCAAAGCAAAGAAAACCGCCGATGAAACAGGGAATTCATACAAGAAATATTATGATCAAAAGGCGAAGGCGTCTATATTACACCAAGATGATATGGTATTGGCCAGGAATGTTACTGTCAGGGGGAAACATAAAATTGCAGACAAATGGAAGTCAGATCCATACATAGTCCTTTCGCAGCCAAACAAAGATATACCTGTGTATGTCATCAAGAAGGAACACTCAAAGTCAAGAAAAACTCGCACTGTCCACCGAAATCTCCTCCTTCCAATTAAAACAGCTAGAATTTTCACTTGAATTGCGTTTATTATAAAACAGATAAAATATCACACATGCGATTGTTATATACAACATAGATTATTAATTATAAATTTATTTCATGTTGTTGTAGGCCGATATATGTGTATATATATATATATCTATCCGTGTCTTAAAATGTCGGGACGCCATTTTCGCAGCCGAGGGGAATATGTCATAGGGTGAACTACTTTCAGTATTCTGATATATATTTCATATGTTTGATTGTGTATTAACTTGATAAGAGATATATCACGTGCAACTATCTTGCTTGTGACTAGCATTACTTTCCTAAAAGAAATCAACATAGTGTTGTAGTTTACATCTGCACATAATTTATGTTGTTATAGTCGAGTAGTGTTTAGCAGAACTTTAAGTTAGTAGAAAGTATGACTTACATCCCTTAGACCATCTAGTTTAATTCTAGTTAATTGTGTCCCTTGATTAATACACTTCTGCACGTGATCACTAGCCAATGACACTGTTACTGACATCCGCCATATTGTGGAAGATGTAAACAGAAGCCATAGGTTTATGTGCTACAACTAATTAGCCATCCTTGTGGATATATATTTAAATACCTACAGGTAAACATGTATTCTTAAATCATAAATGTATACTCTTTGAAGTGTATTGAATTATTTGCACAATATCGCCCTTGATCAAATGTGATTGTTAAATCGTTATGTATTGACTGGTAAGAATGTGTACGCATGTTTTACAGGATCGTATCTGTCGTTTGCAAATACAAAGTTGAACGTGAAACCCCGGTCTTGTTGTTTAACCCGGTATGGCTGAGCGGGCCGGGGACATATACATGAATGTTCCTCCTTCACTTATATATTCTATAACTATATATACATGAATGTCCCTCCTTCACTTATATATTCTATAACTATATATACATGAATTTAGGTAGATTGCCACTACAGAATATGAGATATTTCAATATTATAAAATTTTGGAGTAAGATTTTAAGTACAAATGAAGATAAATATGCTAAAAAAGTGTATTTAATGTTGATGCAAGACGCAACAGCTTACCCTAACAGGACAAACTGGTGTTCATTAATTAGAGATTTATTATGTACTCTTGGGTTTTATGAATGTTGGAAATGTTGACTTATTTTTAATTACTGTAAAACAAAGAATTAAAGACCAGTTCTTACAAAACTGGTCAGGTAGACTGAACGAATCGAGTAGGGCGTTATTTTATAGATATGTTTCACATCATAGGTTTCAACCGTATTTAGATATTGTTACTGTTAAGAAATTTCGTGTATGTTTAACCCGTTTACGTTTATCGTCACACAAACGCTTTATTGAAACTGGTCGATGGACAAAACCATTAAGTACACCAGTAAACGAAAGAAAATGTAACTCATGTAATAGTCTAGAAGATGAATTTCACTTTGTATTAGAATGTAACTTGTATTGTGATTTGAGAAAGCTGTTTAGTCCGAGATATTACTGGAGGCGTCCCAATATGCATAAATTTGTTGAATTAATTAATAGTGAAAATAAACAGGTTATTAAAAATTTAAGTATATATATAGAAAAATCATTTACCCTTAGGACAAATGAGTTGTATACTAGATAATAACGTGTTAGAATATAATATGTTATATGATAAGTCCAATATAATACCAATATAACTTGATGTATGTACTTTAATAGACGTCTTTCATAAACATGGTAAGCACAAGTAAATGTTATTGGTGTTAAGAATGAAAGAATATACATAAACTTTAGTGTCAAATATTGTGTATGGAACGTTATGTAATGCAGAAATGCTTGAAATGGTAAGGTTAGAATAAAGTAATAGAGTATACGTGTTATTTATGTTCTCCAATGTATCAAGACAATATTATATGCATATTGTACATTTTCTGTACGTTCATAACTTAACTGTAGATATGAGATGCAATGTACCCACTGTAACTTGTTGGTTAGTAGAAACGAGATTGTAGTAAATTTAACATGGCCGTTTAAGTATCGACACTAGTTAAGCCTGAAACATACTTATACTCAGTTTATTAAGCTAAATTATTGTTCGTTTGATTACTTTCACATGCTATACTGTTATATCATAACGTTAAGATAAGGTATATACCATGTATATAAATATTTGCGTTAGTATTATATAATTAATTAGATATATTGATATAATGAATTGCTGTCGCCATATTTTTGTATATGTATATGTATGCCACATGGGTCTGAGACCTTCTGGATTTAAACAAATAAAACTTTGAAACATGAATGTTCCTCCTTCACTTATATATTCTATAACTATATATACATGAATGTTCCTCCTTCACTTATATATTCTATAACTATATGTATATATATGTCCCTCCTTCACTAATATAGTATATAATTATATATACATATATGTCCCTCCTTCACTTATATATTCTATAACTATATATACATGTATGTCGCTCCTTCACTTATATATTATATAATTATATATACATGTATGTTGCTCCTTCACTTATATATTATATAACAATATGTACCTGTATGTCCCTCCTTCACTTATATATTATATAATTATATGTACATGTATGTTCCTCCTTCATTTATATATTATATAACTATATATACATGTATGTCCCTCCTTCACTTATATATTACATAACTATATGTACATGTATGTCCCTCCTTCACTTATATATTATATAACTATATGTATGTTCCTCCTTCACTTATATATTACATAACTATATGTATGTTCCTCCTTCACTTATATATTACATAACTATATATACATGTATGTTCCTCCTTCACTTATATATTATATAACTATATGTATGTTCCTCCTTCACTTATATATTACATAACTATATGTACATGTATGTTCCTCCTTCACTTATATATTACATAACTATATGTACATGTATGTCCCTCCTTCACTTATATATTCTATAAATATATATACATGAATGTTCCTCCGTCACTTATATATTCTATAACTATATATACATGTATGTTCCTCCTTCACTTATATATTCTATAACTATATATACATGAATGTCCCTCCTTCACTTATATATTCTATAACTATATATACATGAATGTTCCTCCTTCACTTATATATTCTATAACTATATATACATGAATGTTCCTCCTTCACTTATATATTCTATAACTATATATACATGAATGTCCCTCCTTCACTTATATATTCTATAACTATATGAACATGTATGTCCCTCCTTCACTTATATAATTATATATACATATATGTCCCACCTTCACTTATATATTCTATAACTATATATACATGTATGTCGCTCCTTCACTTATATATTATATAACTATATATACATGTATGTCGCTCCTTCACTTATATATTCTATAACTATATATACATGAATGTTCCTCCTTCACTTATATATTCTATAACTATATATACATGTATGTCCCTCCTTCACTTATATATTATATAATTATATATACAGGTATGTCGCTCCTTCACTTATATATTATATAACTATATGAACATGTATGTCCCTCCTTCACTTATATATTATATAACTATATATACATGAATGTTCCTCCTTCACTTATATATTATATAACTATATGTATGTCCCTCCTTCACTTATATATTATATAACTATATGAACATGCATGTTCCTCCTTCACTTATATATTATATAGCTATATGTACATGTATGTCCCTCCTTCACTTATATATTATATAACTATATATACATGAATGTTCACCCTTCACTTATATATTATATAGCTATACTATAGTATATGTACATGTATGTCCCTCCTTCACTTATATATTATATAACTATATATACATGAATGTTCCTCCTTCACTTATATATTATATAACTATATGTACATGTATGTCCCTCCTTCATTTATATATTATATAACTATATGTACATGTATGTTTATTTATTCTGGTCGAACCATTTAAATGCTGAATGGATGTTGCTTTCTTGAAACAGCTGGGTATGGGTATTATAAGTGATACATATGTCCGTCTGTCCGCCCCCGTAGGTTCATATACAACAGTTATGTATAAGTCCCTTAAATGTGATATGTCTGTTATTTGGTCACAATGTATAATTATGTTTGTTATGTGTATATCCTTTAGATTGTCACAATTGTTAACATATTTTAATGTTGTATTTGACTTTCCAGCTCCCAATACATGCCGTATTCTATTAGTTTGGCGGCCATGCAAGTCATGTGTCAATGGTGCCACGATATGTTTTAATGTTTATATTTTATATCACCATCCTTCTAGACACATCCACAGCGGTATAGTTTATATCACCATCCTTCTAGACACTTCCAAAGCGGTATAGTTTATATCACCATCCTTCTAGACACATCCAAAGCGGTATAGTTTATATCACCATCCTTCTAGACAAATCCACAGTGGTATAGTTTATATCACAATCCTTCTAGACACATCCAAAGCGGTATAGTTTATATCACCATCCTTCTAGACACATCCAAAGCGGTATAGTTTATATCACCATCCTTCTAGACACATCCAAAGCGGTATAGTTTATATCACCATCCTTCTAGACACATCCAAAACGGTATATTTTATATCACCATCCTTCTAGACACATCCACAGCGGTATAGTTTAATATCACCATCCTTCTAGACACATCCAAAGCGGTATAGTTTATATCACCATCCTTCTAGACACATCCAAAGCGGTATAGTTTATATCACCATCCTTCTAGACACATCCAAAACGGTATAGTTTATATCACCATCCTTCTAGACACATCCAAAACGGTATAGTTTATATCACAATCCTTCTAGACACATCCAAAGCGGTATAGTTTATATCACCATCCTTCTAGACACATCCAAAGCGGTATAGTTTATATCACCATCCTTTTAGACACATCCACAGCGGTATAGTTTATATCACCATCCTTCTACACACATCCAAAGCGGTAAAGTTTATATCACCATCCTTCTAGACACATCCATAGCGGTATAGTTAATATCACCATCCTTCTAGACACATCCAAAGAGGTATAGTTTATATCACCATCCTTCTAGACACATCCAAAGCGGTATAGTTTTTATCACCATCCTTCTAGACACATCCACAGCGGTATAGTTTATATCACCATCCTTCTAGACACATCCACAGCGGTATAGTTTATATCACCATCCGTCTAGACACATCCAAAGAGGTATAGTTTATATCACCATCCTTCTAGACACATCCAAAGCGGTATAGTTTATATCACCATCCTTATAGACACATCCAAAACGGTATAGTTTATATCACCATCCTTCTAGACACATCCAAAGCGGTATAGTTTATATCACCATCCTTCTAGACACATCCAAAGCGGTATAGTTTATATCACCATCCTTATAGACACATCCAAAGCGGTATAGTTTATATCACCATCCTTCTAGACACATCCAAAGCGGTATAGTTTATATCACCATCCTTCTAGACACATCCAAAGCGGTATAGTTTATATCACCATCCTTCTAGACACATACACAGCGGTATAGTTTATATCACCATCCTTCTAGACACATCCACAGCGGTATAGTATATATCACCATCCTTCTAGACACATCCAAAGCGGTATAGTTGATATCACCCTCCTTCTAGACACATACACAGCGGTATAGTTTATATCACCATCCTTCTAGACACATACATAGCGGTATAGTTTATATCACCATCCTTCTAGACACATACACAGCGGTATAGTTTATATCACCATCCTTCTAGACACATACACAGCGGTATAGTTTATATCACCATCCTTCTAGACACATGCAAAGCGGTATAGTTTATATCACCATCCTTCTAGACAATTCCACAGCGGTATTGTTTTATCACCATCCTTCTAGACACATCAAAGCGGTATAGTTTATATCACCATCCTTCTAGACACATCCAAAGCGGTATAGATTATATCACCATCCTTCTAGACACATCCAAAGCGATATAGTTTATATCACCATCCTTTTAGACACATCCAAAGCGGTATAGTTTATATCACCATCCTTCTAGACACATCCCACGGTATAGATTATATCACCATCCTTCTAGACACACCCAAAGCGGTATAGTTTATATCACCATCCTTCTAGACACATCCAAAGCGGTATAGTTTATATCACCATCCTTCTAGACACATACAAAGCAGTATAGTTTATATCACCATCCTTCTAGACACATCCAAGCGGTATAGTTTGTATCACCATCCTTCTAGACACATCCAAAGCGGTATAGATTATATCACCATCCTTCTAGACACATCCAAGCGATATAGTTTATATCACCATCCTTCTAGACACATCCAAAGCGGTATAGTTTATATCACCATCCTTCTAGACACTCCACAGTGGTACAGTTTTATATCACCATCCTTCTAGACACATCCAAAGTGGTATAGCTTATATCATCATCCTTCTAGACACATCCAAAGCGATATAGTTTATATCACCATCCTTCTAGAAACATCCAAAGCGGTATAGTTTATATCACCATCCTTCTAGACACATCCACAGCGGTATAGTTTATATCACCATCCTTCTAGACACATCCAAAGCGGTATAGTTTATATCACCATCCTTCTAGAAACATCCAAAGCGGTATAGTTTATATCACCATCCTTCTAGACACATCCAAAGCGATATAGTTTATATAACCATCCTTCTAGACACATCCAAAGCGGTATAGTTTATATCACCATCCTTCTAGACACATCCGCAACGGTATAGTTTATATCACCATCCTTCTAGACACATCCAAAGCGGTATAGTTTATATCACCATCCTTCTAGACACATCCAAAACGGTATAGTTTATATCACCATCCGTCTAGACACACCCAAAGCGATATAGTTTATATCACCATCCTTCTAGAAACATCCAAAGCGGTATAGTTTATATCACCATCCTTCTAGACACATCCAAAGCGGTATAGTTTATATCACCATCCTTCTAGACACATACACAGCCGTATAGTTTATATCACCATCCTTCTAGACACATCCACAGCGGTATAGTTTATATCACCATCCTTCTAGACACATCCAAAGCGGTATAGTTTATATCACCATCCTTCTAGACACATCCACAACGGTATAGTTTATATCACCATCCTTCTAGACACATCCAAAGCGGTATATATTTTATCACCATCCTTCTAGACACATCCACAGCGGTATAGTTTATACCACCATCCTTCTAGGCACATCCAAAGCGGTATAGTTTATATCACCATCCTTCTAGACACATCCAAAGCGATATAGTTTATATCACCATCCTTCAGACACATCCAAAGCGGTATAGTTTATATCACCATCCTTCTAGACACATCCACAGCGGTATAGTTTATATCACCATCCTTCTAGACACATCCAAAGCGGTATAGTTCATATCACCATCATTCTAGACACATAAAACAGCGGTATAGTTTATATCACCATCCTTCTAGACACATCCAAAGCGGTATAGTTTATATCACCATCCTTCTAGTCACATACACAGCGGTATAGTTTATATCACCATCCTTCTAGACACATGCAAAGCGGTATAGTTTATATCACCATCCTTCTAGACACATCCGAAGCGGTATAGTTCATATCACCATCCTTCTAGATACATACACAGTGGTATAGTTTATATCACCATCCTTCTAGACACATCCAAAGCGGTATAGTTTATATCACCATCCTTCTAGACACATACACAGCGGTATAGTTTATATCACCATCCTTCTAGACACATACACAGCGGTATAGTTTATATCACCATCCTTCTAGACACATGCAAAGCGGTATAGTTTATATCACCATCCTTCTAGACACATCCGAAGCGGTATAGTTCATATCACCATCCTTCTAGATACATACACAGTGGTATAGTTTATATCACCATCCTTCTAGACACATCCAAAGCGGTATAGTTTATATCACCATCCTTCTAGACACATACACAGCGGTATAGTTTATATCACCATCCTTCTAGACACATCATAATCGGTATAGTTTATATCACCATCCTTCTAGACACATCCACAGCGGTATAGTTTATATCACCATCCTTCTAGACACATCCAAAGCGGTATAGTTTATATCACCATCCTTCTAGACACATCCAAAGCGGTATAGTTTATATCAACATCCTTCTAGACACATACACAGCGTTATAGTTTATATCACCATCCTTCTAGACACATCCAAAGCGGTATAGTTTATATCACCATCCTTCTAGACACATTCACAGCGGTATAGTTTATATCACCATCCTTCTAGACACATCCAAAGCGGTATAGTTTATATCACCATCCTTCTACACACATCCAACGCGGTATAGTTTATATCACCATCCTTCTAGAGACATCCAAAGCGGTATAGTTTATATCACCATCCTTCTAGACACATCCAAAGCGGTATAGTTTATATCACCATCCTTCTAGACACATCCAAAGCGGTATAGTTTATATCACCATCCTTCTAGACACATAAACAGCGGTATAGTTTATATCACCATCCTTCTAGACACATCCAAAGCGGTATAGTTAATATCACCATCCTTCTAGACACATCCAATGCGGTATAGTTTATACCACCATCCTTCTAGGCACATCCAAAGCGGTATAGTTTATATCACCATCCTTCTAGACACATCCAAAGCGATATAGTTTATATCACCATCCTTCTAGACACATCCAAAGCGGTATAGTTTATATCACCATCCTTCTAGACACATCCACAGCGGTATAGTTTATATCACCATCCTTCTAGACACATCTAAACGGTATAGTTTATATCACCATCCTTCTAGACACATCCAAAGCGGTATAGTTTATATCACCATCCTTCTAGACACATCCGAAGCGGTATAGTTTATATCACCATCCTTCTAGACACATCCAAGCGGTATAGTTTATATCACCATCCTTCTAGACACACCACAGCGTATAGTTTATATCACCATCCTTCTAGACACATCCCAAAGCTATAGTTTTATCACCATCCTTCTAGACAATCCAAAGCGGTATAGTTTATATCACCATCCTTCTAGACACATCCAAAGCGGTACAGTTTATATCACCATCCTTCTAGACACATCCAAAGCGGTATAGTTTATATCACCATCCTTCTAGACACATACACAGCGGTATAGTTTATATCACCATCCTTCTAGACACATCCACAGCGGTATAGTTTATATCACCATCCTTCTAGACACACCCAAAGCGGTATAGTTTATATCACTATCCTTCTAGACACATCCACAGCGGTATAGTTTATATCACCATCCTTCTAGACACATCCAAAGCGGTGTAGTTTATATCACCATCCTTCTAGACACATCCAAAGCGAAATAGTTTATATCACCATCCTTCTAGACACATCATAATCGGTATAGTTTATATCACCATCCTTCTAGACACATCCACAGCGGTATAGTTTATATCACCATCCTTCTAGACACATCCAAAGCGGTATAGTTTATATCACCATCCTTCTAGACACATCCAAAGCGGTAGTTATATCAACATCCTTCTAGACACATCACAGCGTTATAGTTTATATCACCATCCTTCTAGACACATCCAAAGCGGTATAGTTTTATCACCATCCTTCTAGACACATTCCAGCGGTATAGTTTATATCACCATCCTTCTAGACACATCCAAGCGGTATAGTTTATATCACCATCCTTCTACACACATCCAACGCGGTATAGTTTATATCACTCCTTCTAGAACATCCAAAGCGGTATAGTTTATATCACCATCCTTCTAGACACATCCAAAGCGGTATAGTTTATATCACCATCCTTCTAGACACATCCAAAGCGGTATAGTTTATATCACCATCCTTCTAGACACATAAACAGCGGTATAGTTTATATCACCATCCTTCTAGACACATCCAAAGCGGTATAGTTAATATCACCATCCTTCTAGACACATCCAATGCGGTATAGTTTATAACACCATCCTTCTAGACACATCCAAAGCGGTATAGTTTATATCACCATCCTTCTAGACACATCCAAAGCGGTATAGTTTATATCACCATCCTTCTAGACACATCCAAAGCGATATAGTTTATATAACCATCCTTCTAGACACATCAAAAGCGGTATAGTTTATATCACCATCCTTCTAGACACATCCACAGCGGTATAGTTTATATCACCATCCTTCTAGACACATCCAAAGCGGTATAGTTTATATCACCATCCTTCTAGACACATCAAAAGCGGTATAGTTTATATCACCATCCTTCTAGACACATCCAAAGCGGTATAGTTTATATCACCATCCTTCTAGACACATCCAAAGCGATAAAGTTTATATCACCATCCTTCTAGACACATCCAAAGCGGTATAGTTTATATCACCATCCTTCTAGACACATCCAAAGCGGTATAGCTTATATCACCATCCTTCTAGACACATCCAAAGCGGTATAGTTTATATCACCATACTTCTAGACACATCCAAAGCGGTATAGTTTATATCACCATCCTTCTAGACACATCCAAAGCGGTATAGTTTATATCACCATCCTTCTAGACACATCCACAGCGGTATAGTGTATATCACCATCCTTCTAGACACATCCAAAGCGGTATAGTTTATATCACCTTCCTTCTAGACACATCCAAAGCGGTATAGTTTATATCACCATCCTTCTAGACACATCCACAGCGGTAGAGTTTATATCACCATCCCTCTAGACACATCCACAGCGGTATAGTTTATATCACCATCCTTCTAGACACATCCAAAGAGGTATAGTTTATATCACCATCCTTCTAGACACATCCACAGCGGTATAGTTTATATCACCATCCTTCTAGACACATCCAAAGCGGTATAGTTTATATCACCATCCTTCTAGACACATCCAAAGCGATATAGTTTATATCACCATCCTTCTAGACACATCATAAGCGATATAGTTTATATCACCACCCTTCTAGACACATCCACAGCGGTATAGTTTATATCACCATCCTTCTAGACACATCCACAGCGGTATAGTTTATATCACCATCCTTCTAGACACATCCAAAACGGCATAGTTTATATCACCATCCTTCTACACACATACACAGCGGTATAGTTCATATCACCATCCTTATAGACACATCCAAAGCGGTATAGTTTATATCACCATCCTTCTAGACACATCCAAAGCGGTATAGTTTATATCACCATCCTTCTAGACACATCCACAACGGTATAGTTTATATCACCATCCTTCTAGACACATCCAAAGCGGTATAGTTTATATCACCATCCTTCTAGACACATCCAAAGCGGTATAGTTTATATCACCATCCTTCTAGAGACATCCAAAGCGGTATAGTTTGTATCACCATCCTTCTAGACACATCCAAAGCGGTATAGTTTATATCACCATCCTTCTAGACACATCCAAAGCGGTATAGGTTATATCACCAACCTTCTAGACACATCCAAAGCGGTATAGTTTATATCATCATCCTTCTAGACACATACACAGCGGTATAGTTTATATCACCATCCTTCTAGACACATCCACAGCGGTATAGTTTATATCACCATCCTTCTAGACACATCCAAAACGGTATAGTTTATATCACCATCCTTCTAGACACATTCACAGCGGTAGAGTTTATATCACCATCCTTCTAGACACATCCAAAGCGGTATAGTTTATATCACCATCCTTCTAGAGACATCCAATTTGGTATAGTTTATAACACCATCCTTCTAGACACATCCAAAGCGGTATAGTTTATATCACCATCCTTCTAGAAACATCCCAAGCGGTATAGTTTATATCACCATCCTTCTAGACACATCCAACGCGGTATAGTTTATATCACCATCCTTCTAGAGACATCCAAAGCGGTATAGTTTATATCACCATCCTTCTAGACACATCCAAAGCGGTATAGTTTATATCACCATCCTTCTAGACACATCCAAAGCGGTATAGTTTATATCACCATCCTTCTAGACACATACACAGCGGTATAGTTTATATCACCATCCTTCTAGACACATCCACAGCGGTATAGTTTATATCACCATCCTTCTAGACACATCCAAACCGGTATAGTTTATATCACCATCCTTCTAGACACATTCACAGCGGTAGAGTTTATATCACCATCCTTCTAGACACATCCAAAGCGGTATAGTTTATATCACCATCCTTCTAGACACATCCAATGCGGTATAGTTTATAACACCATCCTTCTAGACACATCCAAAGCGGTATAGTTTATATCACCATCCTTCTAGACACATCCATAGCGGTATAGTTTATATCACCATCCTTCTAGACACATCCAAAGCGATATAGTTTATATAACCATCCTTCTAGACACATCAAAAGCGGTATAGTTTATATCACCATCCTTCTAGACACATCCACAGCGGTATAGTTTATATCACCATCCTTCTAGACACATCCAAAGCGGTAGTTTATATCACCATCCTTCTAGACACATCAAAAGCGGTATATTTTTATATCACCATCCTTCTAGACACATCCAAGCGGTATAGTTTATATCACCATCCTTCTAGACACATCCAAAGCGATAAAGTTTATATCACCATCCTTCTAGACACATCCAAAGCGGTATAGTTTATATCACCATCCTTCTAGACACATCCAAAGCGGTATAGTTTATATCACCATCCTTCTACACACATCCAAAGCGGTATAGTTTATATCACCATCCTTCTAGACACATCCAAAGCGGTATAGTTTATATCACCATCCTTCTAGACACATCCAAAGCGGTATAGTTTATATCACCATCCTT
>CM026386.1:35273699-35358814 GCA_014843695.1 Archivesica marissinica | reverse complement strand
TGTGTATGCAAGAGACATTGAAGGAGATATAGTATAGGGGTATCGCTCATGCTTGTAGTGTGTATACAAGAGACATTGAATGAGATATAGTATAGGGGTATCGCTCATGCTTGTAGTGTGTATGCAAGTGACATTGAAGTTGATATAGTATAGGGGTATCGCTCCTGCTTGTAGTATGTATACAAGAGACATTGAAGGAGATATAGTATAGGGGTATCGCTCATGCTTGTAGTATGTATGCAAGATACATTGAAGGGGATATAGTATAGGGGTATCGCTCATGCTTGTAGTATGTATGCAAGATACATTGAAGGGGATATAGTATAGGGGTATCGCTCATGCTTATAGTATGTATACAAGATACATTGAAGGAGATATATTGTAGTGGTATCGCTCATGCGCTTGTGGTATGTAAACAAGAGACATTGAAGGAGATATAGTATAGGGGTATTGCACATGCTTGTAGTATGTATACAAGAGACATTGAAGGAGATATAGTATAGGGGTATTGCTCATGCTTGTAGTATGTATACAAGAGACATTGAAGGAGATATAGTATAGGGGTATCGCTCATGCTTGTAGTGTGTATACAATAGACATTGAAGGAGATATAGTATAGGGGTATCGCTCATGCTTGTAGTATGTATGCAAGATACATTGAAGGAGATATAGTATAGGGGTATCGCTCATGCTTGTAGTATGTATGCAAGATACATTGAAGGGGATACAGTATAGGGGTATCGCTCATGCTTGTAGTATGTATACAAGATACATTGAAGGAGATATAGTGTAGTGGTATCGCTCATGCGCTTGTAGTATGTACACAAGAGACATTGAAGGAGATATAGTATAGGGGTATCGCTCATGCTTGTAGTATGTATACAAGAGACATTGAAGGAGATAAGTATATGGGTATCGCTCATGCTTGTAATATGTATACAAGATACATTGAAGGAGATATATATTATAGGGGTATCGCTCATGTTTTTAGTGTGTATACAAGAGATATTGAAGGAGATATAGTATAGAGGTATCGCTCATGTTTGTAGTGTGTATACAAGAGACATTGAAGGAGATATAGTATAGGGGTATCGCTCATGCTTGTAGTATGTATACAAGAGACATTGAAGGAGATATAGTATAGGGGTATCGCTCATGCTTGTAGTATGTATACAAGAGACATTGGGGTTTGGGTTGTTGTTTGTTGTTTTGAAGGAGATATAGTATAGGGGTATCGCTCATGTTTGTAGTGTGTATACAAGAGACATTGAAGGAGATATAGTATGGGGTATCGCTCATGCTTGTAGTATGTATACAAGAGACATTGAAGGAGATATGTATAGGGGTATCGCTCCTGCTTGTAGTATGTATACAAGAGACATTGAAGGAGATATAGTATAGGGGTATCGCTCATGCTTGTAGTGTGTATGCAAGAGACATTGAAGTAGATATAGTATAGGGGTATCGCTCATGCTTGTAGTGTGTATACAAGAGATATTGAAGGAGATATAGTATAGGGGTATCGCTCATGCTTGTAGTATGTATACAAGAGACATTGAAGGAGATATAGTATAGGGGTATCGCTCATGCTTGTAGTATGTATACAAGAGATATTGAAGGAGATATAGTATAGGGGTATCGCTCATGCTTGTAGTGTGTATACAAGATACATTGAAGGAGATATAGCATAGTGGTATCGCTCATGCTTGTAGTATGTATACAAGAGACATTGAAGGAGATATAGTATAGGGGTATCGCTCATGTTTGTAGTATGTATACAAGAGACATTGAAGGAGATATAGTATAGGGGTATCGCTCATGCTTGTAGTATGTATACAAGAGACATTGAAGGAGATATAGTATAGGGGTATCGCTCCTGCTTGTAGTATGTATACAAGAGACATTGAAGGAGATATAGTATAGGGGTATCGCTCATGCTTGTAGTATGTATGCAAGATACATTGAAGGAGATATAGTATAGGGGTATCGCTCATGCTTGTAGTATGTATGCAAGATACATTGAAGGAGATATAGTATAGGGGTATCGCTCATGCTTGTAGTATGTATACAAGATACATTGAAGGAGATATAGTGTAGTGGTATCGCTCATGCGCTTGTGGTATGTACACAAGAGACATTGAAGGAGATATAGTATAGGGGTATTGCTCATGCTTGTAGTATGTATACAAGAGACATTGAAGGAGATATAGTATAGGGGTATTGCTCATGCTTGTAGTATGTATACAAGAGACATTGAAGGAGATATAGTATAGGGGTATCGCTCATGCTTGTAGTGTGTATAAAATAGACATTGAAGGAGATATAGTATAGGGGTATCGCTCATGCTTGTAGTATGTATGCAAGATACATTGAAGGAGATATAGTATAGGGGTATCGCTCATGCTTGTAGTATGTATGCAAGATACATTGAAGGGGATACAGTATAGGGGTATCGCTCATGCTTGTAGTATGTATACAAGATACATTGAAGGAGATATAGTGTAGTGGTATCGCTCATGCGCTTGTAGTATGTACACAAGAGACATTGAATGAGATATAGTATAGGGGTATTGCTCATGCTTGTAGTATGTATACAAGAGACATTGAAGGAGATAAATATATGGGTATCGCTCATGCTTGTAGTATGTATACAAGATACATTGAAGGAGATATATATTATAGGGGTATCGCTCATGTTTGTAGTGTGTATACAAGAGATATTGAAGGAGATATAGTATAGAGGTATCGCTCATGTTTGTAGTGTGTATACAAGAGACATTGAAGGAGATATAGTATAGGGGTATCGCTCATGCTTGTAGTATGTATACAAGAGACATTGAAGGAGATATAGTATAGGGGTATCGCTCCTGCTTGTAGTATGTATACAAGAGACATTGAAGGAGATATAGTATAGGGGTATCGCTCATGCTTGTAGTGTGTATGCAAGAGACATTGAAGGAGATATAGTATAGGGGTATCGCTCATGCTTGTAGTGTGTATACAAGAGACATTGAAGGAGATATAGTATAGGGGTATCGCTCATGCTTGTAGTATGTATACAAGAGACATTGAAGGAGATATAGTATAGGGGTATCGCTCATGCTTGTAGTATGTATACAAGAGACATTGAAGGAGATATAGTATAGGGGTATCGCTCATGCTTGTAGTATGTATACAAGAGACATTGAAGGAGATATAGTATAGGGGTATCGCTCATGCTTGTAGTATGTATGCAAGATACATTGAAGGAGATATAGTATAGGGGTATCGCTCATGCTTGTAGTATGTATACAAGATACATTGAAGGAGATATAGTATAGTGGTATCGCTCATGCGCTTGTAGTATGTACACAAGAGACATTGAAGGAGATATAGTATAGGGGTATTGCTCATGCTTGTAGTATGTATACAAGAGACATTGAAGGAGATATAGTATATGGGTATCGCTCATGCTTGTAGTGTGCATACAAGAGACATTGAAGGAGATATAGTATAGGGTATCGCTCATGCTTGTAGTGTGTATGCAAGAGACATTGAAGGAGATATAGTATAGGGGTATCGCTCATGCTTGTAGTGTGTATACAAGAGACATTGAAGGAGATATAGTATAGGGGTATCGCTCCTGCTTGTAGTATGTATACAAGAGACATTGAAGGAGATATAGTATAGGGGTATCGCTCATGCTTGTAGTGTGTATGCAAGAGACATTGAAGGAGATATAGTATAGGGGTATCGCTCATGCTTGTAGTGTGTATGCAATATACATTGAAGGAGATATAGCATAGTGGTATCGCTCATGCTTGTAGTATGTATACAAGAGACAATGAAGGAGATATAGTATGGGGGTATCGCTCATGCTTGTAGTATGTATGCAAGAGACATTGAAGGAGATATAGTATAGGGGTATCGCTCATGCTTGTAGTATGTATACAAGATACATTGAAGGAGATATAGTATAGGGGTATCGCTCATGCTTGTAGTGTGTATACAAGAGACATTGAAGGAGATATAGTATAGGGGTATCGCTCATGCTTGTAGTATGTATGCAAGAGACATTGAAGGAGATATAGTATAGGGGTATCGCTCATGCTTGTAGTGTGTATACAAGAGACATTGAAGGAGATATAGTATAGGGGTATCGCTCATGCTTGTAGTATGTATACAAGAGACATTGAAGGAGATATAGTATAGGGGTATCGCTCATGCTTGTAGTATGTATACAAGAGATATTGAAGGAGATATAGTATAGGGGCATCGCTCCTGCTTGTAGTATGCATACAAGAGACATTGAAGGAGATATATTATAGGGGTATCGCTCATGCTTGTAGTATGTATGCAAGATACATTGAAGGAGATATAGTATAGGGGTATCGCTCATGCTTGTAGTATGTATACAAGATACATTGAAGGAGATATAGTGTAGTGGTATCGCTCATGCGCTTGTGGTATGTACACAAGAGACATTGAAGGAGATATAGTATAGGGGTATTGCTCATGCTTGTAGTATGTATACAAGAGACATTGAAGGAGATATAGTATAGGGGTATCGCTCATGCTTGTAGTATGTATGCAAGAGACATTGAAGGAGATATAGTATAGGGTATCGCTCATGCTTGTAGTATGTATACAAGAGACATTGAAGGAGATATAGTATAGGGGTATCGCTCATGCTTGTAGTATGTATACAATATACATTGAAGGAGATATAGTATAGGGGTATCGCTCATGCTTGTAGTGTGTATACAAGAGACATTGAAGGAGATATAGTATAGGGGTATCGCTCATGTTTGTAGTGTGTATGCAAGAGACATTGAAGGAGATATAGTATAGGGGTATCGCTCATGCTTGTAGTGTGTATACAAGAGACATTGAAGGAGATATAGTATAGGGGTATCGCTCATGCTTGTAGTATGTATACAAGATACATTGAAGGAGATATAGTATAGGGGTATTGCTCATGCTTGTAGTGTGTATACAAGAGACATTGAAGGAGATAAGTATAGGGGTATCGCTCATGCTTGTAGTGTGTATACAAGAGACATTGAAGGAGATATAGTATAGGGGTATCGCTCATGTTTGTAGTGTGTATGCAAGAGACATTGAAGGAGATATAGTATAGGGGTATCGCTCATGCTTGTAGTGTGTATACAAGAGATATTGAAGGAGATATAGTATAGGGGTATCGCTCATGCTTGTAGTATGTATGCAAGATACATTGAAGGAGATATAGTATAGGGGTATCGCTCATGCTTGTAGTATGTATATAAGATACATTGAAGGAGATATAGTGTAGTGGTATCGCTCATGCTTGTAGTATTTACACAAGAGACATTGAAGGAGATATAGTGTAGGGGTATCGCTCATGCTTGTAGAATGTATGCAAGAGACGTTGAGGAGATAGAGTATAGGGGTATCGCTCATGCTTGTAGTGTGTATACAAGAGACATTGAAGGAGATATAGTAGAGGGGTATCGCTCATGTTTGTAGTGTGTATGCAAGAGACATTGAAGGAGATATAGTATAGGGGTATCGCTCATTCTTGTAGTGTGTATACAAGAGATATTGAAGGAGATATACTATAGGGATATCGCTCATGCTTGTAGTATGTATGCAAGATACATTGAAGGAGATATAGTATAGGGGTATCGCTCATGCTTGTAGTATGTATACAAGATAAATTGAAGGAGATATAGTGTAGTGGTATCGCTCATGCGCTTGTAGTATTTACACAAGAGACATTGAAGGTGATATAGTATAGGGGTATTGTTCATGCTTGTAGTATGTATTCAAGAGACATTGAAGGAGATATAGTATAGTGGTATCGCTCATGCTTGTAGTGTGTATACAAGAGATATTGAAGTAGATAGGTATTGGGGTATCGCTCATGTTTGTAGGGTGTATACAAGAGACATTGAAGGAGATATAGTATAGGGGTATCGCTCATATTTGTAGTGTTTATGCAAGAGACATTGAAGGAGATATAGTATAGGGGTATCGCTTATGCTTGTAATGTGCATACAAGAGACATTGAAGGAGATATAGTATATGGGTATCGCTCATGCTTGTAATGTGTATGCACGATACATTGAAGGAGATATAGTATAGGGGTATCGATCATGCTTGTAGTGTGTATACAAGAGACAATGAAGGAGATATAGTATAGGGGTATCGCTCATGTTTGTAGTATGTATGCAAGAGACATTGAAGGAGAAATAGTATAGGGGTATCGCTCATGCTTGTTGTATGTATGCAAGTTACATTGAAGGAGATATAGTATAGGGGTATCGCTCATGTTTGTAGTATGTATGCAAGATACATTGAATGAGATATAGTATAGGGGTATTGCTCATGCTTGTAGTGTGTATGCAAGAGACATTGAAGGAGATATAGTATATGGGTATCGCTCATGCTTGTAGGGTGTATACAAGAGACATTGAAGGATATATAGTATAGGGGTATCGCTTATGCTTGTAGTATGTATGCAAGATACATTGAAGGAGATATAGTATAGGGGTATCGCTCATGCTTGTAGTATGTATACAAGATACATTGAAGGAGATATAGTGTAGTGGTATCGCTCATGCACTTGTAGTATGTACACAAGAGACATTGAAGGAGATATAGTATAGGGGTATTGCTCATGCTTGTAGTATGTATACAAGAGACATTGAAGGAGATATAGTATAGTGGTATCGCTCGTGCTTGTAGTGTGTATACAAGAGATATTGAAGTAGATAGGTATAGGGGTATCGCTCATGTTTGTAGGGTGTATACAAGATACATTGAAGGAGATATATTATAGGGGTATCGCTCATGTTTGTAGTGTTTATGCAAGAGACATTGAAGGAGATAGAGTATAGGGGTATCGCTTATGCTTGTAATGTGCATACACGAGACATTGAAGGAGATATAGTATAGGGGTATCGCTCATACTTGTAGTGTATATACACGATACATTGAAGGAGATATTGTATAGGGGTATCGCTCATGCTTGTAGTGTGTATACAAGAGACATTGAAGGAGAAATAGTATAGGGGCATCGCTCCTGCTTGTAGTATGCATACAAGAGACATTGAAGGAGATATATTATAGGGGTATCGCTCATGCTTGTAGTATGTATACAAGAGATATTGAAGGAGATATAGTATAGAGGCATCGCTCCTGCTTGTAGTATGCATACAAGAGACATTGAAGGAGATATATTATAGGGGTATCGCTCATGCTTGTAGTATGTATGCATGATACATTGAAGGAGATATAGTATAGGGGTATCGCTCATGCTTGTAGTATGTATACAATATACATTGAAGGAGATATAGTGTAGTGGTATCGCTCATGCGCTTGTGGTATGTACACAAGAGACATTGAAGGAGATATAGTATAGGGGTATTGCTCATGCTTGTAGTATGTATACAAGAGACATTGAAGGAGATATAGTATATGGGTATCGCTCATGCTTGTAGTGTGCATACAAGAGACATTGAAGGAGATATAGTATAGGGGTATCGTTCATGTTTGTAGTATGTATGCAAGAGACATTGAAGGAGATATAGTATAGGGTATCGCTCATGCTTGTAGTATGTATGCAAGATACATTGAAGGAGATATAGTATAGGGGTATCGCTCATGCTTGTAGTATGTATACAAGAAACATTGAAGGAGATATAGTATAGGGGTATCGCTCATGTTTGTAGTGTGTATGCAAGAGACATTGAAGGAGATATAGTATAGGGGTATCGCTCATGCTTGTAGTGTGTATACAAGAGATATTGAAGGAGATATAGTGTAGTGGTATCGCTCATGCGCTTGTAGTATTTACACAAGAGACATTGAAGGAGATATAGTATAGGGGTATCGCTCATGCTTGTAGCATGTATGCAAGAGACGTTGAGGAGATAGAGTATAGGGGTATCGCTCATGCTTGTAGTGTGTATACAAGAGACATTGAAGGAGATAGGTATAGGGGTATCGCTCATGCTTGTAGTATGTACACAAGAGACATTGAAGGAGATATAGTATAGGGGTATTGCTCATGCTTGTAGTATGTATACAAGAGATATTGAAGGAGATATAGTATAGTGGTATCGCTCATGCTTGTAGTGTGTATACAAAAGATATTGAAGTAGATAGGTATAGGGGTATCGCTCATGTTTGTAGAGTGTATACAAGATACATTGAAGGAGATATAGTATAGGGGTATCGCTCATGTTTGTGGTGTTTATGCAAGAGACATTGAGGGAGATATAGTATAGGGGTATCGCTCATGCTTGTAGTGTGTATACAAGAGATATTGAAGGAGATATAGTATAGGGGTATCGCTCATGCTTGTAGTATGTATGCAAGATACATTGAAGGAGATATAGTATAGGGGTATCGCTCATGCTTGTAGTATGTATACAAGATACATTGAAGGAGATATAGTATAGGGGTATTGTTCATGCTTGTAGTATGTATACAAGAGACATTGAAGGAGATATAGTATAGTGGTATCGCTCATGCTTGTAGTGTGTATACAAGAGATATTGATGTAGATAGGTATAGGGGTATCGCTCATGTTTGTAGGGTGTATACAAGAGACATTGAAGGAGATATAGTATAGGGGTATCGCTCATGTTTGTAGTGTTTATGCAAGAGACATTGAAGGAGATATAGTATAGGGGTATCGCTTATGCTTGTAATGTGCATACAAGAGACATTGAAGGAGATATAGTATAGGGGTATCGCTCATGCTTGTAGTGTGTATGCACGATACATTGAAGGAGATATAGTATAGGGGTATCGCTCATGCTTGTAGTGTGTATACAAGAGACATTGAAGGAGATATAGTATAGGGGTATCGCTCATGTTTGTAGTATGTATGCAAGAGACATTGAAGGAGATATAGTATAGGGGTATCGCTCATGCTTGTAGTATGTATGCAAGATACATTGAAGGAGATATAGTATAGGGGTATCGCTCATGCTTGTAGTATGTATACAAGATACATTGAATGAGATATAGTATAGGGGTATTGCTCATGCTTGTAGTGTGTATGCAAGAGACATTGAAGGAGATATAGTATATGGGTATCGCTCATGCTTGTAGTGTGTATACAAGAGACATTGAAGGATATATAGTATAGGGGTATCGCTCATGCTTGTAGTATGTATGCAAGATACATTGAAGGAGATATAGTATAGGGGTATCGCTCATGCTTGTAGTATGTATACAAGATACATTGAAGGAGATATAGTGTAGTGGTATCGCTCATGCGCTTGTAGTATGTACACAAGAGACATTGAAGGAGATATAGTATAGGGGTATTGCTCATGCTTGTAGTATGTATACAAGAGACATTGAAGGAGATATAGTATAGGGGTATCGCTCATGCTTGTAGTGTGTATACAAGAGACATTGAAGTAGATATGTATAGGGGTATCGCTCATGTTTGTAGTGTGTATACAAGATACATTGAAGGAGATATAGTATAGGGGTATCGCTCATGTTGTAGTGTTTATGCAAGAGACATTGAAGGAGTAGTATAGGGGTATCGCTTATGCTTGTAATGTGCATACAAGAGACATTGAAGGAGATATAGTATAGGGGTATCGTCATGGTAGTGTATATACACGATACATTGAAGGAGATATTGTATAGGGGTATCGCTCATGCTTGTAGTGTGTATACAAGAGACATTGAAGGAGATATAGTATAGGGGTATCGCTCATGTTTGTAGTATGTATGCAAGAGACATTGAAGGTGATATAGTATAGGGTATCGCTCATGCTTGTAGTATGTATACAAGATACATTGAAGGAGATATAGTATAGGGGTATCGCTCATGCTTGTAGTATGTATACAAGATACATTGAAGGAGATATAGAATAGGGGTATTGCTCATGCTTGTAGTGTGTATACAAGAGACATTGAAGGAGATAAGTATATGGGTATCGCTCATGCTTGTAGGGTGTATACAAGAGACATTGAAGGAGATATACTATAGGGGTATCGCTCATGTTTGTAGTGTGTATGCAAGAGACATTGAAGGAGATATAGTATAGGGGTATCGCTTATGCTTGTAATGTGCATACAAGAGACATTGAAGGATATATAGTATAGGGGTATCGCTCATGCTTGTAGTGTGTATACAAGAGACATTGAAGGAGATATAGTATAGGGGTATCGCTCATGCTTGTAGCATGTATGCAAGAGACATTGAAGGAGATAGAGTATAGGGGTATCGCTCATGCTTGTAGTGTGTATACAAGAGACATTGATGGAGATACGTATAGGGGTATCGCTCATGCTTGTAGGATGTATACAAGAGACATTGAAGTAGATATAGTATAGGGGTATCGCTCATGTTTGTAGTGTGTATGCAAGAGACATTGAAGGAGATATAGTATAGGGGTATCGCTCATGCTTGTAGTGTGTATACAAGAGATATTGAAGGAGATATAGTATAGGGGTATCGCTCATGCTTGTAGTATGTATGCAAGAGACATTGAAGGAGATATAGTATAGGGGTATCGCTCATGCTTGTAGTATGTATACAAGAGACATTGAAGGAGATAGTATAGGGGTATCGCTCATGCTTGTAGTTGTATACAAGAGACATTGAAGGAGATATAGTATAGGGGTATCGCTCATGTTTGTAGTGTGTATGCAAGAGACATTGAAGGAGATATAGTATAGGGGTATCGCTCATGCTTGTAGTGTGTATACAAGAGACATTGAAGGAGATATAGTGTAGTGGTATCGCTCATGCGTTGTAGTATGTACACAAGAGACATTGAAGGAGATATAGTATAGGGGTATCGCTCATGCTTGTAGTGTATCAAGAGACTTGAGGAGATAAGTATAGGGGTATCGCTCATGCTTGTAGTGTGTATACAAGAGACATTGAAGGAGATATGTATAGGGGTATCGCTCATGCTTGTAGTATGTATACAAGAGACATTGAAGGAGATATAGTATAGGGGTATTGCTCATGCTTGTAGTATGTATACAAGAGACATTGAAGGAGATATAGTATAGGGGTATCGCTCATGCTTGTAGTGTGTATACAAGAGACATTGAAGGAGATAGTATAGGGGTATCGCTCATGCTTGTAGAGTGTATACAAGAGACATTGAAGGAGATATAGTATAGGGGTATCGCTCATGTTTGTAGTGTGTATGCAAGAGACATTGAAGGAGATATAGTATAGGGGTATCGCTCATGCTTGTAGTGTGTATACAAGAGATATTGAAGGAGATATAGTATAGGGGTATCGCTCATGCTTGTAGTATGTATACAAGAGACATTGAAGGAGATATAGTATAGGGGTATCGCTCATGCTTGTAGTATGTATACAAGATACATTGAAGGAGATATAGTATAGGGGTATTGCTCATGCTTGTAGTATGTATACAAGAGACATTGAAGGAGATATAGTATAGGGGTATCGCTCATGCTTGTAGTGTGTATACAAGAGATATTGAAGTAGATAGGTATAGGGGTATCGCTCATGTTTGTAGGGTGTATACAAGAGACATTGAAGGAGATATAGTATAGGGGTATCGCTCATGCTTGTAGTGTGTATACAAGAGACATTGAAGGAGATATAGTATAGGGGTATCGCTCATGCTTGTAGTGTGTATACAAGAGACATTGAAGGAGATATAGTATAGGGGTATCGCTCATGCTTGTAGTGTGTATGCAAGATACATTGAAGGAGATATAGTATAGGGGTATCGCTCATGCTTGTAGTGTGTATACAAGAGACATTGAAGGAGATATAGTATAGGGGTATCGCTCATGCTTGTAGTATGTATGCAAGAGACATTGAAGGAGATATAGTATAGGGGTATCGCTCATGCTTGTAGTATGTATACAAGATACATTGAAGGAGATATAGTATAGGGGTATCGCTCATGCTTGTAGTATGTATACAAGAGACATTGAAGGAGATATAGTATAGGGGTATCGCTCATGCTTGTAGTGTGTATACAAGAGACATTGAAGGAGATATAGTATAGGGGTATCGCTCATGCTTGTAGTGTGTATACAAGAGACATTGAAGGAGATATAGTATAGGGGTATCGCTCATGCTTGTAGTATGTATACAAGAGACATTGAAGGAGATATAGTATAGGGGTATCGCTCATGCTTGTAGTATGTATACAAGAGACATTGAAGGAGATATAGTATAGGGGTATCGCTCATGCTTGTAGTATGTATACAAGAGACATTGAAGGAGATATAGTATAGGGGTATCGCTCATGCTTGTAGTGTGTATACAAGAGACATTGAAGGAGATATAGTATAGGGGTATCGCTCATGCTTGTAGTGTGTATACAAGAGACATTGAAGGAGATATGTATAGGGGTATCGCTCATGCTTGTAGTATGTATACAAGATACATTGAAGGAGATATAGTATAGGGGTATCGCTCATGCTTGTGTGTGTATACAAGAGACATTGAAGGAGATATAGTATAGGGGTATCGCTCATGCTTGTAGTATGTATACAAGAGACATTGAAGGAGATATAGTATAGGGTATCGCTCATGCTTGTAGTATGTATACAAGAGACATTGAAGGAGATATAGTATTGGGGTATCGCTCATGCTTGTAGTGTGTATAAAAGAGACATTGAAGGAGATATATATAGGGGTATCGCTCATGCTTGTAGTATGTATACAAGAGACATTGAAGGAGATATAGTATAGGGGTATCGCTCATGCTTGTAGTATGTATACAAGAGACATTGAAGGAGATATAGTATAGGGGTATCGCTCATGCTTGTAGTATGTATACAAGAGACATTGAAGGAGATATAGTATAGGGGTATCGCTCATGCTTGTAGTGTGTATACAAGAGACATTGAAGGAGATATAGTATAGGGGTATCGCTCATGCTTGTAGTGTGTATACAAGAGACATTGAAGGAGATATAGTATAGGGGTATCGCTCATGCTTGTAGTGTGTATGCAAGAGAATTGAAGGAGATATAGTATAGGGGTATCGCTTGCTTGTAGTGTGTATACAAGAGACATTGAAGGAGATATAGTATAGGGGTATCGCTCATGCTTGTAGTGTGTATACAAGAGACATTGAAGGAGATATAGTATAGGGGTATCGCTCATGCTTGTAGTGTGTATACAAGAGACATTGAAGGAGATATAGTATAGGGGTATCGCTCATGCTTGTAGTGTGTGTACAAGAGACATTGAAGGAGATATAGTATAGGGGTATCGCTCATGCTTGTAGTATGTATACAAGAGACATTGAAGGAGATATAGTATAGGGGTATCGCTCATGCTTGTAGTGTGTATACAAGAGACATTGAAGGAGATATAGTATAGGGGTATCGCTCATGCTTGTAGTGTGTATACAAGAGATATTGAAGGAGATATAGTATAGGGGTATCGCTCATGCTTGTAGTATGTATGCAAGAGACGTTGAAGGAGATAGAGTATAGGGGTATCGCTCATGCTTGTAGTGTGTATACAAGAGACATTGAAGGAGATATGTATAGGGGTATCGCTCATGCTTGTAGTATGTATACAAGAGACATTGAAGGAGATATAGTATAGGGGTATCGCTCATGTTTGTAGTGTGTATGCAAGAGACATTGAAGGAGATATAGTATAGGGGTATCGCTCATGCTTGTAGTGTGTATACAAGAGATATTGAAGGAGATATAGTGTAGTGGTATCGCTCATGCGCTTGTAGTATTTACACAAGAGACATTGAAGGAGATATAGTATAGGGGTATCGCTCATGCTTGTAGCATGTATGCAAGAGACGTTGAGGAGATAGAGTATAGGGGTATCGCTCATGCTTGTAGTGTGTATACAAGAGACATTGAAGGAGATAGGTATAGGGGTATCGCTCATGCTTGTAGTATGTACACAAGAGACATTGAAGGAGATATAGTATAGGGGTATTGCTCATGCTTGTAGTATGTATACAAGAGACATTGAAGGAGATATAGTATAGTGGTATCGCTCATGCTTGTAGTGTGTATACAAAAGATATTGAAGTAGATAGGTATAGGGGTATCGCTCATGTTTGTAGGGTGTATACAAGATACATTGAAGGAGATATAGTATAGGGGTATCGCTCATGTTTGTAGTGTTTATGCAAGAGACATTGAGGGAGATATAGTATAGGGGTATCGCTCATGCTTGTAGTGTGTATACAAGAGATATTGAAGGAGATATACTCTAGGGGTATCGCTCATGCTTGTAGTATGTATACAAGATACATTGAAGGAGATATAGTATAGGGGTATTGTTCATGCTTGTAGTATGTATACAAGAGACATTGAAGGAGATATAGTATAGTGGTATCGCTCATGCTTGTAGTGTGTATACAAGAGATATTGATGTAGATAGGTATAGGGGTATCGCTCATGTTTGTAGGGTGTATACAAGAGACATTGAAGGAGATATAGTATAGGGGTATCGCTCATGTTTGTAGTGTTTATGCAAGAGACATTGAAGGAGATATAGTATAGGGGTATCGCTTATGCTTGTAATGTGCATACAAGAGACATTGAAGGAGATATAGTATAGGGGTATCGCTCATGCTTGTAGTGTGTATGCACGATACATTGAAGGAGATATAGTATAGGGGTATCGATCATGCTTGTAGTGTGTATACAAGAGACATTGAAGGAGATATAGTATAGGGGTATCGCTCATGTTTGTAGTATGTATGCAAGAGACATTGAAGGAGAAATAGTATAGGGGTATCGCTCATGCTTGTAGTATGTATGCAAGATACATTGAAGGAGATATAGTATAGGGGTATCGCTCATGTTTGTAGTATGTATACAAGATACATTGAATGAGATATAGTATAGGGGTATTGCTCATGCTTGTAGTGTGTATGCAAGAGACATTGAAGGAGATATAGTATATGGGTATCGCTCATGCTTGTAGGGTGTATACAAGAGACATTGAAGGATATATAGTATAGGGGTATCGCTTATGCTTGTAGTATGTATGCAAGATACATTGAAGGAGATATAGTATAGGGGTATCGCTCATGCTTGTAGTATGTATACAAGATACATTGAAGGAGATATTGTGTAGTGGTATCGCTCATGCGCTTGTAGTATGTACACAAGAGACATTGAAGGAGATATAGTATAGGGGTATTGCTCATGCTTGTAGTATGTATACAAGAGACATTGAAGGAGATATAGTATAGTGGTATCGCTCATGCTTGTAGTGTGTATACAAGAGATATTGAAGTAGATAGGTATAGGGGTATCGCTCATGTTTGTAGGGTGTATACAAGATACATTGAAGGAGATATAGTATAGGGGTATCGCTCATGTTTGTAGTGTTTATGCAAGATACATTGAAGGAGATAGAGTATAGGGGTATCGCTTATGCTTGTAATGTGCATACACGAGACATTGAAGGAGATATAGTATAGGGGTATCGTTCATACTTGTAGTGTATATACACGATACATTGAAGGAGATATTGTATAGGGGTATCGCTCATGCTTGTAGTGTGTATACAAGAGACATTGAAGGAGATATAGTATAGGGTTATCGCTCATGTTTGTAGTATGTATGCAAGAGACATTGAAGGTGATATAGTATAGGGTATCGCTCATGCTTGCAGTATGTATGCAAGATACATTGAAGGAGATATAGTATAGGGGTATCGCTCATGCTTGTAGTATGTATACAAGATACATTGAAGGAGATATAGAATAGGGGTATTGCTCATGCTTGTAGTGTGCATACAAGAGACATTGAAGGAGATAAGTATATGGGTATCGCTCATGCTTGTAGGGTGTATACAAGAGACATTGAAGGAGATATACTATAGGGGTATCGCTCATGTTTGTAGTGTGTATGCAAGAGACATTGAAGGATATATAGTATAGGGGTATCGCTTATGCTTGTAATGTGCATACAAGAGACATTGAAGGATATATAGTATAGGGGTATCGCTCATGCTTGTAGTGTGTATACAAGAGACATTGAAGGAGATATAGTATAGGGGTATCGCTCATGCTTGTAGCATGTATGCAAGAGACGTTGAAGGAGATAGAGTATAGGGGTATCGCTCATGCTTGTAGTGTGTATACAAGAGATATTGATGGAGATACGTATAGGGGTATCGCTCATGCTTGTAGGATGTATACAAGAGACATTGAAGTAGATATAGTATAGCGGTATCGCTCATGTTTGTAGTGTGTATGCAAGAGACATTGAAGGAGATATAGTATAGGGGTATCGCTCATGCTTGTAGTGTGTATACAAGAGATATTGAAGGAGATATAGTATAGGGGTATCGCTCATGCTTGTAGTATGTATGCAAGATACTTTGAACGAGATATAGTATAGGGGTATCGCTCATGCTTGTAGTATGTATACAAGATACATTGAAGGAGATATATTGTAGTGGTATCGCTCATGCGCTTGTAGTATGTACACAAGAGACATTGAAGGAGATATAGTATAGGGGTATTGCTCATGCTTGTAGTATGTATACAAGAGACATTGCAGGAGATATAGTATAGTGGTATCGCTCATGCTTGTAGTGTGTATACAAGAGATATTGAAGGAGATATAGTATAGGGTATCGCTCATGTTTGTAGTGTTTATGCAAGAGACATTGAAGGAGATATAGTATAGGGGTATCGCTTATGCTTGTAATGTGCATACAAGAGACATTGAAGGAGATATAGTATAGGGGTTTCGCTCATGCTTGTAGTGTGTATACAAGAGACATTGAAGGAGATATAGTATAGGGGTATCGCTCATGCTTGTAGTGTGCATACAAGAGACATTGAAGGAGATATAGTATAGGGGTATCGTTCATGCTTGTAGTGTGTATACAAGATACATTGAAGGAGATATAGTATAGGGGTATCGCTCATGCTTGTAGCATGTATGCAAGAGACATTGAAGGAGATATAGTATAGGGGTATCGCTCATGCTTGTAGTGTGCATACAAGAGACATTGAAGGGTATATAGTATAGGGGTATCGTTCATGCTTGTAGTGTGTATTCATGAGACATTGAAGGAGATATAGTATAGGTGTATCGCTAATGTTTGTAGTGTGTATACAAGAGACATTGAAGGAGATATAGTATAGGGGTATCGCTCATGCTTGTAGTGTGCATACAAGATACATTGAAGGAGATATAGTATAGGGGTATCGCTCATGCTTGTAGTATGTATGCAATATACATTGAAGTAGATATAGTATAGTGTAGTTTTAATAAAGGAATTATGTTCACACATCATATATATGATTATAGAATAAAAGACTTTTATATTTTTGATAACATTATAGATTTATGCAATATAGACAATAGAGATTTTATGAAATACTACACATTAATAGGAAACATAAAAAATGAATGAAAAATAAGGCTGAAGACAGAATTAGCAGACAACAGCATACCAAGCTATCTAATTAACAAAATATTATTATTAAAAAATATTAATAAAATATTATATAATTAACAAATTGAAGCAATGAGGTTAACACAATTGAAACACATTATTAAATAGGAAAACGAATTAGATAAACAAGATATAGAATGGGATCGATGCATTCTGAATGTAAACAAGTGTGAACGATGCGTTCCGGTTGTAAACAAATGCGTGACCGATCGACTCGGAAAGTCCTACTTTCGGTTTCGAGTTTGTTTTATCGCAAAAAAACACTGTTTACCAAATGAACATAAGCATACAAAGTATAATGTTAGAATGTATAGCAGCATTGCTACCCATAAGTAAAAATTGAATTTTTCAAATATATTTTATTTTATACAATGTAATGCTGCTTTAATCTATATCTGAATCAAACTAGAAAACTCGAAGAAACCATTGCAACAATTAAAGATAAAATGCAAATGTATGACAATAAATGGAAATAAATGAAAAGTCAATTATTACGTGTTACCCATTTATTAGCATAACACCGTCAAATATAAACACATCCATAAGGGTATGGATATAATTTATATAACACAGTGTCAATTAGACAACATATATTCCCCTCATTGTCTTATTGAAATCTAACAATATTTAAATGAACACAGAATATACAATATAATAGGATCCCTCCTATCTCCATTCCACTATCCATTTTATCATTCTCTATCAGTGTCCCCTATACCAATCCCCAACGATAGCTACCCATATTACTACAAATATCAATCATAATGGTTTACATAAACACCTTATATAACCCCGTTTAGTCGACATTAATTTTCATGTCTACACTGATCCCATAAACATATGTTATAGTCTCCCCCACACCATACATAAAAACCTCATATGTTTATAATAATTACTATACACATACACCAGGGGAAGTCTGGTTGCCAACGTGTGAGGTCTCGTGGACAGCGCATAGCCAGTTTGGCTAGTGAGACGCAGGAGTACTCCAGTCTGGATTCAACCCATAGTACTGAGGAACTCTCCGTCCAGGAGATGACACAGGATGTCTTCCGGGATCCTGAGGTGGATGGCGACCCCGACCCCCTCATAGAGCTACTGCAGACTCAAGGAGAGAGCAGCCTAGAAACAGACCAGGAGGCCGTTCAGGATAGCCTACAGCAAGACTCTGCCACTAGAACCAGGAAACCAAGGATCAAGTGGCCCAAGGCATCAGACAAGACATCATGGAAACAACTGGACGAGGACCTAGACAACATCCTCGAAGCATCCATGCAAGGACCAGTAGACCGGAAGCTGACCACCCTCACCACGCTGATCTACTCTGTAGGTTTGGAGAGGTTTGGACTAGAAGAGGGAATATCACGAAAGGAGCCTCCGAGACCGAACCTGGTCCTGATGGAATCCATCGCCACGAGGGAGAGAGAAGAGGCATGTGGAATTTAAATGCCTTGCCTAAGGACACAATCGTAACGGCTCCAGCGGGGCTCGAACTCCGGGCCTTTCGCACGTGAAGCGAACGTGCAACCACTGAGCTATCACGACTTCCTGAGCTATCATGACTTCCATGGTTACACACCTAACCACAATCAATCGCTCAAGGCATTGAGGTGGTTACAATGGGTGTCCTACAATGAATGAATAACCATACAGCATGCCAAAAATGGAGGTGAAGTACGTATCGGAACCTACTTGGTAGACGGTTTCTTCGAAACAGAGGCAGGAGAAAATGTTGTTTTTGAGTTTCACGGAGATTTCTGGCATGGTAATCCGAAGCTGTATTCGGATAGTACTGTCCACCCTGTTAGTGGCAAGACAATGGGATATCTCTAACAAGCCACATTGGATAAGAAACGATAGCTAGAAGATTTGGGATACACGTATAGATGCATATGGGAGTCCGACTTTGATAATCAACTGCAGCGTGATGAAGTCATGAGGGGTTATGTCTCAGTCTAGCGCATGTGGATCCCCTACAACCACGCGATGCCTTCTTTGGGGGTCGCACGGAAGCATTTACTCTTCTCAAAGAAGCCTTCGATGTCGAAAATATACATTACTTCGATGTCACGTCTTTGTATCCATTCATCAATAAAACGGGCAAGATACCGTTGGGACACCCTACGATCATCACGGAAAGGTTTGGCGACATATACGAGTATGAGGGTCTGATTAAGTGTAAAATGCTACCTCCGAGAAATCTCTTTATTCCTGTTCTACCTTGAAATATGAATAACAAATTGATGTTCAGTTAATGCAGATCATGCACCGTAGCCCAGCAACAAGAGAAGTGCAATCACAGTGACGACGAACGGGCCTTTATAGGTACATGGGTTACTGATGAGTTGAAGAAAGCTATTGACAAGGGCTATCGGGTAATTTCCATTTATGAAGTATGGCATTTTGATGACATATCGCATTACAACCCGCTCACGAAACAAGGAGGTATTTTTACAGACTATATCAACACTTTCTTGAAAATCAAGCAAGAGGCAAGTGGTTGGCCCAAGTGGTGTACGACGGAAAAAGAGAAACACGACTATATCGAGCAGTACCACCAACAAGAAGGGGTCCGCTTAAGCTACGAAAATATCCGTACAAATCCGGGATTGAGGGCCCTGGCCAAGCTGATGTTGAATTCGTTCTGGGGGAAGTTTGGACAACGTCCTAACATGATCCAGGTGGACTACGTCGACGAACCTTCTGTATATTTTGAGAAGCTGACTAGCGATAAGGAAGAGGTGACAGCGGTCAATTACATATCTGAGGACAGGGTCGAAATGCGGTGGAAGTACAAAGAGGACTTTGTGGAAACTTCCGGTAAAGTGAACGTGGTAGTCGCTGCCTACACCACGGCCCAGGCGCGATTGAAATTGTATAGTTATTTGGAACGACTTGGAGAGAGGGCATTATACGCTGACACAGATTCCATTGTCTTCACTGCTAAGCCCGATGAATGGATGCCGCCTTTAGGTGATTATTTGGGAGATCTGACTGACGAAGAGCCTAATAATCGTATATTGGCTTTCGTCACAGGAGGTCCCAAAAATTACACGTATAAATTGGAGAAACCCACAAAAGAGAACGGTTCGGATACGGTCTGCAAAGTCAGAGGCATTACCTTAAACTTTAAAAACCATCTCGTTGTCACGCACGAAACCATGAGACGTATGCTAGAACAATATGTCAATGAGAAGAAGGTATTGACTGAGACAGTCACTGACAATTATAAGATATGCAGAGACAATGTCAACAAACGACTGATGACACAGTTGCAAAATAAAAAGTACCGCATTGTGTTTGACAAACGGGTTGTCCAGGACAATTATATTACGTTACCCTATGGCTACTGATGGTGACATCCAAACCTTGTAAATACAGTACCGTACATATGTGTACGTTTTATTATACGTTATGATTCAATTATATATCGGTCTTGTTTAAAGCCATCAAACTGATTTGTATGTCATGTATGTGAACCATTGTTTGTGCTATAATTATGTTTGTTTTTTAACATGCAAATACGTTGTAGTAAATTGTATTAAAGCGTTATAAATAAACATAAAACATGTATTTCTTTCCTTCTTTTATTTATTTACTATTGAAAATGGATAATAAATATATATTACCTGTTATTAAACTTATCATCACCGCTGTATGGATTACGAAAAGCGATGATCGGTCACTTCCGCTAGCTGAGTGTCCAATGGGGGATAACAAAGAAAAGATAACAATTTTATCCAGTTCCATTTTGTATGGAAAGGAATTAAACCATAAACCAGCATTTACCGACCTATATGATATTGCATAAATGTGTACGAGGAATCGCCTGTGACCGTTGAGTAGTGCGAGTTGATATACCTTGCATCATTCTCATCATAATGATGTCATTTGTACATAAAGCATAACTATGTAACTGAATCGTTCTTTTTGGCTTTTAATAAGTGTTAGTATCGCCCTTATTGCATCCAATTTGACATATGAGACCCCTCTTCTTCGTACCTCCCGAATTTTAGGCCATACTGATCGGTATGCAGCTGGCGGCTAACCTACCGGCCATAACGGAACGAACCCCATACTGCCTCGAAGAGCGAACCCTCAAAAATTGACTCCTCAAAAAACAAAATGGCCGCTTTATATAGACAAAGAACAAAAAAGCAAGGTCAAGGTCATCTATAGATATGGCCTTCACTACTCTCCGTAACAGTATAATACAGCTGAAGCATAGCATTTATACGATACGTCAGTAGCATTTACTTCACGTTGGGGTTGGTCCGTTACACAAGCAGATTCGCCAGATTCATCGAGTGCCACTGCAGAGAATTCCTGTGAATTTTATTCGTCTGTCGAATTTCCAGCTCAACTGCTTTGTACCACAAGGCAGTCTACAACAGAACAGAAGTCAACATTTATATATATAGTTGTTTTAAATACACATGTATAGCAACCAATTAGGGACAAGTCGGAGTGAATGTAAATTTGAATTGGTTCTATGAGCTAAAGTACAAAAAATAGGATTGATTGAGATTAGAGAATTAGTGAGTAAAATAAGTGGGTGGGGTATTGGTTTTGCATATAACAGTGTATGTATATTTCTTGCAGTTTATTTCAATATAGTTTAAATAATTGTAAAATTGAAGATATTAATGCAACAATTTCTATCAAAATACTACTGAAACATACCGCAGCAACTCGCCTGGACACGCGCTTGCTTCTAGGTGTCTGGCCAAAATCGTCAACGTCGGCCCTACGTTTGGCCATTCTTAGTGTGTTGACCTTCATCCGTCGCCCGGTAGTTGGTCATATTGTATATGTTGACAACGTCTGGCCATTCTATCGACCATGGGAATATTGATGGAGTGTGTACATCGTAAGTCTTTACACCACCGTTTCCAAAAATAACTGATCGTTGAGTTACACTGTATGTCATTAGTTGGAATTTCGTTTATATTATTTAAATTATACACTGGCAACATATATTGCGATTTAATGGCATCAATGTGGCTGTTCATCGTATCTAAATAATCTATATCTTTTAGAAGTGAATTACTGTGCTTCCACAAACCTTTCCATGGTTGCAGTCATCTAATTTTAATATGATAATTGAATGGTCATATTGGATAATTGATTCAATAGAACTCTCTTCTACATGAGGAAGAACAGCAGTTGTCATCAAGAAGAAATCAAGTCTGGCCTGTTGCAATGGTGTAGGTTTTCTCCATGTATATCTTTTCAAATCCGGAAAAAGTTCTCTATGCAGGTCTGATAAAGCTCTGTCTTGAATTTGTTGTAAGACCATTTGTCTAGCATTCTTGTTATTGATTTATTTGTAATTAAAGTAATCTATTTCCGGATCAAGTACCAAATTATTGTCACCACACAAAATATATGATTCATTTCCTATCTTATCTATAATCTTAAATATGTCTTCATAAAATTCGGGCCTATATGTGTTTGGCCCATATATATTTAATAGGGTTATTTTCTTCTCATATACTGTCAATCCAATATATATCAAATGTCCTCTAGATTTTGAGGTCCTTGGGGTAAATACAGTATTCCACTCTGAATAAATGGTTGTGTACATACTTGTAGTAAAATGTGTGTCCTGCAAACAGTATATGTTGCATGTTTTGCTTTTTAGGAACTGCATAGCCAGCATTCTTTTTTTTATTGGCATTTAGTCCTCTACAATTAAGAGATAAAATGGACTGGAATTCATAACATGTATTTATATTGTAAGTGAAGCAATGTTCTATAATATGGACGAGTAAATATTTGTAATATGAAAAGACAGGCAAAAAAAATGAAAAAAATAAACACATGGACATACACATAGATCTACACTATACAACTTATAGTTAACAACAATAACAACAACAACAAAAATAAACGATCTTATATCATTCATTATCAAATTATGTGACCTTTTTAATTTTCATTTTGTCACTTCTTTATCACTATATTTTTATAATATATTATCTTAAATAACGGTTTACGTAGCTTTTCATAAATAATGTCTCGTATTTATATTATACTTCTCAAGAAAACTGTTATTATATTTTTTATAGCAGAACAGTAATAATTTACTATATATCGAATTTGTATGTTCCACTCTTTCCAAAATGTGGGAAAGGGTGCTAGCTGAGGAAGAATGTTTTCTATGACAGAAAAACTAGCTTGAAATAAAAAAATTCTAGTCCGTAAAATATCAACACATTTTTATCGTTCTTTCGAAAACGAAAATTAAAAGAACGGTTATTTACAGAACAACTAAACGAGCAAGTTTGAAAAGATATTGGGATGATAACCATTATTTAAAAGTTCGCACATAATCATAGATCTACTATTTGTAAGATTATACTTCTCTCTCTCTCGTTCTCTCTCTCTCTTCTCTCTCTCTCTCTTCCCTCTCCCTCTCTTCTCTCTCTCTGTATTTTGACAATTCCCTATGCATTTTACTTGGTCACTTGCTGGATGTCAAAGTTCACTCTCTCCAGCTTGGCCTAGCCATCTGTAGGATGGGCATGCCTTTGCACACACTGAAGTTTGTCACGTTGTACAGCATGGGTTTTGTAGTATCAGAGGTTACGAGTACTATCACATCTTGGTTTCATCTTAGGACTGGATCACAGGACGTAGCTCCCTGTTTCCCCTGACGTGTTGGGGTGTCGACATGTGGGATAAATGCTCTAGATGCCATTGTTGGTCCAGTTCAGCAGCATCCATGGATACGGAAATATTTGGACTGGCATCATTGATGATTCATTCTCCAGGCTAATGGCAGTATTAATGTCGGAATCATCTCCAGGGGTCATGCACTTTGAGTTATAAGTTTTTGCTACACTCGCAGTTGTATATTTCAGAGACTGCTGGACATGGTTTGGGACGTTGGTATGGCTCGAACCGCATAATACCTCGTGCCAGTCAGGGCATATATCTTCCACGACACGTCCGTTTATCTTCAGGGCTGCAGGGCATTTTAATTGGACATTATTCTTACCGTGGGAATCTCGATAGTTCTTAAGCTGTGGCCATATAGTTGTTCTGGCATCGGTGATTTCCATTGCCCGGTCATGGTTGAAACCGATATGGGTCCTTTTCAATCCACTCGCGTGTTTCATTAACATGTCTACTTCGCCGGGGTGCTACTTCGCCGGGGTGACTGAATTGTACTAAATGAAATGTGTTGGCGTCGTGCTTGTTGTCCTTGTCGAGAACTGGATAAGTGGGGAGCCTTCGGAGTGATAATTCGACATTGTCTGTTGACATTCACAATTGTAAACGTATCTTCCAATTTCAGGGCTGATATTATAATATCTCTAAATATGTTTTGCACAATGTTTTCTTCTTTAAAATCAAGAACACTAGTTATTATCCTATTTCTTGCCTTACACTGTACCTCTAAATCTATGTTTTTGTACTCGAGAAGTTTGATACGTTCCCAACTTGTCTTGTGCCTTGCACAGTTTACAAAAAGTTGTGATTCAATGTTATCAACACGAAACTTTAAGATGCTCATGTTGGACATACATTCTGGCAGTAGATTAATTTTCTTATCGTGTGGAAGTTGCTTAGTCTCATCAATGTTCATAGTTAATATAACGCTCTGTTTCAGGGGCTGGGTGGGGTTAGCGAACCTCCACTTGTCGAATGGCGCGCACGCTTTCGTCCCTTCGCAATTCGTCAGATAATGGCGCATATCTATTTCCATACGAACCCGAGGTCATACCGAATGTATTGCTCGAAGAACTATTAATGTTACGCTCCACTTTATGTACACATTTATTAATCATTTTATGTCAGATTGAAGTTTGAAAAACATGTCCGCCATGAAACCACCCACAATGCATATATTCTAGATATCCAATGTTATTTGCAAAGACAGAGCATTGAAATACTGGATTAAAATAATGAAAAATGATGATACTCTATGTATGTATAGACTATTTATGGATAATGTAATAGTAAATATGATATTGGCTGTCCGATTAGCGCAGTGGTTAGCGCGCTCGCTTCTCACCAAAGTAACCCGGGTTCGGTCCTCGGACTGAGAGGTATGTGAGATGATACGGTGGTCGCCAGATCGGACAGGTGGGTTTTCACCGGGTACTCTGGTTTCCTCCCACACGAATGACCACATACACGCTTTCATCTGAGCCAAGGAGAGTGATTAATATAAGTTGTTAAAACTTGCTTCGCAATCATTGTAAAATAAATAATGTTTAAACTAAATATGATAAGTTTTGGGCTAACAATATAAAGCGATTAGTAGATATATTAGGGTTTAGTGACATTTGGTTACATTTCGACAAAACTTATAACTACTTTCCAATGTTGAAACAACGTTCCAGACTAATATGAACAAAAATGGCATGCATCAATACAAGCTGTCTCTAAATTAGAATAGTATAGGTATAAAGTACAATTTTGTTTTGAAATATATTTGGTTGTTATATCAAACAATGTATTAAGAATAGGCTTAATTTAGAAATTGAATTTGGTAGATATTCGGGCATTAAACGACAAAAACGTACTTGTAAAGTGTGTACTTGACATACTGTTGAATCAGAATATCAGTTGTGTTATGCTGTCCATTGTATGCTTAACCGTAGAACTATGCATTTGGGTAAATATGCTTGGCCTACAATGCAAAGATTTATAAATAGTTTGTGATCAAACAACAGCAAAACAATTATTAGAACAGCAATATATTAACAAATCATGTATGCTAAGAAACACAGCCATTGAACAAACATCTGCTTCCTGATAACATACTGCGTTCATTAATATGTATTGTTCATATTTTGGCAAATTGGGATTATATGATTGAATTGTCAGGTTATTTGTACATGTTTGGCCATATTCATCTCGTATTTAACTGATATTTTAATTTGTAGAGGGCATCATGGTCGATTGAGTTATTGTTCAAATAGTTCTCTCGTTACATAAGGTCTTTATTATTGTCACAGTTTGTAATTTATACATAGATCTTAACATACGTTTTTAAGGTGTCGTAAATCAAACAAATGCATTATTTTCGCGCATGCGTCAAACATCGGTTACGTTCATATTGATTTCATTAATCCGGTTGTTATATGTGTTCTAGTGAAAGTAATTGTATGGAAGACCTTCGGCAATGTACGTCAATGACGGAAATAGCCGATGCTACCCATGCAATTTCGATCAAATAGTCCGCGAACACATATCACATATTAAAGTGAGAGTTGTTATGTATATGTCCAATCGTTGTGTCTGTTTTATGTGTATGAATGGAGTATAGTATGAAAGAATTTCGTGCATTCGTTGTTTAATAATAATCCTTTCACTGATGGGTATTTTGAATAATCATCCTGGCAGTCAGGACAGAATTCTCTTACGAGATAGACGTTTTGTGATATTCAGATTACTCTGATACCTGTATATACAGTGTATATAGAAATACAACAGACGCTGTGGTAAGGAATTGTAAATGTATTATATGTATTACTTATATGTATTACTTATATGTATTACTATATGTATTACTATATGTATTACTTATATTCACCTAACTCTTCGATTGTTTTATTGAGTACTGTGATATGTTGTATTGTTTTATATTGTTTTTATATTATCCTAAAACGTATGTGTTAGGCCAACTGTAATAGGAAATAAAATATATGAACTTACGCCAGGATTTTAGTAATAAGTGACCCCTATTATTATTATTAATCCAATATATTGTAAAACCTTGCTTCGCAATCGAGCTAAAATAAATGCGTATAATTTACTCACACAACAATGAGAACACAATCGTGCCATTATCTGAGATTATCTCCTCTTGCCTCAATACAATAATCAGAGTTGTTTCTACAATGGTGTACGCAATACTTGATACTTGAAACTATTATTGTTCACAAATATGCTAATGTAATTTGGTTAAGTTATCGATTTGAATCGTCATTTGTCTTCTATTTACATGTATGGTCTTTGGCAAAATTATGAACCATGGTATTCATGGTAATCTACAAATCATTTAATATATTGCTGTTATAAATGTGTAGTATCCATGAATACCAAGTTCATAATTTTGTACAAAGACCATACATGTAAATATAAGACAAATGACGATTCAAATCGATATCTTAACCAAATTACATTAGCATATTTGTGAACAATAATAGTTAGCATAAATATGGCATCACGGTGGTGGAGCGCCATTTCAGTGTCCTGTACTAGGAGGTATACACACTTTCTTTATATTATTTCTGAACCAGTTTGAAGACAGAGCTGTTAGAATGGCGGCCATTAAAGGATTGGTGAGTGACACTGTTCTAGACGACAAGAAGGCCGAAGTTTCCGTAGAGGAGATATGTAAAGAAAAACGGTCGTGTGTAAGTTCTTATCATTCGTTTTAAATTCAATGTGTATGGACGAATATTTTTTATATCTATTAAATGTCCTTCGATAAACGTATATTTCCTGTTTGTATCCATTTCCATATGAATTTCCTCACTAATGATATGCAGCTAACATGTACTCATTAGCATTGGCAGTGTTTGGCAGCATTCCTTTGCAATCAGTGTTTTACAATTTACGCTGTTCCAATGATGAAATTTGGCCTAAATACATTTCAATTTTAGTTTATATAACTTATCGGGCCTTAATTTATGTCCACATTTGGTCGTTACCGGAACTACGTATTAACATAAACACGTGATCAAAACAGTCGCATTCATAAATATCAGATAGCAGACGGCCATTTTACATAGTTGGGATGAACATAAATATATATCATGGACATTTGCAGCACGTTTTCCGATAAAGTGACGGGGTAATATTACATGGAACATTCATACTTACCATTTATGTAGATAGTTTACCGTTTACCATTTATGTAGATAGTTTACCATTTATGTAGATAGTTTACCATTTATGTAGATAGTTTACCATTTATGTAGATAGCTTACCGTTTACCATTTATGTAGATAGTTTACCATTTATGTAGATAGTTTACCGTTTACCATTTATGTAGATAGTTTACCGTTTACCATTTATGTAGATAGTTTACCATTTATGTAGATAGTTTACCATTTATTGCTTATCAACGCATGTTTATCTTTCTGTGTCAACACTGATCCAATGGAAATAATGATAGGTGGTGCTATTTTACTTCGCTCTGAAATGTGTGTATACCGTGGTATTGTCAAGACAAAGCGGCATGTTAAACGTATATTTATATATTTATAATCTGTCTAGGCTACACATTAGAGTACTGAGAGTTAAGAACGACACGCTGTCTTCATTTTAACCCCTAAGTTAGGACATTACATTTCCAGTAAATGTGAACACCGTTATATGGGATAGTATAGTTAGGTTACCAAGTTTACTTTATATTTACTTTACTAAGTCTAATTTGAATATTATCATTGTTTGCAAAACAACACCAAACGTCATATGGTGGTCGGTATGTAAAAACAATGTTGTTATATATTGATAAACCACACTATCAAACATCAACTTCATTTTAGTCAGTTTTGCAGACTATCAACTTGTGACCAGCATCATTTTTGTGAGAGACTAGTTTGAATAATTGTGGCCATTGGTTTCAGAAGAGATGCTGTATATATATAGTTGTTCTTTTTGGTTGCCATGACAACCCTGGTTATCATCCACAGGCAGCCGATTGCATAGATACGCCACATGCAGCTCTGACAGCTTACTCCGTAGTACTCTCCTGGACGTTGTACGTTGCGAGTTTCGATTTTAATTAGGGATGGCAACGAATGTTCGAATATTCGTTCGAACGTCCGAATATTCGAATATTAAAACCATATTCGAATATTAAATAAAAATTCAAATCAAATTTTAATAAATTGCAGTTGCAATTGCATGTGAAACGGCTAGACGTGAATTTCGCTTAATAAAGGCAATTTATAGGAAAAACAAATCCAGTCATAACGGTGATCTATTAGTCGACAAACGCCGCATGTACCGTTGTGCCCGTGGTATGTTTAAGGCCAAACAAAGAAATAATATGCATAGCTTAGCTTCGTCACAACCACAGCAATTTTGGAAAGAAATACGAAAATTAAAATCAAATAAGAAAAAAGAAGCACCTTCAGTTCACAAGTTCAGATAACTTTCTTAAACATTTTAAGAATGTTTTTTCAGATAATACTGATTTCTCTAATAATGATGTTGACAATGATTTGTTAAATAATAATTTAATTACCGTCGATCAACTTGATAATTTGTTTACCGTTGATGAAATTTATAAAGCAATATCTGCACTAAAGCAAGGTAAAAGTGGAGGTATTGATTGCTTAACTCCTGAAATGTTTATTGAATGCAAAGATACACTGGCGCTATTATTATGTAAGCTTTTTAACCACATGTATATAAATTGTATGTATCCAGTTAGTTGAACCAGAGGTGTTATTGTTCCTGTTCCTAAGAAAGGAGATCTAAATAATGTAAATAATTATAGGGGTATTACGCTTACCAGTATTGTTTCGAAAATATTTTCAATTGTGCTGGATACACGTCTTCGGAAATGGGCTGAGGCAAATGAACTCTTATCAGATTTTCAGTTTGGTTTTCGTAAAGACAAAAGCACTGTAGATTGTATTTTTGTTTTAACCTCGATTATAGACAAAGTTATTTCTCAAGAAAAGAAGAAACTTTATTGTGCTTTCGTTGATTTTCGTAAAGCTTTCGATGTAGTGTACAGACACGGTATTTGGTTTAAGCTATTACAGTATGGAGCTTCAACTAAATTAGTTAATATGTTGCAAAAAATATACGCGAGTGTAAAATCATGTGTACGTATTAATGGAACTTACACTGACAATTTTGACTGTGTCAAAGATGTAAAGCAATGCGAACCATTATCACCGTTGCTATTTCTATTCTTTATCAACGATATGTACCAGTCAATTTACGATAATACAATAAACACCGTTAGTATTGATGAACTTCGTATGTTGTTATTATTATTTGCTGATGATACTGTCCTAATGTCTTATTCTAAAGAAGGTTTACAACGTTTGTTAAATAATCTACATATGTATTGCAACAATTGGGGCATTAGTGTAAATATTGATAAAACTGTTGTTATGGTGTTTAAAAAGGGCAACAGACCTGAACATATTGTAGTGTCATATAATAATTACAAGTTAAATATTGTTACAAAATTCACATACCTAGGTGTAACATTATCTGCTAATGGTAGTTTTTACCAAACACAAAAAGCGCTTTCACAGCAAGCAATGAGAGCTTTGTTTTCTCTTAATTCCTTGTTTGATGTTTTATCTTTTGAATTGTCGGAAAAAGTTAAGTTATTTGATTCCATGATCGCCTTAATTCTAAACTATGGATGTGAAGTATGGGGTTTCCATAAAGCTCCTGACATCGAACGTTTGCATTTAAAATGTCTTAAACAAATATTACAAGTGCGACAGCAGACAACAAATGCAACAGTATATGGCGAGTTTGGACGTGTTCCATTATCTGTAATTCATAAGGTTAGAATAGTTAGATATTGGTATAAAATATCTAAATGTCCAAATTGTCTTGTGTATAAATTGTATAATATGCGTGATATGAATGGTAATTATATAAATAAATGGTCAAACGATGTTAAAACACTCTTAGACAACCTTAGATTTCCTATTTATGGAAAGTGCAGTTGTAACAAATGTACAAATACAGAGTGTAATAAAGTGTATACATGATCAATATCTACAGCAGTGGTTCTCAGACCTTAGAAATCTACCTAAACTTGAAACCTATTGCATGTTTAAAACATATTTCCAACCAGAAAAGTATTTATCCTGTGTTAAAAATGTTAGTTATAGAATCAACTTGTCTAGATTTCGATGTTCTGCTCATAATTTACTCATAGAAGAAGGTCGTCATAGAAATATTGATAGAAACCAGAGAATTTGTACGAAATGCAATATGAATTGTATTGAAACTGAATATCACTTTTTATTAGTATGTCCATTCTATAGAGAAGTAAGAAACAACTGTTTACCACGTTATTATTGTCTTTGACCTAACTTGAATAAGTTTAAGTCATTGTTACAATGTTCACAAAGTAGTATTATTAAAATATTATCAAAATATATTTACCAAGCATCTGTTATTAGAGGGTAGTTGTCAATGAACACATTTACGTATGTATATTCATTATATATTTTCAAACTACGATACCCATTAATTTTAATTTTGCTTTCATGCTTTTCTCATGTATTATATTGCAATTGTATATTATGTACTGTCCGTCGTACATGTTGTATAGGCGACGAACAATTGTGTTCAATGCCAATAAACTCTGAAACTGAAACTGAAGTTAAATCATATCTTAAAAGGATATATATGTGTCATAGGGTGCAATTGTTGTTAATAAATACAAATTCTTTGAACACATATATTCGCTTGTCATTTTTGCCCCTATTTGAAGCAGTGAGTTGAAAACGTTGTAACACCTTCAGTTAGTTTGTAACGTAGCATATGTAGTACAGTGTAGTATAGTTATAGTTATTTCCCTTGGACCAATAATTAACATAAGTGACACGTACATTTGACCTGACACATGACAATATTTAAGCACGTGCTCTTTACTAACCAATCACTGCATGCATATGAGACATCCGCCATTTTCACAAAACATAAACAAGACGCCATTAATTATGTGCTACAAATAAACCATATTATGTAGGAATATATATATATACCTTCAGGTAACTATTGCTACTCTTTGTGACTACCATCCCGATAATATATTATCCATGTACATTGACTGATAACCTGTTAGTTTTTGAGAAATATCGATCAAATGTAAAGACTTGATTTTCATTGTCTAACTTAAACTACACCATCCGATATTGTATTTCTTAAATTCGTCAATGCAATTATCGTCATTATATATGTCTGATGATATGGTATAACTTATGTGATTGTTAATTATGTGATGTATATACGTATGAAACTGTATATTTGTATATATTGGTTGCAGATAGAGATATCGAGATATAGAGAGAGAGATAGCGATATAGAGGGATAGATAGAGACGGAGAGAGAAACGATGGCTATATTGCGAGGAATAAAGTGCAGTAGACATTAATAAAAGAGTTTTCCTCTTTCTTTGTCGATCTCGACCCCCACACCCTTAGTGCTCGCCGGCAGTCTGTGACAAATGGCGCCCAACTTATCAACTGCGCCTCGCCTAGACTCGACTCTATGCTTCTCTTCTAGAATCGACTATATACTTCGACTCGATATCGCCTCTAGAATCTAGACTTCACCTCTATACTTCACCTCTAGACCTCGTCTCAGCTCGTCTAGACCTCATCTCAATGGAATCGCAGCACTTGAAGATGTTTTATATGAGATACTCTCAGCATCACATCCCTAAATGGACATACATGTACATGTAATTATGTTTATCATTATCTACACGGATTCGGATACCCGGGGTACGACGTTTTTGATTGTGTGCACGCTAACTTACTATGCTTATCAGTGATTACTTGGACCCATGGATTTATACATATACATATATCAACAAGCAACAATCGTCAGCATCAGGATCGTTCGTCGCTAGATGTGAACAGCATGGACTTGCAGATATTGTGATATAGTGTTACATTAATAATGTGTGACTTATTTGTGTGATTCGTATTGGACGACTCATTGACGATGGTGTGGTGAGATCAAATTTATTTATCTATATTGTATATCATTGTCCTATTTTTGTATTTCATAGATTTTTCTATAAGTCAGTATTGACATAAAGACACAGCGTAAACATCTAGGACTACACAACACAATACACATAACATTGCATGTGTCGTACATACTAATCCTCTTTCAGCAGTGACCAGTTGACCCATTTAATCGTTGTCCGATTGTAGTATGTATGTATGTATTCTATTTCAGTAGGTCATATAAAGTATATATAGCTTGATCAGTGTTTATGTAGTCTACACAGGTGTATTAGTAGATTATTGACCCAGATATCATCCGTCCATAGAGTGTGACAGTCATTATGTTGCCCTTTGTTTATACAGTACACAAGTCTTTATTATTGTGTATAATAAAGATTTTCGAACATATTATTTCTTTCTAGGACAGGTAAACCTGTCAAAGAGAGTTAGATCGGTATATCGAGATCAGGAAGGTTGTTTATATTTGAAAGTTCAAATATTAATAAACGCAATATTTATACATGTATACGGGTTGTGAAAAGATTCGGGTTGTTTGGCCAGCAACAGTCTTTTTTCCACAGCGTGCAAGTTCCGCGTTACACGTGCTTTGACGCATTGTGAAGTTCAATATAATTGAATTTGACACTCGATCATAGTAATCAGTATATACGTAGTATTATTTGAAGAGCGATTGATTTTCAAATACATTATCTATCGATCAGAATTTTCGCGTTCACGGTACTTGTTCAATTCGAAATTATTGATTTTGAAAGAATACGTCACTAATCCTCTCTTTCAAAATCCGATAATCGGATAAATGTAACGACAGGTAGTTTTGTACATTTATAAAATCAATTGGAAGGATAGCTCAGTGGTTAGCGTGTTGGACCACGGTATAAAATTGTCCCACTTTGTATAGTGAACCTATGAACACCCCAGCTGACGGAGAATGTTTTTTATTTCTTCAGTATTTGAAGGTAATAAAATTTCTAGACTTGGTATATTTGTTTGTTATTTTTTACTTATTGATATTGACTACAGTGTTCTACTATGTAGAATAGGGTATGCTATTATCAATACAAGAACGTACTTTGTGTTGATATCATAAATTTAATTGCATATTCTGCACATACAACGGTGTACTTTGATAGTAATACTTATTGTGTTTTTGTTTGCTATGCTATACACTTTGTAAAATATTCATGTCGGTGTAAAACTGGTGTCGGAAGCTTAAATTGCTGAATAATTGAACTGAATTGAATATTGATGTTAATGATTTGAAAGTGAAAGTGAAATCATGGCAGAATACATATCGGAGAGAGAATTAAAGAAACTGAGAATGGAACGATTAGCAATGGAAGCTAAAGAAAAGGAAGTAGAAAAGAGGATAAGGAAGGAAAAAGTAAGAATAGATAAAGAGATAAAATTGAAAGCAATGGAGGAATTAAGGAGTCAGAGAGACACATTAGTGAAATCTAGACAACGGAAACAGGAGGAAACAATGGATTTGAGAGAAAGAGAGAAGGGGATAGTGAATGAAAAAGAAATGTTAGATAAGGGGAAGAAATTTAAAGCAAGGGATGAATTACGGACTCGGAGAGACACATTCGTGAATAGTAGACACCAGAAGCAGGATGAACCAATGGGTTTGAGAGTAGGGCATAATATGAACAAAGAATTAGAGAAGAGAAGGATAATGTTAGAAATGGAGATAAATAAATTAGAAAGCATGGAAACAGATATGTTATTGGAGAAGAATGGAACAGGGAGTTATACACAATGTGATATGGACAGTATGCACACAAATATAGAAGGACGTGTTGATACAGATGATGAATCAGATATTAGTGGAGAAATTAATGTTGGTGAAGCCAACATAGTCACTGAAGAGGAATATGATGATCATGGTGAATATATAGGAATTAGAGATGGCGGAAATGACACATTGGACAAGGAAAATATGTCGCATTTTGTAAAAGGAGATATGTATATAGATGAGACAGAGTTTGGTGGATACGGAGTGAGGACAACAAAGTCACTGAAGATGAATATTTTGATCCAGAATACTTATCGGATCATGATGATATAGAATGGTAGAAATGACATGTTGGACAAAGAAATGAGATGGTTGGAGAAGAAGGCAACACATATTCCAAGAAAGATATTTAATAGTACACAGACCTATGAACAAGAGATACATGATGAGTATGAAATATATAGGCAGGAACAAGAGCTACAGAGGGAGCTGAATAAGAAACAAGCATATGCTGGTAGTAAGACTAACTTGGACACAACAAGAAAGAAAGTATTTAGGAAAGGTGTTAGAGATATAGATGAGGATTATAATAGAGAAAAGAACACTAGAAAAGTGAGAAAAGAAGTTGTGAAAGTTAAACAGGAAAATGAAGAAGATGATGAGTATGAACTGTTGGAAAGAATACAGAGATTGAAATTGATGGAACAAGAGGTAGAAAATGAAGCAAGGAGGAAAAGAATGTTGAAGGAAAGGAAACGAAAGGAGATGGATATGGAAAGGAAATTGAAATTGGAACAAGAGAAGAGACGTCTGAAAGACAAAAGAATAAAGGAACTGAAAGAACAGGAACATATGTTAGAAAGGAGTTTAGTCAAAATGCAAACTGAATTGAGTTTACTGGATACTGACACAAGTGATGACAGTGATATTGATGGTAAGCGAACAATTAGACAGAACAGCACAAAGAGTAGAATGAAAGATGGTAGAAAGCACATAGAAAGGAATGATGGCAACACTCTTGCTGATTAGTTGAAAGACAAATTACAGAAAGAGAAAAAGTTAGATCACATATATACAAACCGACAGTGCCAAAGTTAACAGAGAGTTCTTTTGAAGAATGGAAAATTGAAATTAACGTCATGATAAGATCAGACCTATATCACGAGGATATTTTACGACAGGCTGTGAGAAATTCACTTAGTGGAAACACCAGAAAGATATTGTTAACATTAGCCCCAGATGCGACAACTAAGGATATTGTAGACAAACTTGACACGGTGTATGGGAATGTTAGATCAGGAGAATCAGTAATTGCAGAATTCTACCAATCTAATCAAAAGAAAGACGAGGGTGTTTCAGAGTGGGGAATTAGACTGGAAGGTGTTTTGCAGACAGCAATAGAGAAAGGACACATACAAAGGAACCAGAAAGATAACATGCTAAAAACAAGGTTTTGGAGACATCTTTACAATGTTGAATTAAGAAATGCAACACGAATATGCTATGAAACAGCTACTGATTTTGAAGACTTACAGAGAAAGATAAGAAAAGAAGAAGCAGAGATGAAACTTGTGAAGAACAATGATGTTCCAAAACATATTAATACTCAACAGACAGAGATGAAAGAGCAGATGACCATATTAAAAGATTTGGTTGAGAAAATGAAGAATATGGAGATAAAGTTGAACGATATGAAAATACAGAAACATTTGGAGAGTCAGGATAGAAAATATAGACAAGATGATAACAGGGACCCATATGAATATCATGACACATGGAATCAAGATTGGAATAGGAGAAGAGGATTTAACCAGAGAACCGTTGGGTATGGAGGAAAAGGACACTACAGAACAACTAGGAGAGGATATGGATACGGAAGAGGACAATACAATGATAGACGCGATTCAGCAGATACTAGGAAGTACACATACGATCGAAATACTCATAATGAAGGAAGAAATGATGGACATAGTGATGCTATAAAACATGAACAGAATACTTTAAACTGAAAGGTGCTCTGTCCACGGGGCAGAACCAGAGCACAAAAGAATATGATAGCCCTACAGCAACCGTCTGATCGACTAATCGGTGAATCAAACCAAACAAAAGTGAATATAAATGGAATAGAAGCACCTGCTTTAATAGACAGTGGATCAATGGTCAGTACCATGTCTGAACGTTTTTACAACAGCATGACCGACCAACCTGATATGAAAAGCTTAAATGATTTTGGACTGGAAATTAAAGGAGCCAATGGATCAACAATACCGTATTTAGGATATATAGAAGCTAAAGTAGAAACAAACATATCAGAATATCCAGTCTATACCATTTTCTTGGTTGTACCAAATACAGAATTTCATTCAAATGTACCCATCTTACTTGGTACCAACGTCATCAGAGAAATTAATGAACATAGAACATTACACACAGAAATTTCTAAAGAATGGGAAACAGCATTTATGTCAATGACAACTAATATTGGTAAAGTAGTAGCAACTAGAAATAGTTTACTACATCCGAGGGAAACCAGGACAGTCACAGGTTTACTAAGAAAATATAGAAACTTTGAGGCGGCAGTGACGGAACCCATAGAGGAACACAGCGTACATAATGCGATTATTTGTCCACGAGTTGTATCTGGAAATAATCCCGGAAAGACAACAAGAATACCTGCCAGAATATGTAACATTTCTGCAAAACCTATTAAAATAAGAGCAAAATCAGATATTTGTCAGCTACAAGAGGTTAAAGTGCTACGACAAGCAGACATCTCCACTCCAATAAAATCAGTGTGCTCTGCATCCATCCAACCTGAAAAGGAAATCAAACAATATGAGAAACATGACTGCAAAACCAAGTACGGGATGGATTTAGAGGAATCCAATCTCACCAATGACCAAAAGAAGAAAGTATACAATTTATTTGAGAAGTGGGAGAATATATTTCCAAAGAATTATTCACAAGAATTAGGACATACGTCAGAAGTTCGCCACAAAATTAGCCTAACTATTGACGAACCGTTTAAGGAACCATACCGGCGAATACCACCAGCTATATTCAATGAAGTGAAAGTGCATCTTCAGGAAATGCTAGATATAGGAGCTATAAGAAATTCAAAAAGCCCATGGTCATCCAATGTAGTAATAGCAAGAAAGAAAGATGGATCAATCCGATTTTGCATAGATTTTCGAAAACTTAATTCAAGAACGAAAAAAGACGCATATGCCATACCACGTGTAGAAGACACGTTACACTTACTATCTGGAGCTAAATACTTCTCAAAACTTGATTTAAAAACAGGATATTGGCAGGTCAAATGGCTGAAGAAGACAAAGAGAAAACAGCATTTCAAGTAGGAGGGCTGGGATTTTACGAATGCCAAAGAATGCCTTTCGGACTCTGCAACGCCCCAGCAACTTTTCAAAGACTTATGGAGCGATGTATGGGTGACCTAAATCTGAAGGATTGTCTAATATATCTCGACGATATCATTATATTCTCTGAGGACATATATTCACACCTTGACAGATTAGACAATGTTTTTGAACGACTCTCTTCGTACAACCTGAAAATTAAGCCATCCAAATGCGAATTCTTTAAGACTAAAACTACTTACCTGGGACATGTTGTTTCATCAGAAGGCATACAAGCTGATCCGCAGAAAATAGATGCCGTTATAAACTGGCCAGCACCAAGAAATGTGAAAGAAATCCGGAAGTTCTTGGGCTTCACGGGCTACTATAGGCGCTTCATCAAAGGCTTTGCAACAATCGCTCGTCCTTTGAATGACCTTGATTGGCCACCCAGCAGGGAAACAACAAAAGACAACTAAGAAAAGCAAACCACCAGTAAAGAAAACACCTTTTAAGTGGGAGGAAGCACAACAGAAAGCATTTGAAGATCTGAAAGAAAGACTCACTAACCCACCAGTATTAGCCTACGCCGATTACAACATTCCCTTCACGCTACATACTGATGCATCTTGCACAGGCTTGGGGACCGTCCTCTATCAGCGACAGGATGGCAAAGAACGCGTTGTAGCGTATGCCAGTAGATCGTTGAAGTCAGCTGAGAGGAATTATCCAACTCACAAGCTCGAGTATCTCGCCCTCAAGTGGTCCGTAACGTAAAAAGTCCACGATTACTTGTATGGCGCTGTATTTGAGATTGTGACTGATAACAATCCTCTCACGTACGTAAATTCTACAGCAAAACTAGACGCAACAGGACAACGTTGGGTGGCAGCCCTTGCCAATTATAACTTTCATCCTAAATATAGAGCAGGCAGACAGAACGCAGACGCCGATGGATTATCTAGGATCCCAGAACATTTAGACGAGGCTATTGGTCAAGCAGTGATGTCAGCCATGGCAACAGCAACAATAGAAGTATGCATTCAGTGTAATATCGCCAGATTCTCTTCCTGTTGTTGATCCACCAACATATGTTCCTGACGATTTACTGATTGCCCATTCCTTGAGTTCCAAAGATTGGAAAACAGCTAAGCTGAAGGATCCAGCCATTTCACCGAGTATAAAGTATGTACGGGACTGGGATAAACTAGAGCTCAAGGATGGGGTACTCTATCGCAGCGGTATTGTTAACGACCAACAATATAACCAGCTCGTCCTACCAGAAAATCTACACCATGATGTTTTCCAGGCTCTTCACAACGACTTAGGACACCAGGGCAGAGATAGGACAACATCTTTGTTCAAACAGAGATTTTACTGGCCAGGAATGGATAGTTTCATCCGTGATAAAGTTGCCTCATGTCCAAGATGTATCCGCCGTAAGACACCACCTTCCACAGCATCCCTTGTTAATCTTACTTCTTCATCTCCCATGGCTATTGTATGCATTGATTTCCTCAGTTTGGAGAGGTCAAAGGGTGGTTTTGAGCACATACTTGTGATCACGGATCATTTCACGCGATATGCTCAGGCCTATCCAACGACCAATCAAACTGCGAAAACCATTGCTAAAGTATTGTTCGAAACGTTTATTGTTCATTATGGATTTCCTACCAGAATCCATAGTGATCAAGGGGCTAATTTCGAGTATTCGCTCATCAAGGAGCTTTGTCAGTTAGCAGGTGTAATTAAATCTCGTACCACACCATATCATGCTATGGGCAACGGTATGGTGGAGAGGTTTAATCAAACCCTGCTAAAGATGCTTGGTACTCTTGAGGAAGAGAAGAAAGCTGATTGGAAATCTCACGTTGGTCCCCTTGTGCATGCATATAACGTTACATCTCACCCAAGTACAGTTTTTTCACCGTATTAATTAATGTTCGGCAGACAGCCCAAGTTAGCAGTCGACGCTCTTCTTGGGTTTAACACTGATATCAGTGCGAAATCCAAGAATGAGTACGTCGGAAGCTCCGGGAAAGATTGACAACCGCATATCGGAAAGCGAAGGACACTGCCCTAAAGACAGCAGATGTCAACAAACGGTACTATGATACCAAGGCGAGAGTTGCAACCATTCAACCCAGTGATTTGGTTCTTGTTCGGAACGTGTCCATCCGCGGAAAGAAGAAGATTGCAGATAGGTGGGAGCAAGAACCATATATCGTCATCAATCAGCCATTCCCAGACCAACCTGTATTTGACGTGAAAAGAATGTGCCCAACGCCAGGAGAATACGACGTCTCCATAGGAACTTGCTACTTCCGTTAGGAGTTGCTTCAGAACCAGTACCAGATACAGAGGCGGTACAACGATACGTTATTCCACACCATAGACGTGACTCTCACATAACAACCAGTGCAACAGACGACGATTCCGGTGATGACACGGGTGTACAGGTACCTAGGAGATCACGTAGAGAAATCAAAATTCCTAGATGGCAACAGTCTGAAAACTGGAGATTATAAGTGCAACATAGTTATAGCACAGACGTATGAGCTTACATTGTATATATATGTTTTTACACATTTATTAGATATCACTAATGTAATGTAACATTAGTGTTATATTCGGGTAATTCACGTATACGTCAAATACGTCTATTAGCCATGAGTGTTGTCGTCAAATATTGTGTTGTCAGTTAGTGACATGTGTAAGTAAATAGAGCAGTTATTGACACACGTATTCATTTGTCATTGTCACTTTTGGACAAATGCTCATCCATATGTATGTGTTGTCATATTCATATTGTTTTGTATACATTTCAGGTATATGGAACTTCCTGTCTACATGTATTTAAACAAACTTAAATTGATATTGTGTTGGCATACTTCTAATTTCAGGTATATGTAATTTTGTGTTACATGTAAATACTTGAAGAAATGTTTACATGTATTAATACTTAATAATTTCGTTTCAGGTATTGAAATATTTGAAAATGTCGAGACGACATTTTTTTCAACTGGGGGGAATATGTCATAGGGTGCAATTGTTGTTAATAAATACAAACTCTTTGAACACATATATTCGCTTGTCATTTTTGCCCCTATTTGAAGCAGTGAGTTGAAAACGTTGTAACACCTTCAGTTAGTTTGTAACGTAGCATATGTAGTACAGTGTAGTATAGTTATAGTTATTTCCCTTGGACCAATAGTTAACATAAGTGACACGTACATTTAACCTGACACATGACAATATTTAAGCACGTGCTCTTTGCTAACCAATCACTGCATGCACACATCCGCCATTTTCACAAAACATAAACAAGACGCCATTAATTATGTGCTACAAATAAACCATATTATGTAGGAATATATATATATACCTTCAGGTAACTATTGCTACTCTTTTTGACTACCATCTCGATAATATATTATCCATGTACATTGACTGATAACCTGTTAGTTTTTGAGAAATATCGATCAGATGCAAAGACTTGATTTTCATTGTCTAACTTAAACTACACCATCGTATATTGTATTTCTTAAATTCGTCAATGCAATTGTCGTCATTATATATGTCTGATGATATGGTATAACTTATGTGATTGTTAATTATGTGATGTATATAAGTATGAAACTGTATATTTGTATATATTGGTTGCAGATAGAGATATCGAGATATAGAGATAGAGAGGGATAGATAGAGACGGAGAGAGAAACGATGGCTATATTGCGAGGAATAAAGTGCAGTAGACATTAATAAAAGAGTTTTCCTCTTTCTTTGTCGATCTCGACCCCCACACCCTTAGTGCTCGCCGGCGGTCTGCGACATATGCTTGTTTAAATTTCAATCAATTAAGTTTCGAAAACAAAGAATGACCCAATGAGTGCCCGAAGGTGCGAAATGTCATCGCGATTTGGCTACAAATAACAAAGGAGGGTGATGACATGTTGTTCACACCTTACAGGGGTTACTAATTGTTTAATGCAGTCTATTTGACGGGACACAAACTGAGAAGCATTTGTTTTACAGGTACTAACTGTAGCCCTTGAAAACATACAAAGAGTTTAATGATTCATACTAAAATATGACTGTCCCTGGTCGGAATGCTTGATGACAACACATGTGCATGTAATTAATGTTTATTAAACCTATTACTGTCGACAAGCTTCAAACGATGTTACCCGACATCAATTTCAGTTTGTAAAGACACAGGTATCTGCTCAATATTGAGTGCAATAATTGAGCAAGACTTCTATTTAACTTCCGATTGTAATGTATTGGTCACTAATGCTTCCAATATTTTAATACCGTTATACTACTATTCAGTAAATTCAAAATGCCGCCTATGCCATCCCATGTTTGGAAATATTTCACTCGTTCTCAGGATAAGAAAAGTGCCAAATGTACGCTATGTACTGGAGTGTTTGCATACTTAGGGACTACTTCTAATCTAAGGAATCATCTAAGCAGTAAGCACCCTAATAGTGCGGGCACGTCAACCTCAACTTGTGATGGAGATAAGAAACAGATCTTTATGACATCGTTTGTTCAAACGCCCAATAAACTTACAAAAGTGACAGTGAACGTATGACACACGCTATTGCAGACATGGTTGTAAAGGAGTATGTGCCATTGAGTATGGTGCAGGGCCAAAGTTTCAGGAACGTAATGCAAATTAATGCTCCGGATTACACGGTTCCGGCTAGGAACACTGTGCGTGCACGGATTGTTAAGAAATACAACGAAAATAAGGCAATGCTGACGTCAGAGCTTGTGTCCGTACAATCAGTGTCCATAACAACCGACACGTGGACGTCTAACTCCACGGAGAGTTATATCACAGTAACTGAGCATCACATCAATGACGACTGGAACATGCAGGCAAATGTACTACTCACCCGGGCGATGCCAGAACGACACACTCCCAAAAGTGGCGCAAGTCGCAAAGAAAGTACTAGCCGTTCCGGCAACGTCAGTTCCGTCGGAACGTATTTTCTCCGCCGCCGGACTCTTGATAAACAAATTAAGGAATAGATTGTCCAGTGACCTTGTGGACAGCTTCATATTCTTGAATAAAAAACAAGCTGCTTAAGAGGTGTGACATGCATGTAGGTGACACTAACTAGTGTTGTTAAACAGAATGGCCAGCTCTACAGGACTCAGAATATAATGTAAATGTGTTCTATTTGTTTGTGTTTGTTTATTTGTTCCAATCTAATATAAAGAGATTGTGTTCACTAATTAAAATTCTTCAAACTTATCCCCATTCAGAGAGCGACATTTTATTTTCACAAACCCACCAAGTCAACAAGCGGAGTTGTTTATCAATCAACACAAGCCGCATATTTAAAACGCCGAAAGTAGACTTCACGTTTACATAATTCTAACATGCCACCACTTTCAATAGAAAGGTGTTACCTGTCAGCGATGCAAGAGTAAAGTGGAAATCGAAAGTTGGAGAAATTTGCGAAAATTCGAATATTCGTTCGGAAAATCATCCGAATAATCGACTATCACAATCACCATTCGTTGCCATCACTAATTTTAATGAATGACTCGCACTTCACAAATATCAACAAACTTTACAATAAAAGCATTGTTTTAACATGATGAACATTATACTATACCTATCATCCAATAGGAGTGCCTTGTTACGCCGCAATAGAGCTCATCGAGGAACTCTATTCGTTGTGGCATGACGCATCGAGCTCCCATGTAGCTCTATGCGTTAGGGCACACCGCATATAGCTCCTAAGAAGCGCTGTGCGTTAGGCAACACGCATAGAGCTCCCGAGAGCCCTATCGGTCGAAGGTATACACCAACTTTAAAATGGGTCTTTCAACCTGACGCATAGAGCTCCCCACTTCCGATAATTAAGATGTTGAGATGACTTGTACGTGCACTTGTACATACAAATGCACGTACGCGTTGTAGGTATTAACACCTAACACCGATTCACACCTACATGCCCTCGCATGGCGTTAGTATCACGACCGAGAAAAGTGAATAAAACGTGGTGGGAACTCCGAGTACTTGATACGGACGCAAACGAACTTCCTTGAACGCCAAGCCGCCACATTTGTCTTGGACTATTCAAACCAAACGTCGCGCCTCCGCGTTCTGACCAGAACGGGATAAGAACTAGTTCTGAACTCCGCACGAACTTTACTCGAAAGACCTTCACGTAGTAACAACTGCAAGAACGTGAATGCATGAGGACTGCTCGTCTCCCATTACTGCGTCTGCCTCCGAGTTGTCTGTATGGCAAGGTCGTTCGAGTAACGTTCGTACGGAGTTCACAACTAGTTCTTATCCCGTTCTGGTCAGAACGCGGAAGCGCGACATTTGTTTTCAAGTCCAAAAACAAACGTGTCGGCTTGGCGTTCAATGAAGTTCCTATACGTCCCTGTCAAGTTCTTAACAAGTATCAATGAGTTATCATGCCGTATTCGGCGTTTCCCACCACGTTTTATTCACTTTCTCTGTCATGATACGAACGCCATGCGAGGACGTGTATGTGTGACAGGCCCTTAAGTCCTGTTTAGTCGGGAAGGCACGCCGACTATTTTAAATGTTCAAAAATGTCGTGTTAAATCGTCCCCGAGTCGGCGTGAGTCTTGGTGATTTATTACGAATCGCCATGCTATTCCTGGTGAATCGTCCCGAGTCGACATCAATTGTTAGCTCACCTGAGCCAAAGGCTCAAGTGAGGTATTCTTACCGCTTTTCGTCTGGCGTCCGTCGTCCGTTAACATTCAAACGTCTTCACCTCCGGGACCGCTCGGCCGATGTTGACCAAACTTCATAGGAATGATGTATGGGTAATGCCTTTTCAGAATAGCTAAAATGGAGTAATTCGGAAATCCAAGATGGCCGCGATCTAAAAATAGCACAAATTCTTAATAAATCTTCTGCTCACAAACCGAATAGCCGATTTGGCCGAACCTTGGTAGAAATGATCGATGTACGGTGTTCTTTAATAATAGCTAAAATGGTGGCCCCGGGGTAAAACATGGGCGTGGCCCTGGGCGTCAAATGTTATATTCCGTCGAACCTGGTCATGTCATATATCATATCGAAGGTATCGTTGAGCCGATTGCTCAGGCGCCTTTTTGTCTAAATCGGATGATGACGTCATCCAAGATGGCCGCCGAAAGGTCAAAATGTTGTCCTTTCATTAGAAGTCTTCTCCTCCTGAAAGGCTGAAACGCAGGGCAGATGTTGGCCAAACTTCACAGGTGTGATGTAAGGGTAATGCCTTTTCAGAGTAGCTATTATGGTGCGTGTCGCATAATCAAAGATGGCAACCATCTAAAAATAGCACAAATTCTTTAAAGATCTTCTTCTTATGAACCGATTGACCGATTTCGACGAAACTGGATAGAAATGATCGATATATGATGCTTTTTTAAAACAGCTAGGCTAAAATGGGGCCCGTGTCCAAAATGGGGGAGGTCCAATTTCACTATAGTACGAATATGATTATTATGAATATGTGTAATATATCAAATTGAAAGCATCGACACGACAAGGCGATTGATTCAGTGCAATTGCAGTATGATTACATGTTGATGTATATGTAGTGCAAACATTACATAACAGTATTTGCTTGGTGACATGTCACAGGTGAGCGACATAGGGCCATGCTGGCCCTGTTGAGTACGATGCATGACGACAACGGTCAAGACTCAAGCCGACTCGGGACAATGTAACACGACCGGCGACGACACAAGTACGAATCAGGACAATGAACACCGAATCACGACGACCAAAACAATTTGTGGCTAATTCATACTAAGTCGTCGTGAGTCATGTTGAGTCGGGTAGTTGATGTCCATTCAACAATACCAGTCGATTAAACACGACCCAGTACGACAAACAACTCCACGAATAGTCGGCATCCACGTGAATGTATGACCAGGGCTTTAAATCTTACTATGTAATGGACACAGATAATTCAATGTATATGATGCTCTACGAATTCTAATAGGTTTTAAAAATATTGACATGCGGTGTACCATTTTGTCGCAGCAACACCTATACTGGACTTCGTAGCGAAGTTTTGGGTTTACGTAGTTGGCCACCTGTGAATGTGCTCCATTATTATATTACACAGTAGACCCCTGCATTTTACGGTGGAGATGTAATTCATTATGGCAGTAATCTGATACGCATTTGTCATCTGGCAGGGAACATTCTTATAATGGGGAGACCGATCGCTCGGGCTATAATTGTATCGACATGTTTATTATATAGGCATAAGCCAGGTTTCGAACGCGCACCGCTAAGCCAAATATAACTTTTAAGTTTTAACATAAAGTGATGAGAGGTAAATGATCGCAGACGAAACTTTTAGAACATAGATGATGATTATTCGGATGATGATTGTGATGATCACCTTCATAATCATTCTCATCATCATAATCATTATTTTTATTATCATCCTCATTGTAATTTTGACAACAATTGTTATTATGATTGTGATGGTGTTGATTGTGATGATAATGATGAGCATCATCATCAGTATTGTTTTTAATGATGATGATGATCAGCATCATCATCAATACAATCATCAATAGTCATCATCTTCATCACAATTATAACAATCATCAACATCACCACAATAATCATCATCATCACTACAATCTTCTTCATCATCATCACCACCATCACAATAATCATAACAACAATAATCATCTTCATCACAATAATAATAATAATCATCATCATCATCATCACGCTAATCATCAGCATCATCATCATCATCATCATCATCATCACCACAACAGTCTTCATCATCACTACAATCTTCATCATCACAATAATCATCATCACCACCACCACCACCACCACCACCACCACAATACTCGTTATCATCATCAGCAGCAGCAGCAGCAGCACAAACATTTTCTTCATTATCGTCACTGTCGCAAGTACAATCAGTTAAAAGATTAAATAAAGACTTAGCAATAGACTGATTTAATAATTTTACAATCAAGCAAATGGGCCAAGTTCTACATATAAACATCAACGTAAAACAATGTTTAGAACATTTTAATGTGAAACATATATTCTTTATTTATCCTCCAGTATAAGAGCATACAATTCACATATTACAAGAACAATTACAACAGTGAAATATATTACAATGTTATAAGGAAATTAAGTAACAGAAATAAACGCTTATATACATATTCTATATATAATCGCAACAGGCGATGTGTAGTACCATATAATAACACACACGTATACATATATAAACACACCAAGCATATGTATATATACATAATACACGCATGCACACACATGTATATATATACATACATATACATACATACGTATACATACACACATGCGTATACATATATTATACCAATACAAACATACACATATCACTGTAATATTGTATTACTCGCTTATACTACATGTATAAAGCATACCGAAAATAAATTCATTTGTTACAGTATCTCTTACATTACTGCAAGGGATCATAAAGGTATGACAACAATCAAAAGCAAAATCACATTTAGTGTCATGTTTTCTTTTCTGCACGATAACTAATGGCCAGTGTACAATTTTTAAGCATGTCCGTACGTAATATCTGTAATACAATACCAACCGATGCATAATCCACTGTGTGAACCAGACCTTCTGATTAGTCTGCGAACACTTACCCTAGTTGGAACGCTTTCCATTACGGAGGGACCGATGTGAATTTCTGGTCTTGGAATGTTAACGGTGCGTACTACTTCTTTAAAATACGGACATACCTTTGTCAGAACGTATCTTGTGCGTGGATAATTAACAAAACAGAGTCTAAATATATACACTAATATCTCAATAGGCAGCGAGAGTATAGAAATTGTTGCCTTCTTACACTGAAATCCGGGTTTTCGTGAACGTTTCCTCGTTTCCCTGATTGTATCTACTTGCTTCCGAATAACGCGTTTTTGGCCACTGTTGGAAACTACATTGATGTTTTCCGAAAATTCATTTTCCGAAGTTTCATTTTCTGGAACAGATTGGTTTGTGTCATAATTTTGTGTATTCCTTCTAACGGCTTCAATGTATGTATCGAAACCTGATGCACTTAAGTTTATACTCACATAGTGCATCCCAGCGTTCTCTGGGAAATGACCTAAAACAATGGTCACGATGTCGGGGACTCGGGGTAAAACATCCCATCGTTAGTTTATACAAATTTATTTGAGCTCGATTGCGAAACAAGTTATTTCAACTTATATAAATCACTCTCGAGACATCATTCCTGATGGAATCCATCGCCACGAGGGAGAGAGAAGAGGCAACGTGGAATTTAAATGCCTTGCCTAAGGGCACAATCGTAACGGCTCCAGTGGGGCTCGAACTCCGGACCTTTCGCACCTGAAGCGAACACGCATCCACTGCGCTATCACGACTTCCACGATTACATCCCATCGTTAGAAACCAATGTTGTATATTCCATTCCCGATGTAGAGATTACAAGGCATTGACAGTTGTACTCTCTTGCCAATGCAAGAGCGTCAAGTGGTCGCCATAGGTCCCGTCTTTTCGCATCTGTTTTTATATAATTCGTAAAAACCCCACAGTGTAATTCTCATAATGATTTCTGTGCTGTTCAATATGATTAACCGTATTTTCTCTTAATTTCTTGTGATCAGTATGGTATGCAAGTTGGTATGCAAACGCGTCAAACTGACAATTTCCATCGGCTATCGGATCATGGATGACACTAGCAATTTCTGCAAACTGATCTATATGCTGACCATGGTTTATCACTAAGAAATATTTCTTCTTATGGGCACTTATCTTTTTCAAGTTGTCGTCCCTTTCTTCGCTGGTGTGCGTTTGTTTCATAGCGGTATTTCATTTTCTTTTCTCTATGTTGGCTGTAATACTTGTAATGTTCTCCACTCCTACCCATGCGTCCGTTACTTCAGACGGGGATTAGAACCTCACTAAATATTTATAGCCATTTCGATTTTTATCTGGAATGTTTGCATTCAAAATGTGTCTTTTCATTAGTATCCTGGTTTTCCTGAAAGGAAATCTCAAAAGCACGTTCTCGCCAATGTTGTATGAGCTTACGACCCCTCCTGTTTTTGAAATTGTTCTTAATCTTGTCAAGTTCGCTAATGTTTTCAAATGTTTATCAATACGTTTTGAAAGCCCACATGCATTACTGGAGCCAGCATCACCACGAGCAAAGTAAATGACAAACGGTGAGCGATTTCCTAGAATGCGTTTTGGCGTTTTATTTATTATTGATGTAACATTTGGCAAACCATCAGCCCAGTTAAGCCCATCGCTCTTTGCAGTTGCTACACGGAGTTTGTTTTTCAGTGTTCTATTCGCGCGCTCACATTTGCGGGTGATTGTGGGTGATACGGTGAAGAGTTTATTACTTTTATCGAGTTCCGCTCACAAAGCAGTTTCACATGTCCTTGAAACTCAGTCCCTCGGTCACACTGCAGGATCGTTGGTGCTCCATGTCCATGCATTATCTCTTGTAATGCATCTGCAACGGTTGTATAGTTCTTGTTTGTGAGAGGCCGAGTTATCAGGAATCGAGAATAAACATCAAGCACCTGCAATATATAGTTGTAGGCCTTACCATTGGATATGACGGCATCTTTCCGCATTTCAATGAGATCAATTTGCCAACGTTGCCCAGGAACTTTAGCTGTAATGGTCTTTGGATGCGGTTTATTTAAAAACCTTGGGCGCTGCTGCTGATACCGTTTACTTGCTTCTAATACATCGATGATCCGTCCTTCAGATATTCCTACGTACGTTTCCTTAAGCTTCACGTACAGCGACCGCACCGCTATGTCGAGATTTCTCGAAAACTCGTCTTTGATTATTTTTGTTTCTTCCCCAATTTTCAAAACAACTTTCCCATCGAGAGTCAATTGACCATTTTCGTTTATGGCAAACCTTTTCCCCCCAACGTTTATATAAGTAGATAGCCTTTCTTTGTTCGGCATTGCGCATTCCAACCGGAATCTTGAATGATCTCTTAACGAGGGCCTGCAACGCTTCGTGTTTCGTCTGAGTCAGAAGTCCTATTTTTGCATTTGTCATTCTGAAAAAAAGAGAAAATGGTTGGTTCAAACATAATTAGCACTATAATTTTGCCAATGGCGCGCCGTTGCGTATCCCTGCTCTGTTTATCGAATGATTGTATCTCATAGCAGTACTAGTGTGTTCCGTTAAGGCCATCATAATACCGCTATCCGGTCAATACTACGATAGCACGATAACGATAGCAAAACAGTACGATACTACGATAACGATAGTACGATAACGATATTATGTCGTTATCGTATTATCGTTATCATGCTATCGTACTCTCGTCTTCCGGAGAGCATGTGCCTTCGTGTTGCGCTGGTAATTCTGGATCAGCCGACGGTGTTCGTAATATCCATCGTAATATCGCTATTAGGTCGATACAATGATAGCACGATAACGATAGTACGAGACCACGATACCATGATAACGATAGTACGCTACTATATATGGATGAGGTGGATGTTATAGGTAGGGAGGTTGCTGTTACAGAGATGGTGGATGGTGGTGGCTGTTACAGGGCGGTAGTTGGTTGTTACAGGGCGGGAGACGGTTGTTACAGCTAGGGAGGGAGATTGCTATTATAGGGAGGGAGGTGGATGTTACAGTGAGGGAGGTGGCTATTACAGGGAGGGAGACGACTGTTACAGGGATAGATGTGGCTGTTATTTGGAGGGAGACGACTGTTGTAGGGATGTGGCTGTTACATGGAAGTGCTGTAAAAGGGAGGGTGCTGCTATATGGAGGGCTGCTGTAGGGAGGGATACGGCTGTTATCGGGAGAGAGGTGGCTGCTATAGAGAGATGGCTGTTGTAGGGAGACGACTGTTACAGGGAGGGAGATGGCTGTTATAGGGAGGTAGACGGCTGTTATAGGGAGCGGACGACTGTTATAGTGGTGTATGTGGCTGTTAAAGAGAGGGGATGTTATAGGGAGGAGGACGACTGTTATAGGGAGCGGACGACTGCTATGGGATGGAGGTGGCTGTTACAGGGAGGGGCTGTTATAGACATGCGGCTGTTGTATGGAGTGGTTGATATAGGGAGGGAGGCGGCTGTTGTAGGGATATACGTTGCTGTTATAGCCTCATATGGAGGGAGACGGCTATTATAGAGAGGGAGACGACTGTTATAGGGATGGAGATGGCTGTTACAGAGATGGGGCTGTCATAGGGAGGGAACTGTTATATGGAAAGACATGCTGTTATAGGGAGGGAGACGGTAGTTATAGTGAGCTTGGTGTCTGTTATATATAGAGAGAGAATGGCTGTGATATGGAGAGAGACGTATTATCGTTATCATGGTATCGTGGTCTCGTACTATCGTTATCATAGTCTCGTATTATCGTTATCGTGGTCTCGTACTATCGCGATTTCGTGCTATCATAGTATCGACTTGATAGCGATCAAGCGATAACAAAAGCACGACATTTACGATATCGTGGTCTCGTACTATCGTTATCGTGTATTGTCGTGCAATCGTTATCGCGATATCGTAGTATCGACCAGATAGCGATGTTACGACGGCCTGAATGGAACAACGTAGGATCCGCATGTGATAGCCGCGTGCTCCAAGTACCACACACTCAGAATACAAATAAGGGCTTTTCAAGAAAAGGGTAACGGTGGAGGAAAGACCTGGACCGAATTAAAATGCTGTGGGGGTCGGCAATAATTTCAATTCTGGGGGTGCGGGTTATGTGCTCTTTCAACATGTATGCGCTCAGCAGCAATCCGTCTGGATTCGATTACTTCTTCTTCGGACAACTGGCTCCTTCCTTTCATAAATGCTGGAATGTTCAATTTCACGCGCCTAGCACAAAGTTCATCGGCCACAGTAAAACCCCGGTCTGCCATTACTTCATCTCCAGGCAATAAATAGTTCAAGAAACCACTATTCTTTGTAATGAAATTGTCACTTGCCCTTCCGCCATATAAAGAAGAAATGTACATAATAAACCCATTTGGGGCAATGGCTATCAAAAATTTGGCAGTGTTGTGACTTTTGTAGGTGCTCCATGTTTGTGCTCGAGCTTTTAATGAAAATGGCCTTTGAATGAATAATTCCGAGCAATCAATAATGCAGGTAGTTCTTGGATATGAAGTTCTGAATGATGAAGGAAGTGTTCTCCTAATAGTATCTCTTGGAAGCCATATAATTAATGAAGAGAGCTCTTCGGACATAATATCGATCCATGTATGGAATATGTTACTCGCAAGCTGATGGGAAATTCCAAATCGCCGCCCAATGTCCCTGAATGTAAGAGCTAGTCTCAGTCGTATCAATACCAAGAAAATTTGGTTTTGGATGTCTAACTTGTATGGCAGCTGTTTTCCAAACTGCGTTAATGTAGATATTAATGTCATGACACAGATTGTAGGTTTTACACTGGGTTCAGCTTATCTGTATTAGATAAGCTGAACCCAGTGTAAAACCTACAATCTGTGTCGTTTGTCATACTGTTTACACTGAATTATGGGGTGTTGCACTGAGTTGACGCATCTCTTGTTCGTTTACTGTAAAAGTAAGAGTGGTCTAAAGCAACTGTCATAGGGTGAACTACTTTCAATATTCTGATATATATTTCATATGTTTGATTGTGTATTAACTTGATAAGAGATATATCACGTGCAACTATCTTGCTTGTGACTAGCATTAAGTGTTTAGCAGAACTTTAAGTTAGTAGAAAGTATGACTTACATCCCTTAGACCATCTAGTTTAATTCTAGTTAATTGTGTCCCTTGATTAATACACTTCTGCACGTGATCACTAGCCAATGACACTGTTACTGACATCCGCCATATTGTGGAAGATGTAAACAGAAGCCATAGGTTTATGTGCTACAACTAATTAGCCATCCTTGTGGATATATATTTAAATACCTACAGGTAAACATGTATTCTTAAATCATAAATGTATACTCTTTGAAGTGTATTGAATTATTTGCACAATATCGCCCTTGATCAAATGTGATTATTAAATCGTTATGTATTGACTGGTAAGAATGTGTACGTATATTTTACAGGATCGTATCTGTCGTTTGCAAATACAAAGTTGAACGTGAAACCCCGGTCTTGTTGTTTAACCCGGTATGGCTGAGCGGGCCGGCGACAGTGGCGCACGTGATATATCTCTTATCAAGTTAATACACAATCAAACATATGAAATATATATCAGAATACTGAAAGTAGTTCACCCTATGACATATTCCCCCCGGCTGCGAAAATGGCGTCCCGACATTTTAAGACACGGATAGATATATATATATATACATATATATCGGCCTACAACAACATGAAATAAATTTATAATTAATAATCTATGTTGTATATAACAATCGCATGTGTGATATTTTATCTGTTTTATAATAAACGCAATTCAAGTGAAAATTCTAGCTGTTTTAATTGGAAGGAGGAGATTTCGGTGGACAGTGTGAGTTTTTCTTGACTTTGAGTGTTCCTTCTTGATGACATACACAGGTATATCTTTGTTTGGCTGCGAAAGGACTATGTATGGATCTGACTCCCATTTGTCTGCAATTTTATGTTTCCCCCTGACAGTAACATTCCTGGCCAATACCATATCATCTTGGTGTAATATAGACGCCTTTGCCTTTTGATCATAATATTTCTTGTATGAATTCCCTGTTTCATTGGCGGTTTTCTTTGCTTTGGAATATGCGTATGATAGTCTATCGCGTAGCTTTCGAACATATTCATTTCTTGATTTGGATTGTATGTCATCAACTTGAATTCCCAGTAGGGCATCTATTACTAGTTTCGGTTGTCTGCCAAACATGAGGAAATATGGCGAGAACCCGATGCTGTCGTTTATTGTGACGTTATAGGCGTGAACCAAAGGTTCGACGTACGACTTCCAATCGCATTTCTTGATCTCCTCTAATGTTCCTAACATCTTCAATAGTGTCTGGTTGAATCTTTCTGTCATTCCATTACCCATCGCGTGGTAAGCTGTTGTATGTGACTTGTCTGTACCACCTAACATACAGAGCTCCCGTATCAGACCGGATTCGAAGTTGGCCCCTTGATCACTATGTATTCTATCTGGAAATCCGTAGTGTACAATGAATTTGTCAAAAAGCACCTTTGCAGTAGTCTTAGCTGTCTGATTCTTAGTAGGATAGGCTTGTGCATACCTGGTGAAGTGATCAGTTACTACCAGAATGTGTTCAAAGCCACCATTGAACTGCTCAAGACTAAGGTAGTCAACACATATGATTTCCATCGGTGCAGTAGATGAAATGTTCACTAGAGAAGCTATGGCTGGATGTGCCTTCCTTGTAATACAACGTCTACAACTGCGAACTTTGTCTTCAATATAGGAATCCATACCGGACCAAAAGAAACGTTGTTTGAAGAGGGATGTCGTTCTGTCACGGCCCTGATGTCCTAGGTCATCATGAAGAGCTCTGAATATTTCGTCTCTAACTGATGCTGGTAGCAATAACTGCTTGTACGTTTGGCCTTTGTATTGACAGGATCTGAATAATACCCCTTGTCTGAGTTCAAGATTGTCCCAATCACGGAGGTATTTAACTGCTGGACTAATACTGCCACTGACGCGCTTAGCAGACGGTCTAGTGCCTTTTCCCATGCAGTCGATAAGCTGAGAAATAACTGGGTCCTGAAGTTGTGCTTGTCTCCAATCTTTAGAACTCAATGACTCTGACTCGATAATATCAGACGGAACTTCCTGTGATGGAAATGGATCCATTGCCTCTAATGATTCTGGGGACAAAAGAGAGAACGCAAATGGGGTTTCAGATGGTGGAGACGACGCCTCTAGCGACATTGCTGCTACCACATGTTCATCAATGGCTGTTTCCTGTGCTGCTTGTGACTCTCTAGTTGGTAGTCGTGAAAGGCCATCTGCGTCTGCATTGTTCTTTCCACATCTGTAGATAGGTTTGAAATTATAGTTGGATAACGCAGCCATCCACCTATGACCAGTTGCGTCCAGTTTAGCCGTGGTGTTCACATACGTCAATGGATTGTTGTATGTTACAATCTCGAATGCAGCGCCATAAAGATAGTAGTGGAACTTCTCCGTAATTGACCATTTTAGAGCAAGGTATTCCAGTTTGTGTGCAGGATAATTTCTTTCAGCAGGTTTGAGGCTCCTACTGGCATACGCAATGACCCGATCGATCCCGTCTTGCCGCTGATACAACACAGATCCAAGGCCTTTCAATGAAGCGTCGGTATGTAGTTGAAATGGCAAGTTGTAATCTGCATATGCTAGAATCGGTGGGTTAATCAATTGCGTTTTCAATTCTTCAAATGCCGATTGTTGTTCTTTTCCCCAAATAAATGGATGTCTTTTGTCTTTCTTTTTGGATAGTTTATCGGTATTCAGAGGATGTCCAATTAACAGGTTGTTCAATGGTCTAGCAATGGTTGCGAATCCCTTGATGAATCGTCTGAAATATCCAACAAATCCTAGGAATTTTCTAACTTCTTTCACTGAGTTGGGTACTGGCCAATGTTTAACAACTTTCGTCTTTTCAGGATCGGCTTCTATGCCATCTTTTGAAACTGTGTGACCTAGGTAAGTAATTTTATCTTTGAAAAATGCACACTTTGAAGGGTTGATTTTCAAATTGTTCTCGGACAAGCGTTGGAAACCAGCGTCTAGACGATCGATGTGAGACTCTATATCCTGGGAAAATATAACTATGTCGTCTAAATAAATCAGGCAATCTTTCAGGTTTAGATCTCCCATGCAGCGCTCCACCAATCGTTGGAAAGTAGCTGGGGCGTTACAGAGACCAAATGGCATACGGTTGCATTCGAAAAACCCAATTCCCCAAACTTGAAAAGCTGTCTTTTCCTTATCGGATTCCTCCATCTCGACTTGCCAGTATCCTGTTTTTAAATCTAGTTTTGAGAAATATCTTGAGCCTGACAACAGATGCAAAGTGTCATCAACTCTAGGAATTGCGTAGGCATCTTTCTTGGTTTTTGTGTTCAATTTACGGTAGTCAATACACAATCGAATTTTTCCAGTTTTCTTTCGAACTATGACAATGTTAGACGACCAAGGGCTTTTAGATTCCCTTATTGCACCAATGTTTAACATTTCTAGAAGGTGTTCGCGAACTTCGTTATATATCGCCGGTGGGACACGTCTGTATGGCTCTTTAAATGGACTATCATCTGTCAATTCGATTTTGTGACGGACAGCTGTTGTTCTGCCAAGATCGTGCTCATCGTTCGGAAACACTGATTCCCATTTCTTGAATAGATCATAAACCTTCTGTTTCTGTTCGGATGAAAGTTCAGAGTCTTCAACGTCTACTCCGAAATCTTGTTTGATGTTATTTTCATTGTATATCTTCTCTGTTTCAGACTGAGGCAGCTGATGTGGTGTAGGTGAGTGCTGTTCACTAATCTTCCTTTCCATTTCTTTTCCAGGTGGTCGTGTGTTTTCGAAAATATCTGCTTGTCTGATCACTTTAACTTCATTCAGTTGACAAATTTCAGATCTAGATGGTATTTTCACAACCTTAGCAGAGATATTGCATATTTTCACCGGTACTCGCGCTGTTTTTCCAGAATTGGTGAGTTCAACAACACGAGGGCAGACTAACGACTTTTGTTGATAACTTTCTTTAATAGGTTCAGTCACAGCGGCATCAACGTTCCTTACTTTGCGTACAAAGCCGCTAATAGTTCTCGTTTCCATGGGTTGAAGAGATATAGGTTGTGTGGTTGTGACAATACCAACTGTTGCTGACCCAACAGACATGAACACTGCTTTCCATTCATCTGGTGTTTCTACTGTATCATGGTGCTTCTCTTTAAATTCTCGAATGACTTAGGACTGGTATGTTACGGTGGTACTCAGTTGTCGGGAGAACTAGGAACAGTGTTGTCACAGAACCATCTTTAAAGTATTTACTTTCCACTGAAGCCTCTATGTAGCCAAGATAAGGGATATGTGTACCATTTGCTGCTTTAACCTCTAACTGGAAGTCGTCTAACATACGTAATATTGGCTTGTTCGGTAGTTTGTTGTAAAACGCTTCCGATATTGCACTAACCATGGAACCACTGTCAATTAATGCTTTCGATTTGACACCTTCAATCTGTACTGTTGTTTCATTTGAAGACCCCATAAGTCTATCGAGAATACTAGCAGTATCGCTAGGGCAGTTATTACCTCTACTGCTCACATCATGCCCTGCGATGGAAGCATTTACTAGTTTAAATCTTTCGGTGAATTTCCTGATGATTTGTGTGTTGATTGGTCTACTTTCCAGTTACCTCTGGCTTCATTATCTCTATAGTGTGGCCTGTTGTATTGATGACTTTGTCTATCATAGTACTGCCTATAATATGGTACGTACTCATGTTGGTTGTAATCTTGTCCAGAGAAGTGTCTATTTCTCTGTTGGTTTCTTCCTCTGTATGTATTACTTTTGTTCGCTTCTTGTTGCTGTGTTTCCGAATTACAAGACCCCATTCTGCCTTCCTTCATCTCAGCTATGTCCTTTTCCAAGCTTTTCATCTTGTCCATCAACGACTGCATCATGGTCATCTGTTTATCTATGAAAGACGTATTCACTTTCATGTTGTGTTGTTGCATCGTTACTTCTTCTCTTTGTGTAGGCAGGCTTGTTGCTGCCCCTTCATCGATCAATGTTGTGCCATATGATGTCGGTGTTCTCAATTCAGCTGTAGTTCTCTTTATTTCTTCTTCCTCCACTCTAACTTTCCTTCTTAATACTTCGAAAGTTGCTGTCGAATCATACGTAACTCTAGTATTATTTCGTAATTTTTCACTTATCAAGCCTTTCCAGTATCGCTGCTTAAGTAGAGTGTTTCTCTTGGTTTCGGGGATTTCTCCTGTTTCTACTGCCAACTGCATTGTGGTTTCAAGTCTAAGTGCCCAATCGGAAGTTGTCTCTTTACCATTCTGCTTAGCATTGAAAAAGTCTTGCATAATCGAATCTTCGGTTTGAGTAGTCCCATAAATATCTTCCAATTTCTTCAATAGTTCTGTTGAACTAGCCATAGGATCAATGGTAAGAAGAACCTTTCTTGTTTGTCCTTTTAGCGAGCTTCTCATTGTCTGGGCTATCAAATACTCAGGATATATTCTACTCTTCGTTGTGCATTCTACCTCAATCTTCCAAACTTTGAAATATGTACCATCAAATATAGGAATTCTTGGTTTACCAAACTCACTTCTTGTTGGTCTTATATCCGACATGTCTATTATATTATGTCGACGGTCATGTGTATCATGTTCTGTGTGAGTCATTTCATTATTCATCCTTAAAGCCAAATCTTCTTCTTGTCTTTTCAACAATGCTATCTTTCTTGCTCTTAGCTCTTCGAGTTCACTTTGTTTCTGAATTTCGTTCTCTAATAGATGTCGTTCTGTCCTCTGCCTATCACGTTCCTTCTCGGCCAATTTTAATCTTTCTATTCTTACCATGACTTTCCTTTCTTCCTCCCTTTGTATTTCTCGTTCTATCTTTAGTTTCATGTCCTGTTCATATAATGTTTGGAGATGAATTCTTTCTTTTTCAATGTCTAATTGAATTAATTCTTCTTTCGTCATTCTATGTTCCTGATTTCCGTAGTGAATTTGAGTTGGCACTGGCTCCAAACGCTCCTCTGGAATTTTATAGTATCGGTCATCCGTATAAGGCTCCTCTTGTTTTATCTTATGTATATCTCTGATACGTCTTGTCCCGTCATGTTCATGTTCCTCTTTGATAGCATGACATCGTCTTGCTTCTTCATAGCTACCTTCCTTAACTCTTGGCGGAGGCACTTCCCTTTCTGTACTCTGTGTCCACTGAACATTGCTTTTCCTATATCTATCTGTTTCAAACATGTGTTGTCTGTCTGAATGGCCATGTCTTCTATTCGGAGCATAATAATCTAATTCATCACAATATTCCATACTTCTATCGCGATTTAGCAATCGTGCTCTATCAGCTACTCCATTGTATTCAATCATATCATCATTTATATGAACATAGTTGTACCTATCATCGCTATGCCTACATGTACTTTCCTGTCTGTAGTTATCACTAACTTTTTTGTCATTTGCTTTCATAGTTCTATCTTTAGGTCTTACTACGTCTGCATTCATATCACTTGATTTTCTTCTGTGCCTATTTCCACTGGCATCTATAACTTGCACACTTTCTCTCACATTAACTTCGTCTAAAAGTGCATTCCTTGTTGTATCTGAATTTCTATCAAATGTTCTTGTATCCTGCTGAAAACTATCTCTCTCCTTTGTTCTATCTATGTTTCGAGTACTCGTAAAAATACTGCTGTTGTCTATGATGTCCGTATTACTTTGTCTCAGGTAAGTCAACCTTTTATCCAGTTCCAGAATTTCTTGTGTCAATTCCAGGTAAGTATCACCAGAAGCAGCTGGAACACTTGGATCTATTTCAGATTGATTACCATGCATGTTCGTATCGAATGATATTGTCAGCAGGTCTAACCCCTATGTCTTCATAATCTCCTTCCATGTTATCACGTGATCTATCTTTTCTATCTTTATTTCTAGACATTCTTGCTTCACTATTTGAATCTTGCACTATGTCTGATCTCTGACTATATATAGTCCTTCCAACCTCGTGTTCGTTTATATATATTGCTTCTTGTCTTACAGCATTTCTTCTTGCTACTCTATACTCTCTTTCAGCTTTTGAGTCAGCCATTGTGATTTCAAAACAATGTCTCATCAAAGTCAAAAGTACATATATTTTCTGTCACTATATTTCTAGACTTCACATTAATGGTTATAACATTAAATAGTTTAGTATAACACAATACTCAATTCCAACAGCCCCAATTTGTCAGCTGTATGTTCGCGATAATGATGTGTACATGTCACATGTCACTAATATGTCACTCCTGTTCAATACAACGATGTACATATACATATAATTCATTCACATCTAATTATTTCACAGCTGGGGTCGAACGCGTAATTTCAAGATTACAAGTCTTGTGCGCTACCAATTACGCCACGCCTTCTGCACTATTCGTAAACGTATTTTTTATATAGTGATAATTAATACCACACTGCTCGGTTCAGCGAAGCATTACTTAATGCTAGGGCGTATCGAGACGGAAATAAAGTTTTTATTTGCAGAGGAGTGCACAATAGGAACACACCTTAACAATACTCATTTATCATTACTCTCCGCGCGAAGCGTACTGCAGTTGTTTCACACTTTGAAGATTAAGTCTCCAACGCAAGGCCTTTATGTATATAAATATATATTTGAATTTACAAGCCGTATATTAGCTATAGCTTATATCAAAGATTATATATCGTCTACTCTACCTAAATCTACTCTACTTCAAGTACGACACAACAACACATGTAATATATACTACATACAACTTCAACCTTTAGTTGAACATGCATTTGTGTTAACAATGCTCGTGTAGAGGTTATCAATAGGTGCAGTGTTGGATTCCTGTGGTGGAAGATTTACCCCTTATACAAAATACATAATTATACTCATCAAAATTGTACCAAATGTCAATATGAACACATTATGAATCAACAACTTAAATATATAAAACTCATGAAACAACACTAAAATATGAACTAATGACAATGATATGGTGCATAAATCTATTATAACACTGTCCACTCCATTCGATCAGTTGTACCACTGGCTTATAAGCAGTCCACATTTTGGTCACTTGGTGCAAGGGTAGAATATCCTCTGACGTGATGCTCCATTGAAGAATGTGTATTGTATGCATGCATTTGCGCAATTTAATAACCGTGTATAAGGCCTTATGTTTGAAACAAATTTCACTCACTACAATTTCTCACAGACTGTGACTGTTGTTCATCTTGTTTACCAACGATGCTGGGATGATCCCACAACTGTATCGTTATGATGTGCTGTACCTTCTCTTTTTTGTTAAATGTTTACACAATGATGGATATCTATGGCAGCAAACTGATTCACACTGATCATAAAAATGGTCACATTCCATATTTTCAATGTTCTCCATTGCCTGGAGGGGGTGGCAGTTAATATTTCTTCCGCAGTTTCCAACGACATTACTCTATGGTCTGGCTTTGCAGGGGTCTTTAAAGAAAGACTGCGTCTTACTAAGGGTATTCTAGCTGGTGTTGGCTCTTTTGTTGTATACCCCATGTTAATGATCGGAACAGGGTTTTGTTTGGTCGGTCGTCCATCAACGAAGTGCACTGAACAAACCTGAAAATATATAAAATGACCACCAATAAGTACCATATTAGACTTTACAGCCTGCATACTATCGCAAACTACCAGAGTTACAACTTTCTATCAATTTTATAGAGACCGAGATAGGATTCAAACATTAGTAGACACTGGCTGTTTACATATAAACAAAGTGTATACGAAAAAGGTTTATCCGAAATCTGATAAGTTGCAATTTACTAAAATCATTGCTATGGTCTTACCACTGTTTCAGCGACTGGATCAAAGTCCTTCCTATTTATAGATTTCAGCCAGGCACGCCTAATATCCAGATTTTTCGGGATACAATGCAGCTTGTAGATTTCAAGGCATGGGCAATCTGTGTGTGTTTGTCGTTGGCCTTCGGCTTCATGTATTTCACAGTCGGAATTTCTCCATGTGTACAGTTTCTTCTGATTAGTATTACATCCCACAATAACACATTGTTTCCCCGAACTGTTTGTGTACGGCATTTCCCCCAAATTGCGCAACAAATGATCAAAATTATTAATTATTCATTTAAACTATCGGTATTTTGATCTGCAGTGGTGTAATGGCGGACGTGAAGAGTGATAAGGGGAGATAATCGGGTTGGACTAAATTTATAGAATTTTCTATATGTATTATACATTTACCATATTAAAATTGTGTGGGGTGGGTGTAAAATAATATCAATTCTGGTGGTGGGCGTCTAAAAGGCCAGTAATCTCCCAGCAAACTCTTTTCTGGAAAAACCCTAAAGTTATAGTGGCCTATCTAACATTAATTTAATATAGATACAGAGCATTTTCCGATCCCCCAGCAAGGCCGCATCAACTACACATGTAGAGCGGCGAATATACAAAGAGTGTATGGTGTTGGCCGTCTATTCAGTGTCAACATATCAATCAATCAGTAACATTGGCAAGTTGTCCCCAAAAAAATCTAATCAAGCTACATAACAAGAGCTGTCGGAGGGACAGCGCGCTGAAAATTGCTCATGTTCGAACCCAAATGAGATCTTTAGCTATAAAGCTAAGTTTAAAATCTGGTTTCGATCCATTAACGTGGGTACAAACTCAAGTGTTTGACTCAAGTGAAACGGACGACAAAATGTCATTTTTGAAGTCTAAAAAGGGTCACAACTCTTAAAACAAGTTAGCACAAATTACCAAAATTTAAACTCAATAGATATTGTTAAAATTATGCTATATAATAATTCAAATTTAGTCGGAATCCGTTTAGATTTGCATATTCTAAAGTGCAAAAATTGCATTAGCGGATACTAGGCCATCCTGCATGCCAAATATCTAACGTCTGTGCTATGTGGTTTCGAAGTTGATTTTTAAAGTATTTTCCTATATAACACTAGGTAAAATAAAGTGACCTCCAGGGTGGGGCCAATAATTTTGCCTGTGGTCACGACTTGAACAATTTCGGTAGAGGTCCACTTGATAATACTACCTTGTGGATTCAGAGAAGATTTTTAAAGTTTGTTCCCCTATAACTTTATGTCAAATCAAGTGACCCCCGGGGTGGGGCCACTATTGGCTTGGGTTCATGACTTGAACAATCATAGTAGAGATCCACTAGACAATGCTACATGCCAAATATCTAAGCTCTATGATTATATGCTCATAATTATGTCCCCACTATTTTATAGGATTGATGATCTAGATGCAAACAATTTAAAGTGCAACTCCATTTCGATATGCAAACATTTTAAAGTGCAACTCCATTTTGATATAGAATACCGTTGAACCAAGTTTTAATCTTTACCTTTAATAGGATGTATGTAATTGTATTTTAAACGGAAGAACTACACTGGATATCCCTGGTAAGGCCACATGTAAAGGAACAAGTGCGGTTGATTATTTTGTTTGTAACTCGAATCTTTTTAATAATGTTTTATCTCTACAGGTAATAGACTTCTGCCCATTATTTTCAGATGTTCATAACCCAATTGAACTTAACCTACAATTTAAGTTACGCAACACGATTGATTATCAGCCTGATGAGAAGCCGTCAGTTAAATTATGGGATAGAAATAAAGCGAATGAATTTATTAATAAACTAGATCGTCATAGAATACAAACTTTACAAGATACGCAAGAAAATTTTAGTGTGGATACAAATTTTAACCAACATAACGTAAATGCAATCGTTAATGATATGTCGTCACTATTTATAAACACGTCTACTGAAGCCTTTGGCTATACCAAAATAAACAATGTACAGGAGACCAACAGTTCCCAAACATCCCCGTGGTTTGGTCCAAAGTGTAAAAAGGCAAGAAAAAATGTCCACTCCGCAACATATCTCTATAAACTAAGAAAGAATAACGAAACAAAAGAAAGCCTAAAACGAACTGCTACTATTTATAAGAATACTATGAAACAGTTTTACAATAAACATAAGCATTCAAATATAAGGAAATTAAGAGATGTTAAAAGTAAAGACACCTTTGATGAAAAACATATACGTTTAACTGTTAAATCTTATATTCGATACCGGAATCATCCCAGAACAGTGGACAGTTGGTATTATTAACCCAATATATACAAATAAAGGAGACATAACAAAACCAGAAAACTATCGCCCAATAACATTGTTAAGTTGTCTAGGCAAAGTATTTACTAGTATTTTGAATAAAACAATAACCGATTATGTTGAAACTAATGATATTTTAGACAACACACAAGCGGGATTCAGAAAAGGATTTTCAACAGCAGACAATTTATTTATTTTACAACATATCATTCAATATCTAATTTATCGATTTAAAACAAGCGTTCGATACCATCTGGAGAAATGGCTTATGGGAGAAATTAATAAATGCTAAAATCAATGGTAAATGTCTACAGGTTATAAGAAACATGTATAATGGAATAAAGTCTTGTGTAAAAGTTAATTCAAAGTTTTCGAACTTCTTCACATGCAACATCGGAGTTCGTCAATGTGTCTCCTGTTTCTTTATTTTTAAATGACTTAAGAGATTTTTTCCAAAATAATAGTAATGCGCAAGGAATATTATTACAGAATGAACAAAACACGAGCTCTTTAATCTTTTAAAAATATACATTTTACTGTATGCAGACGATACAGTAATACTGGCAGAAACTGCAAGTGATTTACAAGATGCCCTAAATACTTACGAACAATACTGTGATAAATGGAAGCTCAAGGTTAATATCACAAAAACTAAAATAATCGTGTTTTCAAAAGGTAGACAACCTATGTATAATTTCAAATATAAAAAGGAAACAATAGAAGTCGTAAAAGCGTATAAATACCTTGGTATCTTCTTCAGATAAAGCTCTTTCTTTAATTGTAAACAAAATATTTCAATTCAAGCAACTAGGGCAATTTATAGCCTAATAAGAAATTCAAATCGACTTAACCTACAAATAGATCTACAAATAGACCTATTTAATAAAACCATCAAACCGATTCTACTATATGGAGCTGAAATGTGGGGGTTTGGGAAATTAGATGTAATAGAAAGGGTACAACCTAAATTTTTAAAAAACATATATTGAAATTAAAACGGTCCACCCCAAATTATTTTATTTATGGCGAAACTGGATGTATGCCGCTATCGATAGCTATTGAGGAAAAAATTATTTCGTTCTGGTCAAAACTATGTATTACGGAAGAAGGTGATATACCAAAGAAATTGTCTCATCTAGTATATAAATATATGTTACAAACATCACAAAATTTACCCGAAGAATTGCTTAAAGTAAAATGTCCATGGCTATATAATGTTAATACAATTCTAATAAAATGTGGTTTCATAAATGTATGGACTGAACATAGTTTTCCTAATGCAAAATGGTTAAAACTAGCGGTAAAACAAAAACTACACGATTTATATTTATATAATTGGTACACCATGGTAGACAACTCTAGTAATAGTACGTTTTATCGAGTGTTTAAAAGATCTTTTGGAATTGAACCTTACTTATCAAAATTACAAAACTCCACACTGTATAACCTAATTAAATTTAGAACAAGAAACCATCGATTACCAATAGAAACAGGAAACTGGTCAAGAACACCAATAAATGAAAGGACATGTAACTCTTGTAGAAACAGAATTGGGGATGAATTTCACTATTTGTTTGAATGTGAACAATTTACAAATGAAAGAAGACAATATATTAATCCGATGTATTTTCGACGCCCAAATATGATTAAATTAGAGAAATTAATGTGCACCAAAAATAGTTCAGAATTTCAGAAACTATGTAAGTTTATTATGATAATAATGTTACATACAAGAATGTAACAGGTATACTCTTTTTCCAAATTTGTGATATTTGTGTCTATGACTAAAAATACTATTGGAAATATTTATTCACCTTGACAATTGATATATTCTGTTTTGTGCTTTTGTTTTGTAGCCACGTTTGTATGTCTTGTTTATTGTAAATACCTCATATTTGCATGTTCTGTACATGTATTGAGTGAAATAAAAGAGATGTTCTATTCTGTTCTGTTCTGTTCAAAATGACTTCAAACGGTTCCGAATAAGGAGTCGGAAGTCTTTTGATCTGACGCTGACAACCTTGCTGCGAAATGACTTCAAACGGTCACCGCCAAAACACCGGTCGGCAGAGTTACGCTTTGCAATGAATGTTTTTGTCGTAGTCAAAATATTGGTAATCCATAATTAAATAAACGATGCATTTTGACATGCCCACTTTCATATACTAGAAAATGCAAAAATAGAATGGGCAAACGGTTCTTCATTGTTAGGATGATGATGACTGTGATGATGATGATTGCGATGATGATGGTGATGCTTATTGTGATGATGATGAATGTGATGATTATGATGATGATGATGATGATGATGATGATGATGACGATATTGATGATGATGATGATGACGTCCACAACGATTGTGATTTGTTGTTTTTGATGAGGTTGATTGAGGAATAAAGGAGTAAAACTTAAAGTAAACAAGGAAATCGGTGGAACCGATGAATGCTCCCCAAATTCGGTGCTTGACCGAGACTTGCATTTTATAATAAACAAGTGAAGGCAGTATTGCCAAGCAATACAAAGGCCCCTACAGGTTTATAAATTTGACCCAAATAGCATGACAATCCTTCAAGGGGTTTAAGAGATATGGACCTGACACAAAATATAGTCACTAGACCTTTGACCTCTAAGTGCGACCTTGACCCGATATGGTTGGAACATGGGTTATGCACGTCGTCTCAATGTGGTGAACATTTGAAATCCATCAAGGGGTTTAGGAGATATGGACCGGACATGAAATGTAGGCACTTGACTGTTGACCTCAAAGTGCGACCTTGACTTTGAACCTACATGGCTGGAACATGGGTTCTGCACGTCATCTCGATGAGGTGAACATTTAACCCACGTTTCGTGAAAATCCTTCAAGAGGTTTAGGAGATATGGACCGGGCACGATGGGATGGGCGGACGGAATGACGGATGGACATCGACCAATCCTATAGTCCCCATTACCGGGTCTTCGACCAGTAGGGGCCTAACAAGCCTTTAATAAAGTGAAAATGGGACATCATTCAGTAAGTACAACACAGAGAGTTATGGTTCTTGCGCTCTGCACTCCGCCTCATTGCCCTCTATCACTGCTTCAAGTTTCTTTTTATTACCTTCAATACTTTTCGAGTTATGCTCCGGACAAGCACATAATAAAGTGAAAAGGGGAGATAATTCAGTAGGTACATCACAGAGATGTATTGTTCTCGCGCTCTATACACCGCCTCATGTGCCCCTATCACCGTTTCAAATTTCATTAGATTTCATTCAATACTTTACGAGTTATGCTACAGCAAGCATTTAATAAAGTGAAAAGGGAGATAATTCATCAATGACAACACAGAGAGTTATGGTTCTTGCGCTCTGCTCTCCAACTCATTGCCCTCCATCACAGATTCAAGTTTCATTTGATTTCCTTCTATGCTTTTCGAGTTATGCTCCGGATAAGAAGTACCCGGACGAACGAACGGACGGACGATCAAACGGACGGTCCGACAGACAAAGTGGCAACTATATGCTCTCCCTTTGGGGAGCATAAAAGTAGTCAGTAGTTTAAGGCGTAACAGTGCCTTGATAAAGCGAGAGAAGCTACCTGATACAACAACTGGTTCCCGTCGTAGCGTGTACATGAACTTGAAAGCTGATCAACCAAATTTAAGCGAAACATTGATAACCCGTTTTGGCGAAAAACGTCACCTCCGTTCCTTGAAAAGATGGCTGCTACATTACCTTGTATATATAGATAGATATTTTTTTAATAGATAAATATCTATAGTACAATGGACGTTGTTTTAAAAAAAAATTAAACTAATGTTTTTATTGTAAAGTTTGCGCTTACCTTACCTTTAACAATATTGTATTACCTATATATACATGCATATAGATACACATTAATAATACAACATAGCAAAATCAAATGGGTTGGGCAACCAGTTCTAACACCATTACATAGTGAGGAACCTAATGAAGGAGAAATTAGGTATTGCACACGATATTGTTGACAATATGAAAATAGAACGCGCCCACAGAATGGGACAGCCCACAACTGCTGGAGAAGCTTCAGCAAGGTACCACCGTCGTATCGTGTGCAAATTCAATGTATTCCCGGATCGCGAACTTGTCAGGAAATCAAGCTACACATTGAAAGGAACAAACCTCTATGTAACTGAACAATTCCCACCCGAAGTGGCAGCAAAACGACGTGAGCTTGTGAAGGTAATGAAAAAGGCCAAGGACCAGGGGAAAACTGCATGGATAAGCTACGACACGCTATATGTGAACGGACGTCCAGTGAAAGATGCAGGCAGTTAGGAAGGCGCGGAGGGTGAACTAAAGTGTTTAGTATGGAACTGTAATGTCCTTACTTCTAGTAAGTGCGGAAATTCAGACTTATATTATTGACTGAACATGACATAATTGTGTTGCTAGAATCATGGACATGTAAAACTAGTGATATAGAATTAGACGGCTACCACTGCTTTAACTTCTATAGAAAGTATAGACACCGCAACGCCAGGCGCAATAGCGGTGGTATAGTCATTTATTGTAGAGATGTTCTTAAAGACGGTATGCCCATAGTGAAAAATGTACATGACACAATAATCTGGTTAAAATTTGATTAAAACATTTTTTGGATACAAATCTGGTGTATATTTTGCTGCTATGTGGGGAGATACTTCTCCAATTACAAATCTTATCGATGCGGATCTGTTTGAACTATTGCAAAATGATATTTATCTGTATGACTCTATGGGAAAGGTTCTGGTCTCCGGCGATTGCAATGCTAGGGTCTCCTGCAAAAAGGCATTTCTAACCTATTCTGATGACGAGATGTACACCGGATTAAGGACGCACTCACCTATGTAGGGGTTATCGCAACATATAAATTTAATTAGCGTTTAGGCAAAGCCAAAATAAACACTGGTTTCTTTCAAATAAAATATAAATCAATAAGCAGGTGTCGATTTTTTTATATTCAATTCTAATCCAATCCATAATCTTGTAGTAGTGTAATGTGTTTCTCATAACGTCATTGTGCAATTGGTTGTTCTCGCGGATTAGATCCGCCAGTCATCACCGACGACGCGGGGGCTCGACTTGCTCATCGTCAGAACTTAGATTCGCAGCGATGTTGTCGCGACGATCTCCGGCTGCAGTAGCACGACGACCAGCCGCTCTTTAAGGAGCACGGGCAACCTGGTTACCCGCCCTCCGTGGGGCACGGCCGTCTGCTCTTGGCCTCTATCATCATGTACTGGCGCCTGCTGGTTATCATCCTGTACAGGTGCGGGCTGGTTATCACCCTGTACTGGCGCGGGCTGGTTATCATCCTGTACTGGCGCGGGCTGGTTATCATCCTGTACTGGCGCGGGCTGGTTATCACCCTGTACTCGCACGGGCTGGTTATCATCATGTACTGGCGCGGGCTGGTAATCACCCTGTACTGGCACGGGCTGGTTATCATCCTGTACTGGCACGGGCTGGTTATCATCTTGTACTGGCACGGGCTGGTTATCATCCTGTACTGGCGCGGGCTGGTTATCACCCTGTACTGGCACGGGCTGGTTATCACCCTGTACTGGCACGGGCTGGTTATCATCATGTACTGGCACGGGCTGGTTATCATGATTGGGGATGTGTAAAATTATATATATATCCTTTAGACTACCGTCTTGCTGTCAGCAAGGAACAGAACATTATTGTTTATGATTTGGGCAAGAACATATCCAACATACCATGTGTTGGCCACCATGTTTGGTGTAAGTGTTGGCACTGTGAGTCTTGAAGTCAGACATATTATCCCACTGATTTATGACAAGTTAAGGCATTTTGTTGTTTGGCCGACAGTGGTTGAATGGCTATGGAGGGTACATGGGCCAAACTGCATATGGCTGTGGTTGCTATAGATCGAACGTCCCATCAAATGTATCGACAAGAAATAGAACCACAATAACGGTATTATTCGGCGCACCGTAACTATCATTGCATGCACTCACGGGTGGTGGTTGATGTGCATCGACACATCGAGAGTGGATATCTAGGTCATCTTGACGATGCCCAACAATACGGCTTGATGGAACAGGTTGAACCAGACTTACATTTTCCAGACGATTTGCTTATTTTAGGCGACAAAAATCTACCCTAATCGCGATTATGTTATGAACGCATATACCTCGAAAGCAGCCAGGAGAAAGACAAAAGTGTCGTAAACTAAATAGATATATCACAAAATACAGAGTGTGCGTAGAGCATGCTATGGCAGATATCAAATGTTATAGATGTGTTGGTACTGTGTGGAGAAACCCCCAGAAATATGTTGTCACAAACGGTGTCCATATGTTTCGTTGTGTGTAGGCGCAAGCAAATGGAACTGATTCTTTAAGAAATAAAATAAAATAGTATGGCTATATCCGATTTCTTTTCTTTGAATTATTTTCGTTACAAGTTGACTTGGATGTATGGGGTTTTCATTTTACTGGCATGGCTAACCCAGATAAATAGAAGGCAACAGTCCATATAGAAATCCTACACAGTCATGCCAACTACAAAGGACAGTAATGTACAGTTCACAGTATAGTGCACGCCTCACAAAATAAATAACCCCTTGCTACAGCCATGCATTAATTTTATATTGTACAATAAACTTGAGAAAACCCCCAATATTTTATCGTCATCCGATGTTCATCTCGTCATCAGAATAGGTTAGAAATCCCTAAAAGGATTACATTGATGCCGACATGTATATCGCTGATCTGGATGATGATAACTATCTACCTGATAATATGTTAATGCACGCTAATCAAGACAAGGGGAGTAACTCACATGGTAACAAATTACTCGACTTGTGCAAGGCTACCTCACTACGTATAGCAAATGGTCGTCTGCACGATGATATTTGCGGAAATTATACTTATTTCAATAATTCAGCTAGTTCAGTCATAGATTATCTATTATTACATGAACACGATTTCAATTGTGTGAACACATTTAAAGTTGGTGTCTTTAATGAATTTAGCGACCACGCTCCGTTGCATACACATATTTGCTGTCCGCTCGTTGACGAAATAGTAGACTGTGTAGAGCAACACGAATACACTACTTGGTCCGATGTTCATAGGAATGAATTCCATACAGGTTTAATAAGTAAATTGCCATATTTTAATCGCATTATTCATGATTATCATAGCAATGATTTACATGATACTGATACATTGGTGAAATCATTTACGTCTATTATGCGTGAAGTGAGCGACCCACTTTTTCATAAGATATCACTCAAAATGACACGATTTTTAAACATAGTTGATGATACTAACAAGTGGTTTGACGATGAATGCAAACTACACAAACATAATTATAAGCAAGCTCTAGTACGGTTTAATAGATGTCGATCCACGGGAAATAGGACAGAACTGACGAGGCTAAAGGCCATCTATAAAAGATGCATTAAGTCTAAACGACATCATTATAAATTAAAGCAGGCACAGGAGTTTGAATCCCTAAAACTATGTAAGCCTCGAGAATTTTGGAAGCATTTTAAGAAGTCAACTAATAAGAAAAGTGCTAATATTTCGTCTGATGCTTTCTTCAAACATTTTGCGATGATATAAAACAGTCTAAGCATACAGAATCTGAAGAATTTAATGAAACAAACGATTTCAATGCACCAAATATCATATTTAAGGATTTAGATCTACCAATTACTTACACTGAGTTAAAGATGCAATAAAATCTCTTAAGCGAAATAAAGCCACGTCTGATGACAATTTGTTAAATGAATATTTCTTAGAAACGGGCGATATTTTAGCTAGCCACATCGTTGATATTTTTAATGTTATTTTAAATTCCGGCAATTTCCCAGAAAGCTGGACAAAGGGTTTTATTGTACCTGTATACAAAAAAGGTAACAAAGATGACGCCAAAAATTATCAAGGTATTGTTTTCACACCAGTTTGTAATGCGACTATTTATTATGCAAGTAAATAATTTACCAAAGTTACATAATAATACCCCTATGCTATATCTCCTTCAATGTCTCTTGTGTTCATACTACAAGCGCATGAGCGATACCCCTATACGATATCTCCTTCAATGTATCTTGTATACATACTACAAGCATGAGCGATACCCCTATACCATATCTCCTTCAATGTCTCTTGCATACATACTACAAGCATGAGCGATACCCCTATACTATATCTCAGTCAATTTCTCTTGTATACACACTACAAGCATGAGCGATACCCCTATACTATATCTCCTTCAATGTATCTTGTATACATACTACACACATGAGCGATACCCCTATACTATATCTCCTTCAAAGTATCTTGTATACATACTACACGCATGAGCGATACCCCTATACTATATCTCCTTCAATGTCTATTGTATACATACTACAAGCAGGAGCGATAACCCTATACTATTTCTCCTTCAATGTCTTTTGCATAAATAATACAAGCATGAGCGATACCCCTATACTATATCTCCTTCAATGTCTCTTGTATACACACAACAAGCATGAGCGATACACCTATACTATAACTCCTTCAATGTATCTTGTATACACACTACAAGCATGAGAGATACCCCTATACTATATATCCTTCAATGTCTCTTGTATACACACTACAAGCATGAGCGATACCCCTATACTATTTCTCCTTTAATGTCTCTTGTATACATACTACAAGCAGGAGCGATACCCCTATACTATATCTCCTTCAATGTCTCTTGTATACATACTACAAGCATGAGCGATACCCCTATACTATATCTCCTTCAATGTATCTTGTATACATACTACAAGCATGAGCGATACCCCTATACTATATCTCCTTCAATGTCTATTGTATACATACTACAAGCAGGAGCGATAACCCTATACTATATCTCCTTCAATGTCTCTTGTATACACACTACAAGCATGAGCGATACACCTATACTATAACTCCTTCAATGTCTCTTGTATACACACTACAAGCATGAGAGATACCCCTATACTATATCTCCTTCAATGTCTCTTGTATACACACTACAAGCATGAGCGATACCCCTGTACTATATCTCCTTCAATGTCTCTTGCATACACACTACAAACATGAGCGATACCCCTATACTATATCTCCTTCAAAGTCTCTTGTATACACACTACAAGCATGAGCGATACCCCTATACTATATCTCCTTCAATGTCGCTTGTATACATACTACAATCATGAGCGATACCCCTATACTATATCTCCTTCAAAGTCTCTTGTATACACACTACACGCATGAGCGATACCCCTATACTATATCTCCTTCAATGTCTCTTGTATACATACTACAATCATGAGCGATACCCCTATACTATATCTCCTTCAATGTCTCTTGTATACATACTACAAGCATGAGCGATACCCCTATACTATATCTCCGTCAATGTCTCTTTTATGCACATTACAGGCATGAGCGTTACCCCTATACTATATCTCCTTCAATGTCTCTTGTATACATACTACAAGCATGAGCGATACCCCTATAGTATATCTCCTTCAATGTCTCGTGTATACATACTACAAGCATGAGCGATACCCCTATACTATATCTCCTTCAATGTCTCTTGTATACATACTACAAGCATGAGCGATACCCCTATACTATATCTCCTTCAATGTCTCTTGCATACACACTACAAGCATGAGCGATACCCCTATACTATATCTCCTTCAATGTCTCTTGTATACATACTACAAGCAGGAGCGATACCCCTATACTATATCTCCTTCAATGTCTCTTGTATACATACTACAAGCATGAGAGATACCCCTATACTATATCTCCTTCAATGTCTCTTGTATACATACTACAAGCATGAGCGATACCCCTATGCTATATCTCCTTCAATGTATCTTGTATACACACTACAAGCATGAGCGATACCCCTATACTATATCTCCTTCAATGTCTCTTGTATACATACTACAAGCATGAGCGATACCCCTATACTATATCTCCTTCAATGTATCTTGTATACATACTACAAGCATGAGCGATACCCCTATACTATATCTCCTTCAATGTCTCTTGTATACATACTACAAGCATGAGCGATACCCCTATACTATATCTCCTTCAATGTCTCTTGTATACACACTACAAGCATGAGCGATACCCCTATACTATATCTCCTTCAATGTCTCTTGTATACATACTACAAGCAGGAGCGATACCCCTATACTATATCTCCTTCAATGTATCTTGTATACACACTACAAGCATGAGCGATACCCCTATACTATATCTCCTTCAATGTCTCTTGTATACACACTACAAGCATGAGCGATACCCTATACTCTATCTCCTTCAATGTCTCTTATATACACACTACAAACATGAGAGATACCCCTATACTATATCTTCTTCATGGTCTCTTGTATACATACTACAAGCATGAGCGATACCCCTATACTATATCTCCTTCAATGTCTCTTGTATACATACTACAAGCATGAGCGATACCCCTATACTATATCTCCTTCAATGTCTCTTGTATACATACTACAAACATGAGCGATACCCCTATACTATATCTCCTTCAATGTCTCTTGTATACACATTACAAGCATGAGCGATACCCCTATACTATATCTCCTTCAATGTCTCTTGTATACATACTACAAGCAGGAGCGATAACCCTATACTATATCTCCTTCAATGTCTTTTGCATACATACTACAAGCATGAGCGATACCCCTATACTATATCTCCTTCAATGTCTCTTGTATACACACTACAAGCATGAGCGATACCCCTATACTATATCTCCTTCAATGTCTCTTGTATACACACTACAAGCATGAGCGATACCCCTATACTATATCTCCTTCAATGTCTCTTGTATACACACTACAAGCATGAGCGATACCCCTATACTATATCTCCTTCAATGTCTCTTGCATACACACTACAAACATGAGCGATACCCTATACTATATCTCCTTCAATGTCTCTTGTATACACACTACAAGCATGAGCGATACCCCTATACTATATCTCCTTCAATGTCTCTTGTATACATACTACAAGCATGAGCGATACCCCTATACTATATCTCCTTCAATGTCTCTTGTATACATACTACAAGCATGAGCGATACCCCTATACTATATCTCCTTCAATGTCTCTTGTATACACATTACAAGCATGAGCGATACCCCTATACTATATCTCCTTCAATGTCTCTTGTATACATACTACAAGCATGAGCGATACCCCTATACTATATCTCCTTCAATGTCTCTTGTATACATACTACAAGCATGAGCGATACCCCTATACTATATCTCCTTCAATGTCTCTTGTATACACACTACAAGCATGAGCGATACCCCTATACTATATCTCCTTCAATGTCTCTTGTATACATACTACAAGCATGAGCGATACCCCTATACTATATCTCCTTCAATGTCTCTTGTATACATACTACAAGCATGAGCGATACCCCTATACTATATCTCCTTCAATGTATCTTGTATACATACTACAAGCATGAGCGATACCCCTATACTATATCTCCTTCAATGTCTCTTGTATACACACTACAAGCATGAGCGATACCCCTATACTATATCTCCTTCAATGTCTCTTGTATACATACTACAAGCATGAGCGATACCCCTATACTATATCTCCTTCAATGTCTCTTGTATACACACTACAAGCATGAGCGATACCCCTATACTATATCTCCTTCAATGTCTCTTGTATACACACTACAAGCATGAGCGATACCCCTATACTATATCTCCTTCAATGTCTCTTGTATACATACTACAAGCATGAGCGATACCCCTATACTATATCTCCTTCAATGTCTCTTGTATACATACTACAAGCATGAGCGATACCCCTATACTATATCTCCTTCAATGTCTCTTGTATACACACTACAAGCATGAGCGATACCCTATACTCTATCTCGTTCAATGTCTCTTATATACACACTACAAACATGAGAGATACCCCTATACTATATCTTCTTCATGGTCTCTTGTATACATACTACAAGCATGAGCGATACCCCTATACTATATCTCCTTCAATGTCTCTTGTATACATACTACAAGCATGAGCGATACCCCAATACTATATCTCCTTCAATGTGTCTTGCATACATGTTACAAGCATGAGCGATACCCCTATACTATATCTCCTTCAATGTCTCTTGTATACACACTACAAGCATGAGCGATACACCTATACTATATCTCCTTCAATGTCTCTTGTATACACACTACAAGCATGAGCGATACCCCTATACTATATCTCCTTCAATATCTCTTGCAAACACACTACAAACATGAGCGATACCCCTATACTATAACTCCTTCAATGTCTCTTGCATACATACTACAAGCATGAGCGATACCCCTATACTATATCTCCTTCAAAGTCGCTTGTATACATACTACAATCATGAGCGATACCCCTATGCTATATCTCCTTCAATGTCTCTTGTATACATACTACAAGCATGAGCGATACCCCTATACTATATCTCCGTCAATGTCTCTTTTATGCACATTACAGGCATGAGCGTTACCCCTATACTATATCTACTTCAATGTCTCTTGTATACATACTACAAGCAGGAGCGATAACCCTATACTATTTCTCGTTCAATGTCTTTTGCATAAATAATACAAGCATGAGCGATACCCCTATACTATATCTCCTTCAATGTCTCTTGTATACACACTACAAGCATGAGCGATACACCTATACTATATCTCCTTCAATGTCTCTTGTATACACACTACAAGCATGAGCGATACCCCTATACTATATCTCCTTCAATGTCTCTTGTATACACACTACAAGCATGAGCGATACCCCTATACTATATCTCCTTCAATGTCTCTTGCATACACACTACAAACATGAGCGATACCCCTATACTATATCTCCTTCAATGTCTCTTGTATACACACTACAAGCATGAGCGATACCCCTATACTATATCTCCTTCAATGTCTCTTGTATACATACTACAAGCATGAGCGATACCCCTATACTATATCTCCTTCAATGTCTCTTGTATACATACTACAAGCATGAGCGATACCCCTATACTATATCTCCTTCAATGTCTCTTTTATGCACATTACAGGCATGAGCGTTACCCCTATACTATATCTCCTTCAATGTCTCTTGTATACATACTACAAGCATGAGCGATACCCCTATACTATATCTCCTTCAATGTCTCTTGTATACATACTACAAGCATGAGCGATACCCCTATACTATATCTCCTTCAATGTCTCTTGTATACATACTACAAGCATGAGCGATACCCCTATACTATATCTCCTTCAATGTCTCTTGCATACACACTACAAGCATGAGCGATACCCCTATACTATATCTCCTTCAATGTCTCTTGTATACATACTACAAGCATGAGCGATACCCCTATACTATATCTCCTTCAATGTCTCTTGTATACATACTACAAGCATGAGCGATACCCCTATACTATATCTCCTTCAATGTCTCTTGTATACATACTACAAGCATGAGCGATACCCCTATACTATATCTCCTTCAATGTATCTTGTATACATACTACAAGCATGAGCGATACCCCTATACTATATCTCCTTCAATGTCTCTTGTATACATACTACAAGCATGAGCGATACCCCTATACTATATCTCCTTCAATGTCTCTTGTATACACACTACAAGCATGAGCGATACCCCTATACTATATCTCCTTCAATGTCTCTTGTATACACACTACAAGCATGAGCGATACCCCTATATATATCTCCTTCAATGTCTCTTGTATACACACTACAAGCATGAGCGATACCCCTATACTATATCTCCTTCAATGTCTCTTGTGTACATACTACAAGCATGAGCGATACCCCTATACTATATCTCCTTCAATGTATCTTGTATACATACTACAAGCATGAGCGATACCCCTATACTATATCTCCTTCAATGTCTCTTGTATACATACTACAAGCATGAACGATACCCCTATACTATATCTCCTTCAATGTCTCTTGTATACATACTACAAGCATGAGCGATACCCCTATACTATATCTCCTTCAATGTCTCTTGTATACATACTACAAGCATGAGCGATACCCCTATACTATATCTCCTTCAATGTCTCTTGTATACACACTACAAGCATGAGCGATACCCCTATACTATATCTCCTTCAATGTCTCTTGTATACATACTACAAGCATGAGCGATACCCCTATACTATATCTCCTTCAATGTCTCTTGTATACATACTACAAGCATGAGCGATACCCCTATACTATATCTCCTTCAATGTCTCTTGTATACATACTACAAGCTGAGCGATACCCTATACTATATCTCCTTCAATGTCTTATACATACTACAAGCATGAGCGATACCCCTATACTATATCTCCTTCAATGTCTCTTGTATACACACTACAAGCATGAGCGATACCCCTATACTATATCTCCTTCAATGTCTCTTGTATACATACTACAAGCATGAGCGATACCCCTATACTATATCTCCTTCAATGTCTCTTGTATACACACTACAAGCATGAGCGATACCCCTATACTATATCTCCTTCAATGTCTCTTGTATACATACTACAAGCATGAGCGATACCCCTATACTATATCTCCTTCAATGTCTCTTGTATACATACTACAAGCATGAGCGATACCCCTATACTATATCTCCTTCAATGTCTCTTGTATACACACTACAAGCATGAGCGATACCCCTATACTTATCTCCTTCAATTTCTCTTGTAAAAACACTACAAGCATGAACGAAACCCCTATACTATATCTCCTTCAAAGTCTCTTGTATACATACTACATGCATGAGCAATACCCCTATACTATATCTCCTTCAATGTTTCTTGTGTACATACTACAAGCGCATGAGCAATACCACTATACTATATCTCCTTCAATGTATCTTGTATACATACTACAAGCATGAGCGATACACCTATACTATATCTCCTTCAATGTCTCTTGTATACATACTACAAACATGAGCGATACCCCTATACTATATCTCCTTCAATGTCTCTTGTATACACACTACAAGCATGAGCGATACCCCTATACTATATCGCCTTCAATGTCTCTTGTATGCACACTACAAGCATGAGCGATACCCCTATACTATATCGCCTTCAATGTCTCTTGTATGCACAATACAAGCATTGGCGATACCCCTATACTATATCTCCTTCAATGTCTCTTGCATACACACTACAAGCATGAGCGATACCCATATACTATATCTCCTTCAATGTCTCTTGTATACATACTACAAGCAGGAGCGTTACCCCTATACTATAACTCCTTCAATGTCTCTTGTATACATACTACAAGCAGGAGCGATACCCCTATACTATATATCCTTCAATGTCTCTTGTATACACACTACAAGCATGAGCGATACCCCTATACTATATCTCCTTCAATGTATCTTGTATACATACTACAAGCATGAGCGATACCCCTATACTATATCTCCTTCAATGTCTCTTGTATACATACTACAATCATGAGCGATACCCCTATACTATATCTCCTTCAATGTCTCTTGCATACATACTACAAGCATGAGCGATACCACTATACTATATCTCAGTCAATGTCTCTTTTATGCACATTACAGGCATGAGCTTTACCCCTATACTATATCTCCTTCAAAGTATCTTGTATACATACTACAAGCATGAGCGATACCCCTAAAGTATATCTCCTTCAATGTCTCGTGTATACATACTACAAGCAGGAGCGATACCCCTATACTATATCTCCTTCAATGTCTCTTGTATACACACTACAAGCATGAGCAATACCCCTATACTATATCTCCTTCAATGTCTCTTGCATACACACTACAAGCATGAGCGATACCCCTATACTATATCTCCTTCAATGTCTCTTGTATACATACTACAAGCAGGAGCGATACCCCTATACTATATCTCCTTCAATGTCTCTTGTATACATACTATAAGCGCATGAGAGATACCCCTATACTATATCTCCTTCAATGTCTCTTGTATACATACTACAAGCATGAGCGATACCCCTATAGTATATCTCCTTCAATGTCTCTTGTGTACATACTACAAGCGCATGAGCGATACCCCTATACTATATCTCCTTCAATGTCTCTTGTATACATACTACAATCATGAGCGATACCCCTATACTATATCTCCTTCAATGTCTCTTGCATACATACTACAAGCATGAGCGATACCCCTATACTATATCTCCGTCAATTTCTCTTGTATACACACTACAAGCATGAGCGATACCCCTATACTATATCTCCTTCAATGTCTCTTGTATACATACTACAAGCATGAGCGATACCCCTATACTATATCTCCTTCAATGTCTCTTGTATACACACTACAAGCATGAGCGATACCCCTATACTATATCTCCTTCAATGTCTCTTGTATACACACTACAAGCATGAGCGATACCCCTATACTATATCTCCTTCAATGTCTCTTGTATACATACTACAAGCATGAGCGATACCCCTATACTATATCTCCTTCAATGTCTCTTGTATACACACTACAAGCATGAGCGATACCCCTATACTATATCTCCTTCAATGTCTCTTGTATACACACTACAAGCATGAGCGATACCCCTATACTATATCTCCTTCAATGTCTCTTGTATACACACTACAAGCATGAGCGATACCCCTATACTATATCTCCTTCAATGTCTCTTGTATACACACTACAAGCATGAGCGATACCCCTATACTATATCTCCTTCAATGTCTCTTGTATACATACTACAAGCATGAGCGATACCCCTATACTATATCTCCTTCAATGTCTCTTGTATACACACTACAAGCATGAGCGATACCCCTATACTATATCTCCTTCAATGTCTCTTGTATACACACTACAAGCATGAGCGATACCCCTATACTATATCTCCTTCAATGTCTCTTGTATACATACTACAAGCATGAGCGATACCCCTATACTATATCTCCTTCAATGTCTCTTGTATACACACTACAAGCATGAGCGATACCCCTATACTATATCTCCTTCAATGTCTCTTGTATGCACACTACAAGCATGAGCGATACCCCTATACTATATCTCCTTCAATGTCTCTTGTATACATACTACAAGCATGAGCGATACCCCTATACTATATCTCCTTCAATGTCTCTTGTATACACACTACAAGCATAAGCGATACCCCTATACTATTTCGCCTTTAATGTCTCTTGTATGCACACTACAAGCATGAGCGATACCCCTATACTATATCTCCTTCAATGTCTCTTGCATACACACTACAAGCATGAGCGATACCCCTATACTATATCTCCTTCAATGTCTCTTGCATACACACTACAAGCATGAGCGATACCCCTATACTATATCTCCTTCAATGTCTTTTGTATACATACTACAAGCATGAACGATACCCTATACTATATCTCCTTCAATATCTCTTGTATACATGCTACAAGCATGAACGATACCCCTATACTATATCTCCTTCAATGTCTCTTGTATACATACTACAAGCATGAGCGATACCCCTATACTATATCTCCTTCAATGTATCTTGTATACACACTACAAGCATGAGCGATACCCCTATACTATATCTCCTTCAATGTATCTTGTATACATACTACAAGCATGAGCGATACCCCTATACTATATCTCCTTCAATGTCTCTTGTATACATACTACAAGCATGAGCGATACCCCTATACTATATCTCCTTCAATGTCTCTTGTATACATACTACAAGCATGAGCGATACCCCTATACTATATCTCCTTCAATGTCTCTTGTATACACACTACAAGCATGAGCGATACCCCTATACTATATCTCCTTCAATGTCTCTTTTATACACACTACAAGCATGAGCGATACCCCTATACTATATCTCCTTCAATGTCTCTTGTATACATACTACAAGCATGAGCGATACCCCTATACTATATCTCCTTCAATGTCTCTTGTATACACACTACAAGCATGAGCGATACCCCTATACTATATCTCCTTCAATGTCTCTTGTATACACACTACAAGCATGAGCGATACCCCTATACTATTTCGCCTTCAATGTCTCTTGTATGCACACTACAAGCATGAGCGATACCCCTATACTATATCTCCTTCAATGTCTCTTGCATACAAACTACAAGCATGAGCGATACACCTATATGTATCTCCTTCAATGTCTCTTGTATACACACTACAAGCATGAGCGATACCCCTATACAAGATCTCCTTCAATGTCTATTGTGTACATACTACAAGCGCATGAGCGATACCCCTATACTATATCTCCTTCAATGTCTCTTGCATACACACTACAAGCATGAGCGATACCCCTATACTATATCTCCTTCAATGTCTCTTTTATACACACTACAAGCATGAGCGATACCCCTATACTATATCTCCTTCAATGTATCTTGTATACACACTACAAGCATGAGCGATACCCCTATACTATATCTCCTTCAATGTATCTTGTATACATACTACAAGCATGAGCGATACCCCTATACTATATCTCCTTCAATGTCTTTTATATACATACTACAAGCATGAATGATACCCTATACTATATCTCCTTCAATGTCTCTTGTATACATGCTACAAGCATGAACGATACCCCTATACTATATCTCCTTCAATGTCTCTTGTATACATACTACAAGCATGAGCGATACCCCTATACTATATCTCCTTCAATGTCTCTTGTATACATGCTACAAGCATGAGCGATACCCCTATACTATATCTCCTTCAATGTCTCTTGTATACATACTACAAGCATGAGCGATACCCCTATACTATATCTCCTTCAATGTCTCTTGTATACACACTACAAGCATGAGCGATACCCCTATACTATATCTCCTTCAATGTCTCTTGTATACATACTACAAGCATGAGCGATACCCCTATACTATATCTCCTTCAATGTATCTTGTATACATACTACAAGCATGAGCGATACCCCTATACTATATCTCCTTCAATGTCTCTTGTATACATACTACAAGCATGAGCGATACCCCTATACTATATCTCCTTCAATGTCTCTTGTATACACACTACAAGCATGAGCGATACCCCTATACTATATCTCCTTCAATGTCTCTTGTATACACACTACAAGCATGAGCGATACCCCTATACTATATCTCCTTCAATGTCTCTTGTATGCACACTACAAGCATGAGCGATACCCCTATACTATATCTCCTTCAATGTCTCTTGTATACACACTACAAGCATGAGCGATACACCTATATGTATCTCCTTCAATGTCTCTTGTATACACACTACAAGCATGAGCGATACCCCTATACAATATCTCCTTCAATGTCTATTGTATACATACTACAAGCATGAGCGATACCCCTATACTATATCTCCTTCAATGTCTCTTGCATACACACTACAAACATGAGCGATACCCCTATACTATATCTCCTTCAATGTCTCTTGTATACACACTACAAGCATGAGCGATACCCCTATACTATATCTCCTTCAATGTCTCTTGTATACACACTACAAGCATGAGCGATACCCCTATACTATATCTCCTTCAATGTATCTTGTATACATACTACAAGCATGAGCGATACCCCTATACTATATCTCCTTCAATGTCTTTTATATACATACTACAAGCATGAACGATACCCTATACTATATCTCCTTCAATGTCTCTTGTATACATGCTACAAGCATGAACGATACCCCTATACTATATCTCCTTCAATGTCTCTTGTATACATACTACAAGCATGAGCGATACCCCTATACTATATCTCCTTCAATGTCTCTTGTATACATGCTACAAGCATGAGCGATACCCCTATACTATATCTCCTTCAATGTCTCTTGTATACATACTACAAGCATGAGCGATACCCCTATACTATATCTCCTTCAATGTCTCTTGTATACACACTACAAGCATGAGCGATACCCCTATACTATATCTCCTTCAATGTCTCTTGTATACATACTACAAGCATGAGCGATACCCCTATACTATATCTCCTTCAATGTCTCTTGTATACATACTACAAGCATGAGCGATACCCCTATACTATATCTCCTTCAATGTCTCTTGTATACATACTACAAGCATGAGCGATACCCCTATACTATATCTCCTTCAATGTCTCTTGTATACACACTACAAGCATGAGCGATACCCCTATACTATATCTCCTTCAATGTCTCTTGTATACACACTACAAGCATAAGCGATACCCCTATACTATTTCGCCTTCAATGTCTCTTGTACGCACACTACAAGCATGAGCGATACCCCTATACTATATCTCCTTCAATGTCTCTTGCATACACACTACAAGCATGAGCGATACCCCTATACTATATCTCCTTCAATGTCTCTTGTATACATACTACAAGCATGAGCGATACCCCTATACTATATCTCCTTCAATGTCTCTTGTATACACACTACAAACATGAGCGATACCCCTATACTATATCTCCTTCAATGTCTCTTGTATACACACTACAAGCATGAGCGATACCCCTATACTATATCTCCTTCAATGTCTCTTGTATACATACTACAAGCATGAGCGATACCACTATGCTATATCTCCTTCAATGTCTCTTGTATACACACTACAAGCATGAGCGATACCCCTATGCTATATCTCCTTCAATGTCTCTTGTATACACACTACAAGCATGAGCGATACCCCTATACTATATCTCCTTCAATGTCTCTTTTATGCACACTACAAGCATAAGCTTTACCCCTATACTATATCTCCTTCAATGTCTCTTGTATACATACTACAAGCATGAGCGATACCCCTGTACTATATCTCCTTCAATGTCTCTTGTATACACACTACAAGCATAAGCGATACCCCTATACTATTTCGCCTTCAATATCTCTTGTATGCACACTACAAGCATGAGCGATACCCCTATACTAT
>CM026386.1:35238187-35272699 GCA_014843695.1 Archivesica marissinica | reverse complement strand
TACTCTACACGTATATACATGTGATGTACCGTGTGGGTGAGCTCTGACCAGTACATCTACTCTACACGTATATACATGTGATGTACCGTGTGGGAGAGCTCTGACCAGTACATCTACTCTACACGTATATACATGTGATGTACCGTGTGGGAGAGCTCTGACAAGTACATCTACTCTACACGTATATACATGTGATGTACCGTGTGGGAGAGCTCTGACCAGTACATCTACTCTACACGTATATACATGTGATGTACCGTGTGGGAGAGCTCTGACCAGTACATCTACTCTACACATATATACATGTGATGTACCGTGTGGGAGAGCTCTGACCAGTACATCTACTCTACACGTATATACATGATGTACCGTGTGGGTGGGCTCTGACCAGTACATCTACTCTACACGTATATACATGTGATGTACCGTGTGGGAGAGCTCTGACCAGTACATCTACTCTACACATATATACATGTGATGTACCGTGTGGGAGAGCTCTGACCAGTACATCTACTCTACACATATATACATGTGATGTACCGTGTGGGAGAGCTCTGACCAGTACATCTACTCTACACGTATACATGTGATGTACCGTGTGGGAGAGCTCTGACCAGTACATCTACTCTACACGTATATACATGTGATGTACCGTGTGGGAGAGCTCTGACCAGTACATCTACTCTACACGTATATACATGTGATGTACCGTGTGGGAGAGCTCTGACCAGTACATCTACTCTACACTATATACATGTGATGTACCGTGTGGGAGAGCTCTGACCAGTACATCTACTCTACACGTATATACATGTGATGTACCGTGTGGGAGAGCTCTGACCAGTACATTTACTCTACACGTATATACATGTGATGTGATGTACCGTGTGGGAGAGCTCTGACCAGTACATCTACTCTACACGTATATACATGTGATGTACCGTGTGGGTGGGCTCTGACCAGTACATCTACTCTACACGTATATACATGTGATGTACCGTGTGGGTGGGCTCTGACCAGTACATCTACTCTACACGTATATACATGTGATGTACCGTGTGGGTGAGCTCTGACCAGTACATCTACTCTACACGTATATACATGTGATGTACCGTGTGGGAGAGCTCTGACCAGTACATCTACTCTACACGTATATACATGTGATGTACCGTGTGGGAGAGCTCTGACCAGTACATCTACTCTACACGTATATACATGTGATGTACCGTGTGGGAGAGCTCTGACCAGTACATCTACTCTACACGTATATACATGTGATGTACCGTGTGGGAGAGCTCTGACCAGTACATCTACTCTACACGTATATACATGTGATGTACCGTGTGGGTGGGCTCTGACCAGTACATCTACTCTACACGTATATACATGTGATGTACCGTGTGGGGGCTCTGACCAGTACATCTACTCTACACGTATATACATGTGATGTACCGTGTGGGAGAGCTCTGACCAGTACATCTACTCTACATATATACATGTGATGTACCGTGTGGGAGAGCTCTGACCAGTACATCTACTCTACACGTATATACATGTGATGTACCGTGTGGGAGAGCTCTGACCAGTACATCTACTCTACACGTATATACATGTGATGTACCGTGTGGGAGAGCTCTGACCAGTACATCTACTCTACACATATATACATGTGATGTACCGTGTGGGAGAGCTCTGACCAGTACATCTACTCTACACGTATATACATGTGATGTACCGTGTGGGAGAGCTCTGACCAGTACATCTACTCTACACGTATATACATGTGATGTACCGTGTGGGAGAGCTCTGACCAGTACATCTACTCTACACGTATATACATGTGATGTACCGTGTGGGAGAGCTCTGACCAGTACATCTACTCTACACGTATATACATGTGATGTACCGTGTGGGAGAGCTCTGACCAGTACATCTACTCTACACGTATATACATGTGATGTACCGTGTGGGAGAGCTCTGACCAGTACATCTACTCTACACGTATATACATGTGATGTACCGTGTGGGAGAGCTCTGACCAGTACATCTACTCTACACGTATATACATGTGATGTACCGTGTGGGAGAGCTCTGACCAGTACATCTACTCTACACGTATATACATGTGATGTACCGTGTGGGAGAGCTCTGACCAGTACATCTACTCTACACATATATACATGTGATGTACCGTGTGGGAGAGCTCTGACCAGTACATCTACTCTACACGTATATACATGTGATGTACCGTGTGGGAGAGCTCTGACCAGTACATCTACTCTACACGTATATACATGTGATGTACCGTGTGGGAGAGCTCTGACCAGTACATCTACTCTACACGTATATACATGTGATGTACCGTGTGGGAGAGCTCTGACCAGTACATCTACTCTACACGTATATACATGTGATGTACCGTGTGGGAGAGCTCTGACCAGTACATCTACTCTACACGTATATACATGTGATGTACCGTGTGGGAGAGCTCTGACCAGTACATCTACTCTACACGTATATACATGTGATGTACCGTGTGGGAGAGCTCTGACCAGTACATCTACTCTACACGTATATACATGTGATGTACCGTGTGGGAGAGCTCTGACCAGTACATCTACTCTACACGTATATACATGTGATGTACCGTGTGGGAGAGCTCTGACCAGTACATCTACTCTACACGTATATACATGTGATGTACCGTGTGGGAGAGCTCTGACCAGTACATCTACTCTACACGTATATACATGTGATGTACCGTGTGGGAGAGCTCTGACCAGTACATCTACTCTACACGTATATACATGTGATGTACCGTGTGGGAGAGCTCTGACCAGTACATCTACTCTACACGTATATACATGTGATGTACCGTGTGGGAGAGCTCTGACCAGTACATCTACTCTACACGTATATACATGTGATGTACCGTGTGGGAGAGCTCTGACCAGTACATCTACTCTACACGTATATACATGTGATGTACCGTGTGGGAGAGCTCTGACCAGTACATCTACTCTACACGTATATACATGTGATGTACCGTGTGGGTGGGCTCTGACCAGTACATCTACTCTACACGTATATACATGTGATGTACCGTGTGGGAGAGCTCTGACCAGTACATCTACTCTACACGTATATACATGTGATGTACCGTGTGGGTGGGCTCTGACCAGTACATCTACTCTACACATATATACATGTGATGTACCGTGTGGGTGGGCTCTGACCAGTACATCTACTCTACACGTATATACATGTGATGTACCGTGTGGGTGGGCTCTGACCAGTACATCTACTCTACACATATATACATGTGATGTACCGTGTGGGAGAGCTCTGACCAGTACATCTACTCTACACATATATACATGTGATGTACCGTGTGGGAGAGCTCTGACCAGTACATCTACTCTACACGTATATACATGTGATGTACCGTGTGGGAGAGCTCTGACCAGTACATCTACTCTACACGTATATACATGTGATGTACCGTGTGGGAGAGCTCTGACCAGTACATCTACTCTACACATATATACATGTGATGTACCGTGTGGGAGAGCTCTGACCAGTACATCTACTCTACACGTATATACATGTGATGTACCGTGTGGGAGAGCTCTGACCAGTACATCTACTCTACACGTATATACATGTGATGTACCGTGTGGGAGAGCTCTGACCAGTACATCTACTCTACACGTATATACATGTGATGTACCGTGTGGGTGGGCTCTGACCAGTACATCTACTCTACACGTATATACATGTGATGTACCGTGTGGGAGAGCTCTGACCAGTACATCTACTCTACACGTATATACATGTGATGTACCGTGTGGGAGAGCTCTGACCAGTACATCTACTCTACACGTATATACATGTGATGTACCGTGTGGGAGAGCTCTGACCAGTACATCTACTCTACACGTATATACATGTGATGTACCGTGTGGGAGAGCTCTGACCAGTACATCTACTCTACACGTATATACATGTGATGTACCGTGTGGGAGAGCTCTGACCAGTACATCTACTCTACACGTATATACATGTGATGTACCGTGTGGGAGAGCTCTGACCAGTACATCTACTCTACACGTATATACATGTGATGTACCGTGTGGGTGGGCTCTGACCAGTACATCTACTCTACACGTATATACATGTGATGTACCGTGTGGGAGAGCTCTGACCAGTACATCTACTCTACACATATATACATGTGATGTACCGTGTGGGAGAGCTCTGACCAGTACATCTACTCTACACATATATACATGTGATGTACCGTGTGGGAGAGCTCTGACCAGTACATCTACTCTACACATATATACATGTGATGTACCGTGTGGGAGAGCTCTGACCAGTACATCTACTCTACACGTATATACATGTGATGTACCGTGTGGGAGAGCTCTGACCAGTACATCTACTCTACACGTATATACATGTGATGTACCGTGTGGGAGAGCTCTGACCAGTACATCTACTCTACACGTATATACATGTGATGTACCGTGTGGGTGAGCTCTGACCAGTACATCTACTCTACACGTATATACATGTGATGTACCGTGTGGGAGAGCTCTGACCAGTACATCTACTCTACACGTATATACATGTGATGTACCGTGTGGGAGAGCTCTGACAAGTACATCTACTCTACACGTATATACATGTGATGTACCGTGTGGGAGAGCTCTGACCAGTACATCTACTCTACACGTATATACATGTGATGTACCGTGTGGGAGAGCTCTGACCAGTACATCTACTCTACACATATATACATGTGATGTACCGTGTGGGAGAGCTCTGACCAGTACATCTACTCTACACGTATATACATGTGATGTACCGTGTGGGTGGGCTCTGACCAGTACATCTACTCTACACATATATACATGTGATGTACCGTGTGGGAGAGCTCTGACCAGTACATCTACTCTACACATATATACATGTGATGTACCGTGTGGGTGGGCTCTGACCAGTACATCTACTCTACACGTATATACATGTGATGTACCGTGTGGGTGGGCTCTGACCAGTACATCTACTCTACACGTATATACATGTGATGTACCGTGTGGGTGGGCTCTGACCAGTACATCTACTCTACACATATATACATGTGATGTACCGTGTGGGAGAGCTCTGACCAGTACATCTACTCTACACATATATACATGTGATGTACCGTGTGGGAGAGCTCTGACCAGTACATCTACTCTACACGTATATACATGTGATGTACCGTGTGGGAGAGCTCTGACCAGTACATCTACTCTACACGTATATACATGTGATGTACCGTGTGGGAGAGCTCTGACCAGTACATCTACTCTACACATATATACATGTGATGTACCGTGTGGGAGAGCTCTGACCAGTACATCTACTCTACACGTATATACATGTGATGTACCGTGTGGGAGAGCTCTGACCAGTACATCTACTCTACACGTATATACATGTGATGTACCGTGTGGGAGAGCTCTGACCAGTACATCTACTCTACACATATATACATGTGATGTACCGTGTGGGGGCTCTGACCAGTACATCTACTCTACACGTATAAGAGCTCTGACCAGTACATTACTCTACACTATATACATGTGATGTTGGGCTCTGACCAGTACATCTACTCTACACGTATATACATGTGATGTACCGTGTGGGAGAGCTCTGACCAGTACATCTACTCTACACGTATATACATGTGATGTACCGTGTGGGAGAGCTCTGACCAGTACATCTACTCTACACATATATACATGTGATGTACCGTGTGGGAGAGCTCTGACCAGTACATCTACTCTACACATATATACATGTGATGTACCGTGTGGGAGAGCTCTGACCAGTACATCTACTCTACACATATATACATGTGATGTACCGTGTGGGAGAGCTCTGACCAGTACATCTACTCTACACATATATACATGTGATGTACCATGTGGGTGGGCTCTGACCAGTACATCTACTCTACACATATATACATGTGATGTACCGTGTGGGTGAGCTCTGATCAGTACATCTACTCTACACATATATACATGTGATGTACCGTGTGGGTGGGCTCTGACCAGTACATCTACTCTACACGTATATACATGTGATGTACCGTGTGGGTGGGCTCTGACCAGTACATCTACTCTACACGTATATACATGTGATGTGTAACTGTAGCACCCGGTACCATGTAGGTGTGCACATATACAATGGATAACCTCTCACCTTTGTCTGCACATGTACAGTGGATAACTTCTCACCTTTGTCTGCACTTGTACAGTGGATAACCTCTCACCTTTGTCTGCATATGTACAGTGGATAACCACTCACCTTTGTCTGCACATGTACAGTGGATAACCTCTCACCTTTGTCTGCATATGTACAGTGGATAACCACTCACCTTTGTCTGCACATGTACAGTGGATAACCACTCACCTTTGTCTGCACATGTACAGTGGATAACCACTCACCTTTGTCTGCACATGTACAGTGGATAACCACTCACCTTTGTCTGCACATGTACAGTGGATAACCACTCACCTTTGTCTGCACATGTACAGTGGATAACCACTCACCTTTGTCTGCACATGTACAGTGGATAACCACTCACCTTTGTCTGCACATGTACAGTGGATAACCACTCACCTTTGTCTGCACATGTACAGTGGATAACCACTCACCTTTGTCTGCACATGTACAGTGGATAACCACTCACCTTTGTCTGCACATGTACAGTGGATAACCACTCACCTTTGTCTGCACATGTACAGTGGATAACCACTCACCTTTGTCTGCACATGTACAGTGGATAACCACTCACCTTTGTCTGCACATGTACAGTGGATAATTATAACATTACAATATATACAATTCATGGAGAAAATTTTTATTGTATTGTTTGTGTGTCAATGGCGTGACCTATGTTGCAAACCATGAGTGCACAGATGCCCTTACAATATTGATGGTTCCAATGAAAATCAACCAAAATGTAGTGTAAAATAATTTACTGCAGTAAAACTAATACAAATATATCTAAATACCTGCAATACACATACACAAAATTGTATCTGCAATACACATATACCTGCAATACACATACACAAAATGTACCTGCAATACACATATACCTGCAATACACATACACAAAATGTACCTGCAATACACATACACAAAATGTACCTGCAATACACATATACCTGCAATACACAACATTCAACAGAATGAAACACTTGTGATGATCAATATGTGAACTGGTACTGAAGGCAGAATGTCATAGAGGTATTAACACCCTGCTTACCGGACTACAGATCAAATCTGACAACGTACTTATCAATGCTTCATGAGAATATGTTGTGTAAAGGTTTAAGTTGGTTGCCCTAGGTGACTGCATTGGAGCAACCTTGGCATAATTTGTTGCAATGATATTACAATAATATATTTAAATGTTGGCAACAGTATTACCATTAAATCCACAGAATACCTGTATACACCATTAAACTCAAGGTCAGACATGTATACGCCATCCTGCTTGATGAACATCTTCACCCATGTGTGAAGCTATGCAGGGAGTTCTTCACCCATGTGTGAAGCTATGCAGAGAGTTCTTCACCCATGTGTGAAGCTATGCAGGGAGTTCTTCACCCGTGTGTAAAGCTATGCAGGGAGTTCTTCACCTGTGTGTGAAGCTATGCAGGGAGTTCTTCACCCATGTGTGAAGCTATGCAGGGAGTTCTTCACCCATGTGTGAAGCTATGCAGGGAGTTCTTCACCCATGTGTGAAGCTATGCAAGGAGTTCTTCACCCATGTGTGAAGCTATGCAGAGAGTTCTTCACCCATGTGTGAAGCTATGTAGGGAGTTCTTCACCCATGTGTGAAGCTATGTAGGGAGTTCTTCACCCATGTTTGAAGCTATGCAGGGATTCTTCACCCATGTTTGAAGCTATGCAGGGAGTTCTTCACCCATGTGTGAAGCTATGCAGGGAGTTCTTCACCCATGTGTGAAGCTATGTAGGGAGTTCTTCACCCATGTGTGAAGCTATGCAGGGAGTTCTTCACCCATGTGTGAAGCTATGCAGGGAGTTCTTCACCCATGTGTGAAGCTATGGACACTGTCGATGCAGAGACAGGTAGCTGGACATTGTGTATGCAGAGACAGGTAGGTGACAGCCTGGAAAGTGTGTATACAGATGCAGGTAGGTGACAGTCTGGAAATGGTGTATGCAGAGACAGATAGGCGACCACCTGGTAATTGTGTATACACAGACAGGTATGTGACAGCCTGGTAACTGTGTATACACAGACAGGTAGGCGACAGACTGGATATTGTGTATACACAGACAGGTAGGTGAAAGCCTGGAAACTGTGTATACATACACAGACAGGTAGGTGAAAGTCTGGAAACTGTGTATACACAGAGAGGTAGGTGAAAGCCTGGACACTGTGTATACACAGACAGGTAGGTGAAAGCCTGGAAACTGTGTATACACAGACAGGTAGGTGAAAGCCTGGAAACTGTGTATACACAGACAGGTAGGTGAAAGCCTGGAAACTGTGTATACATACACAGACAGGTAGGTGAAAGCCTGGAAACTGTGTATACATACACAGACAGGTAGGTGAAAGCCTGGACACTGTGTATACACAGACAGGTAGGTGAAAGCCTGGAAACTGTGTATACATACACAGACAGGTAGGTGAAAGCCTGGAAACTGTGTATACATACACAGAGAGGTAGGTGAAAGCCTGGAAACTGTGTATATACATACACAGCCATGTAGGTGAAAGTCTGGAAACTGTGTATACATACACAGACAGGTAGGTGAAAGCCTGGAAACTGTGCATACACAGACAGGTAGGTGAAAGCCTGGAAACTATGTATACATACACAGACAGGTAGGTGAAAACCTGGAAACTGTGTATACATACACAGAGAGGTAGGTGAAAGCCTGGAAACTGTGTATATACATACACAGCCATGTAGGTGAAAGTCTGGAAACTGTGTATACATACACAGACAGGTAGGTGAAAGCCTGGACACTGTGTATACACAGACAGGTAGGTGAAAGCCTGGACACTGTGTATACATACATAGACAGGTAGGTGAAAGCCTGGAAACTGTGCATACACAGACAGGTAGGTGAAAGCCTGGAAACTATGTATACATACACAGACAGGTAGGTGAAAACCTGGAAACTGTGTATACATACACAGAGAGGTAGGTGAAAGCCTGGAAACTGTGTATATACATACACAGCCATGTAGGTGAAAGTCTGGAAACTGTGTATACATACACAGACAGGTAGGTGAAAGCCTGGACACTGTGTATACATACACAGACAGGTAGGTGAAAGCCTGGACACTGTGTATACATACACAGACAGGTAGGTGAAAGCCTGGACACTGTGTATACACAGACAGGTAGGTGAAAGCCTGGACACTGTGTATACATACACAGACAGGTAGGTGAAAGCCTGGACACTGTGTATACACAGACAGGTAGGTGAAAGCCTGGACACTGTGTATACACAGACAGGTAGGTGAAAGCCTGGACACTGTGTATACACAGACAGGTAGGTGAAAGCCTGGACACTGTGTATACACAGAGAGGTAGGTGAAAGCCTGGAAACTCTGTATACACAGACAGGTAGGTGATAGCATGGGCACTATGTATACACAGACAGGTAGGTTAAAGCCTGGACACTGTGTATACACAGACAGGTAGGTGAAAGCCTGGACACTGTGTATACACAGACAGGTAGGTGAAAGCCTGGAAACTGTGTATACACAGACAGGTAGGTGAAAGTCTGGAAACTGTGTATACACAGAGAGGTAGGTGAAAGCCTGGAAACTGTGTATACACAGACAGGTAGGTGAAAGTCTGGAAACTGTGTATACACAGAGAGGTAGGTGAAAGCCTGGACACTGTGTATACACAGACAGGTAGGTGAAAGCCTGGACACTGCGCATACACAGACAGGTAGGTGAACGCCTGGACACTGTGTATACACAGACAGGTAGGTGAAAGCCTGGACACTGTGTATACATACACAGACAGGTAGGTGAAAGCCTGGACACTGTACATACACAGACAGGTAGGTGAAAGCCTGGACACTGTGTATACATACACAGACAGGTAGGTGAAAGCCTGGACACTGTGTATACACAGACAGGTAGGTGAAAGCCTGGAAACTGTGTATACATACACAGACAGGTAGGTGAAAACCTGGAAACTGTGTATACATACACAGCCATGTAGGTGAAAGCCTGGAAACTGTGTATACACAGACAGGTAGGTGAAAGCCTGGATACTGTGTATACACAGACAGGTAGGTGAAAGCCTGGACACTGTGTATACACAGACATGTAGGTGATAGCCTGGACACTGTGTATACATACACAGACAGGTAGGTGAAAACCTGGAAACTGTGTATACACATAGAGGTAGGTGAAAGCCTGGAAACTCTGTATACACAGACAGGTAGGTGATAGCATGGGCACTATGTATACACAGACAGGTAGGTGAAAGCCTGGAAACTGTATACACAGAGAGGTAGGTGAAAGCTTGGAAACTGTGTATACACAGACAGGTAGGTGAAAGCCTGGAAACTGTGTATACACAGACAGGTAGGTGAAAGCCTGGACACTGTGTATACACAGACAGGTAGGTGAAAGCCTGGAAACTGTGTATACACAGACAGGTAGGTGAAAGTCTGGAAACTGTGTATACACAGACAGGTAGGTGAAAGCCTGGAAACTGTGTATACACAGAGAGGTAGGTGAAAGCCTGGACACTGTGTATACACAGACAGGTAGGTGAACGCCTGGACACTGTGTATACACAGACAGGTAGGTTATAGCCTGGACACTGTGTATACATACACAGACATGTAGGTGAAAGCCTGGACACTGTGCATATACAGACAGGTAGGTGAACGCCTGGACACTGTGTATATACAGACAGGTAGGTGAAAGCCTATACACTGTGTATATACAGACAGGTAGGTGAACGCCTGGACACTGTGTATATACAGACAGGTAGGTGAAAGCCTGGACACTGTGTATACACAGACAGGTAGGTGAAAGCCTGGACACTGTGTATACACAGACAGGTAGGTGAAAGCCTGGAAACTGTGTATACATACACAGACAGGTAGGTGAAAGTCTGGAAACTGTGTATACACAGACAGGTAGGTGAAAGCCTGGAAACTGTGTATACACAGAGAGGTAGGTGAAAGCCTGGACACTGTGTATACACAGACAGGTAGGTGAAAGCCTGGAAACTGTGCATACACAGACAGGTAGGTGAAAGCCTGGAAACTATGTATACATACACAGACAGGTAGGTGAAAACCTGGAAACTGTGTATACATACACAGAGAGGTAGGTGAAAGCCTGGAAACTGTGTATATACATACACAGCCATGTAGGTGAAAGTCTGGAAACTGTGTATACATACACAGACAGGTAGGTGAAAGCCTGGACACTGTGTATACACAGACAGGTAGGTGAAAGCCTGGACACTGTGTATACATACACAGACAGGTAGGTGAAAGCCTGGACACTGTGTATACACAGACAGGTAGGTGAAAGCCTGGACACTGTGTATACATACACAGACATGTAGGTGAAAGCCTGGACACTGTGTATACACAGACAGGTAGGTGAAAGCCTGGACACTGTGTATACACAGAGAGGTAGGTGAAAGCCTGGAAACTCTGTATACACAGACAGGTAGGTGATAGCATGGGCACTATGTATACACAGACAGGTAGGTTAAAGCCTGGACACTGTGTATACACAGACAGGTAGGTGAAAGCCTGGACACTGTGTATACACAGACAGGTAGGTGAAAGCCTGGAAACTGTGTATACACAGACAGGTAGGTGAAAGTCTGGAAACTGTGTATACACAGAGAGGTAGGTGAAAGCCTGGACACTGTGTATACACAGACAGGTAGGTGAAAGCCTGGACACTGCGCATACACAGACAGGTAGGTGAACGCCTGGACACTGTGTATACACAGACAGGTAGGTGAAAGCCTGGACACTGTGTATACATACACAGACAGGTAGGTGAAAGCCTGGACACTGTGTATACATACACAGACAGGTAGGTGAAAGCCTGGACACTGTGTATACACAGACAGGTAGGTGAAAGCCTGGACACTGTGTATACATACACAGACAGGTAGGTGAAAGCCTGGACACTGTGTATACACAGACAGGTAGGTGAAAGCCTGGAAACTGTGTATACATACACAGACAGGTAGGTGAAAACCTGGAAACTGTGTATACATACACAGCCATGTAGGTGAAAGCCTGGAAACTGTGTATACACAGACAGGTAGGTGAAAGCCTGGATACTGTGTATACACAGACAGGTAGGTGAAAGCCTGGACACTGTGTATACACAGACATGTAGGTGATAGCCTGGACACTGTGTATACATACACAGACAGGTAGGTGAAAACCTGGAAACTGTGTATACACATAGAGGTAGGTGAAAGCCTGGAAACTCTGTATACACAGACAGGTAGGTGATAGCATGGGCACTATGTATACACAGACAGGTAGGTGAAAGCCTGGAAACTGTATACACAGAGAGGTAGGTGAAAGCTTGGAAACTGTGTATACACAGACAGGTAGGTGAAAGCCTGGAAACTGTGTATATACAGACAGGTAGGTGAAAGCCTGGACACTGTGTATATACAGACAGGTAGGTGAAAGCCTGGACACTGTGTATACACAGACAGGTAGGTGAAAGCCTGGACACTGTGTATACACAGACAGGTAGGTGAAAGCCTGGAAACTGTGTATACATACACAGACAGGTAGGTGAAAGCCTGGAAACTGTGTATACACAGACAGGTAGGTGAAAGCCTGGAAACTGTGTATACACAGACAGGTAGGTGAAAGCCTGGACACTGTGTATACACAGACAGGTAGGTGAAAGCCTGGAAACTGTGCATACACAGACAGGTAGGTGAAAGCCTGGAAACTGTGTATACATACACAGACAGGTAGGTGAAAACCTGGAAACTGTGTATACATACACAGAGAGGTAGGTGAAAGCCTGGAAACTGTGTATATACATACACAGCCATGTAGGTGAAAGTCTGGAAACTGTGTATACATACACAGACAGGTAGGTGAAAGCCTGGACACTGTGTATACACAGACAGGTAGGTGAAAGCCTGGACACTGTGTATACATACACAGACAGGTAGGTGAAAGCCTGGACACTGTGTATACACAGACAGGTAGGTGAAAGCCTGGACACTGTGTATACATACACAGACATGTAGGTGAAAGCCTGGACACTGTGTATACACAGACAGGTAGGTGAAAGCCTGGACACTGTGTATACACAGAGAGGTAGGTGAAAGCCTGGAAACTCTGTATACACAGACAGGTAGGTGATAGCATGGGCACTATGTATACACAGACAGGTAGGTTAAAGCCTGGACACTGTGTATACACAGACAGGTAGGTGAAAGCCTGGACACTGTGTATACACAGACAGGTAGGTGAAAGCCTGGAAACTGTGTATACACAGACAGGTAGGTGAAAGTCTGGAAACTGTGTATACACAGAGAGGTAGGTGAAAGCCTGGACACTGTGTATACACAGACAGGTAGTGAAAGCCTGGACACTGCGCATACACAGACAGGTAGGTGAACGCCTGGACACTGTGTATACACAGACAGGTAGGTGAAAGCCTGGACACTGTGAATACACAGACAGGTAGGTGAAAGCCTGGAAACTGTGTATACATACACAGACAGGTAGGTGAAAGCCTGGACACTGTGTATACACAGACAGGTAGGTGAAAGCCTGGACACTGTGTATACATACACAGACAGGTAGGTGAAAGCCTGGACACTGTGTATACACAGCCATGTAGGTGAAAGTCTGGAAACTGTGTATACACAGAGAGGTAGGTGAAAGCCTGGAAACTGTGTATACACAGACATGTAGGTGATAGCCTGGACACTGTGTATACATACACAGACAGGTAGGTGAAAACCTGGAAACTGTGTATACACATAGAGGTAGGTGAAAGCCTGGAAACTCTGTATACACAGACAGGTAGGTGATAGCATGGGCACTATGTATACACAGACAGGTAGGTGAAAGCCTGGAAACTGTATACACAGAGAGGTAGGTGAAAGCTTGGAAACTGTGTATACACAGACAGGTAGGTGAAAGCCTGGAAACTGTGTATACACAGACAGGTAGGTGAAAGCCTGGACACTGTGTATACACAGACAGGTAGGTGAAAGCCTGGAAACTGTGTATACACAGACAGGTAGGTGAAAGTCTGGAAACTGTGTATACACAGACAGGTAGGTGAAAGCCTGGAAACTGTGTATACACAGAGAGGTAGGTGAAAGCCTGGACACTGTGTATACACAGACAGGTAGGTGAACGCCTGGACACTGTGTATACACAGACAGGTAGGTTATAGCCTGGACACTGTGTATACATACACAGACATGTAGGTGAAAGCCTGGACACTGTGCATATACAGACAGGTAGGTGAACGCCTGGACACTGTGTATATACAGACAGGTAGGTGAAAGCCTATACACTGTGTATATACAGACAGGTAGGTGAAAGCCTGGACACTGTGTATACACAGACAGGTAGGTGAAAGCCTGGACACTGCGCATACACAGACAGGTAGGTGAACGCCTGGACACTTTGTATACACAGACAGGTAGGTGATAGCCTGGACACTGTGTATACATACACAGACATGTAGGTGAAAGCCTGGAAACTGTGTATACACAGAGAGGTAGGTGAAATCCTGGACACTGTGTATACATACACAGACAGGTAGGTGAAAGCCTGGACACTGTGCATATACAGACAGGTAGGTGAACGCCTGGACACTGTGTATATACACACAGGTAGGTGAAAGCCTGGACACTGTGTATATACAGACAGGTAGGTGAACGCCTGGACACTGTGTATATACAGACAGGTAGGTGAAAGCCTGGACACTGTGTATACACAGACAGGTAGGTGAAAGCCTGGACACTGTGTATATACAGACAGGTAGGTGAAAGCCTGGACACTGTGTATATACAGACAGGTAGGTGAAAGCCTGGACACTGTGTATACACAGACAGGTAGGTGAAAGCCTGGACACTGTGTATACATACACAGACAGGTAGGTGATAGCCTGGACACTGTGCATACACAGACAGGTAGGTGAAAGCCTGGAAACTGTGTATACATACACAGAGAGGTAGGTGAAAGCCTGGACACTGTGTATACACAGACAGGTAGGTGATAGCCTGGACACTGTGTATACATACACAGACATGTAGGTGAAAGCCTGGAAACTGTGTATACACAGACAGGTAGGTCAAAGTCTGGAAACTGTGTATACATACACAGACAGGTAGGTGATAGCCTGGACACTGTGTATACACAGACAGGTAGGTGAAAGCCTGGAAACTGTGTATACACAGACAGGTAGGTGAAAGCCTGGAAACTGTGTATACACAGAGAGGTAGGTGAAAGCCTGGAAACTGTGTATACACAGACAGGTAGGTGAAAGCCTGGACACTGTGTATACACAGACAGGTAGGTGAAAGCCTGGAAACTGTGTATACATACACAGACAGGTAGGTGAAAACCTGGAAACTGTGTATACATACACAGAGAGGTAGGTGAAAGCCTGGAAACTGTGTATATCATACACAGCCATGTAGGTGAAAGCCTGGAAACTGTGTATACACAGACAGGTAGGTGAAAGCCTGGACACTGTGTATACATACACAGACAGGTAGGTGAAAGCCTGGACACTGTGTATACACAGCCATGTAGGTGAAAGTCTGGAAACTGTGTATACACAGACAGGTAGGTGAAAGCCTGGAAACTGTGTATACACAGACATGTAGGTGATAGCCTGGACACTGTGTATACATACACAGACAGGTAGGTGAAAACCTGGAAACTGTGTATACACATAGAGGTAGGTGAAAGCCTGGAAACTCTGTATACACAGACAGGTAGGTGATAGCATGGGCACTATGTATACACAGACAGGTAGGTGAAAGCCTGGAAACTGTATACACAGAGAGGTAGGTGAAAGCCTGGAAACTGTGTATACACAGAGAGGTAGGTGAAAGCCTGGACACTGTGTATACACAGACAGGTAGGTGAAAGCCTGGAAGCTGTGTATACATACACAGACAGGTAGGTGAAAGCCTGGACACTGCGCATACACAGACAGGTAGGTGAAAGCCTGGACACTGTGTATACATACACAGACATGTAGGTGAAAGCCTGGAAACTGTGTATACACAGAGAGGTAGGTGAAATCCTGGACACTGTGTATACATACACAGACAGGTAGGTGAAAGCCTGGACACTGTGCATATACAGACAGGTAGGTGAACGCCTGGACACTGTGTATATACACACAGGTAGGTGAAAGCCTGGACACTGTGTATATACAGACAGGTAGGTGAATGCCTGGACACTGTGTATATACAGACAGGTAGGTGAAAGCCTGGACACTGTGTATACACAGACAGGTAGGTGAAAGCCTGGACACTGTGTATATACAGACAGGTAGGTGAAAGCCTGGACACTGTGTATATACAGACAGGTAGGTGAAAGCCTGGACACTGTGTATACACAGACAGGTAGGTGAAAGCCTGGACACTGTGTATACACAGACAGGTAGGTGATAGCCTGGACACTGTGCATACACAGACAGGTAGGTGAAAGCCTGGAAACTGTGTATACATACACAGAGAGGTAGGTGAAAGCCTGGACACTGTGTATACACAGACAGGTAGGTGATAGCCTGGACACTGTGTATACATACACAGACATGTAGGTGAAAGCCTGGAAACTGTGTATACACAGACAGGTAGGTGAAAGCCTGGAAACTGTGTATACACAGACAGGTAGGTGAAAGCCTGGACACTGTGTATACACAGACAGGTAGGTGAAAGTCTGGAAACTGTGTATACATACACAGACAGGTAGGTGATAGCCTGGACACTGTGTATACACAGACAGGTAGGTGAAAGCCTGGAAACTGTGTATACACAGACAGGTAGGTGAAAGCCTGGACACTGTGTATACACAGACAGGTAGGTGAAAGCCTGGAAACTGTGTATACACAGACAGGTAGGTGAAAGCCTGGACACTGTGTATACACAGACAGGTAGGTGAAAGCCTGGAAACTGTGTATACACAGACAGGTAGGTGAAAGCCTGGACACTGTGTATACACAGACAGGTAGGTGAAAGCCTGGAAACTGTGTATACATACACAGACAGGTAGGTGAAAGCCTGGACACTGTGTATACATACACAGACAGGTAGGTGAAAGCCTGGAAACTGTGTATACATACACAGACAGGTAGGTGAAAGCCTGGAAACTGTGTATACATACACAGACAGGTAGGTGAAAGCCTGGAAACTGTGTATACACAGACAGGTAGGTGAAAGCCTGGAAACTGTGTAATACACAGACAGGTAGGTGAAAGCCTGGACACTGTGTATACACAGACAGGTAGGTGAAAGCCTGGAAACTGTGTATACACAGACAGGTAGGTGAAAGCCTGGAAACTGTGTATACACAGACAGGTAGGTGAAAGCCTGGACACTGTGTATACACAGACAGGTAGGTGAAAGCCTGGACACTGTGTATACACAGACAGGTAGGTGAAAGCCTGGACACTGTGTATACACAGACAGGTAGGTGAAAGCCTGGACACTGTGCATACACAGACAGGTAGGTGAAAGCCTGGACACTGTGTATACACAGACAGGTAGGTGAAAGCCTGGACACTGTGTATACATACACAGACATGTAGGTGAAAGCCTGGAAACTGTGTATACACAGAGAGGTAGGTGAAATCCTGGACACTGTGTATACATACACAGACAGGTAGGTGAAAGCCTGGACACTGTGCATATACAGACAGGTAGGTGAACGCCTGGACACTGTGTATATACACACAGGTAGGTGAAAGCCTGGACACTGTGTATATACAGACAGGTAGGTGAACGCCTGGACACTGTGTATATACAGACAGGTAGGTGAAAGCCTGGACACTGTGTATACACAGACAGGTAGGTGAAAGCCTGGACACTGTGTATATACAGACAGGTAGGTGAAAGCCTGGACACTGTGTATATACAGACAGGTAGGTGAAAGCCTGGACACTGTGTATACACAGACAGGTAGGTGAAAGCCTGGACACTGTGTATACACAGACAGGTAGGTGATAGCCTGGACACTGTGCATACACAGACAGGTAGGTGAAAGCCTGGAAACTGTGTATACATACACAGAGAGGTAGGTGAAAGCCTGGACACTGTGTATACACAGACAGGTAGGTGATAGCCTGGACACTGTGTATACATACACAGACATGTAGGTGAAAGCCTGGAAACTGTGTATACACAGACAGGTAGGTGAAAGCCTGGAAACTGTGTATACACAGACAGGTAGGTGAAAGCCTGGAAACTGTGTATACACAGACAGGTAGGTGAAAGCCTGGACACTGTGTATACACAGACAGGTAGGTGAAAGCCTGGACACTGTGTATACACAGACAGGTAGGTGAAAGCCTGGACACTGTGTATACACAGACAGGTAGGTGAAAGCCTGGAAACTGTGTATACACAGACAGGTAGGTGAAAGCCTGGAAACTGTGTATACACAGAGAGGTAGGTGAAAGCCTGGAAACTGTGTATACACAGACAGGTAGGTGAAAGCCTGGACACTGTGTATACACAGACAGGTAGGTGAAAGCCTGGAAACTGTGTATACATACACAGACAGGTAGGTGAAAGCCTGGAAACTGTGTATACATACACAGACAGGTAGGTGAAAGCCTGGAAACTGTGTATACATACACAGCCATGTAGGTGAAAGCCTGGAAACTGTGTATACATACACAGACAGGTAGGTGAAAGCCTGGAAACTGTGTATACATACACAGACAGGTAGGTGAAAACCTGGAAACTGTGTATACATACACAGACAGGTAGGTGAAAGCCTGGAAACTGTGTATACATACACAGACAGGTAGGTGAAAACCTGGAAACTGTGTATACATACACAGACAGGTAGGTGAAAGCCTGGAAACTGTGTATACATACACAGCCATGTAGGTGAAAGCCTGGAAACTGTGTATACACAGACAGGTAGGTGAAAGCCTGGACACTGTGTATACACAGACAGGTAGGTGAAAGCCTGGACACTGTGTATACATACACAGACAGGTAGGTGAAAGCCTGGACACTGTGTATACACAGCCATGTAGGTGAAAGTCTGGAAACTGTGTATACACAGAGAGGTAGGTGAAAGCCTGGAAACTGTGTATACACAGACATGTAGGTGATAGCCTGGACACTGTGTATACATACACAGACAGGTAGGTGAAAACCTGGAAACTGTGTATACACATAGAGGTAGGTGAAAGCCTGGAAACTCTGTATACACAGACAGGTAGGTGATAGCATGGGCACTATGTATACACAGACAGGTAGGTGAAAGCCTGGAAACTGTATACACAGAGAGGTAGGTGAAAGCCTGGAAACTGTGTATACACAGAGAGGTAGGTGAAAGCCTGGACACTGTGTATACACAGACAGGTAGGTGAAAGCCTGGAAACTGTGTATACATACACAGACAGGTAGGTGAAAGCCTGGACACTGTGCATACACAGACAGGTAGGTGAAAGCCTGGACACTGTGTATACATACACAGACATGTAGGTGAAAGCCTGGAAACTGTGTATACACAGAGAGGTAGGTGAAAGCCTGGACACTGTGCATATACAGACAGGTAGGTGAACGCCTGGACACTGTGTATATACAGACAGGTAGGTGAAAGCCTGGACACTGTGTATATACAGACAGGTAGGTGAACGCCTGGACACTGTGTATATACAGACAGGTAGGTGAAAGCCTGGACACTGTGTATACACAGACAGGTAGGTGAAAGCCTGGACACTGTGTATATACAGACAGGTAGGTGAAAGCCTGGACACTGTGTATATACAGACAGGTAGGTGAAAGCCTGGACACTGTGTATACACAGACAGGTAGGTGAAAGCCTGGACACTGTGTATACACAGACAGGTAGGTGATAGCCTGGACACTGTGCATACACAGACAGGTAGGTGAAAGCCTGGAAACTGTGTATACATACACAGAAAGGTAGGTGAAAGCCTGGACACTGTGTATACACAGACAGGTAGGTGATAGCCTGGACACTGTGTATACACAGACAGGTAGGTGAAAGCCTGGAAACTGTGTATACACAGACAGGTAGGTGAAAGCCTGGAAACTGTGTATACACAGAGAGGTAGGTGAACGCCTGGAAACTGTGTATACACAGACAGGTAGGTGAAAGCCTGGACACTGTGTATACACAGACAGGTAGGTGAAAGCCTGGAAACTGTGTATACATACACAGACAGGTAGGTGAAAACCTGGAAACTGTGTATACATACACAGAGAGGTAGGTGAAAGCCTGGAAACTGTGTATATACATACACAGCCATGTAGGTGAAAGCCTGGAAACTGTGTATACATACACAGACAGGTAGGTGAAAGCCTGGAAACTGTGCATACACAGACAGGTAGGTGAAAGCCTGGAAACTGTGTATACATACACAGACAGGTAGGTGAAAGCCTGGAAACTGTGTATACATACACAGACAGGTAGGTGAAAGCCTGGAAACTGTGTATACATACACAGCCATGTAGGTGAAAGCCTGGAAACTGTGTATACATACACAGACAGGTAGGTGAAAGCCTGGACACTGTGTATACACAGACAGGTAGGTGAAAGCCTGGACACTGTGTATACATACACAGACAGGTAGGTGAAAGCCTGGACACTGTGTATACATACACAGACAGGTAGGTGAAAGCCTGGAAACTGTGTATACACAGAGAGGTAGGTGAAAGCCTGGAAACTGTGTATACACAGACATGTAGGTGATAGCCTGGACACTGTGTATACATACACAGACAGGTAGGTGAAAGCCTGGAAACTGTGTATACACAGAGAGGTAGGTGAAAGCCTGGAAACTGTGTATACACAGACAGGTAGGTGATAGCATGGGCACTATGTATACACAGACAGGTAGGTGAAAGCCTGGAAACTGTATACACAGAGAGGTAGGTGAAAGCCTGGAAACTGTGTATACACAGAGAGGTAGGTGAAAGCCTGGACACTGTGTATACACAGACAGGTAGGTGAAAGCCTGGACACTGTGTATACATACACAGACAGGTAGGTGAAAGCCTGGACACTGTGTATACACAGACAGGTAGGTGAAAGCCTGGACACTGTGTATACATACACAGACAGGTAGGTGAAAGCCTGGAAACTGTGTATACACAGACAGGTAGGTGAAAGCCTGGACACTGTGTATACACAGACAGGTAGGTGAAAGCCTGGACACTGTGTATATACAGACAGGTAGGTGAAAGCCTGGACACTGTGTATATACAGACAGGTAGGTGAAAGCCTGGACACTGTGTATACACAGACAGGTAGGTGAAAGCCTGGACACTGTGTATCATACACAGACAGGTAGGTGAAAGCCTGGACACTGTTCATACACAGACAGGTAGGTGAAAGCCTGGAAACTGTGTATACATACACAGACAGGTAGGTGAAAGCCTGGACACTGTGTATACACAGACAGGTAGGTGAAAGTCTGGAAACTGTGTATACACAGACAGGTAGGTGAAAGCCTGGACACTGTGTATACACAGACAGGTAGGTGAAAGCCTGGAAACTGTGTATACATACACAGACAGGTAGGTGAAAACCTGGAAACTGTGTATACATACACAGAGAGGTAGGTGAAAGCCTGGAAACTGTGTATATACATACACAGCCATGTAGGTGAAAGCCTGGAAACTGTGTATACATACACAGACAGGTAGGTGAAAACCTGGAAACTGTGTATACATACACAGACAGGTAGGTGAAAGCCTGGAAACTGTGTATACATACACAGACAGGTAGGTGAAAGCCTGGAAACTGTGTATACATACACAGCCATGTAGGTGAAAGCCTGGAAACTGTGTATACACAGACAGGTAGGTGAAAGCCTGGATACTGTGTATACACAGACAGGTAGGTGAAATCCTGGACACTGTGTATACATACACAGACAGGTAGGTGAAAGCCTGGACACTGTGTATACACAGCCATGTAGGTGAAAGTCTGGAAACTGTGTATACACAGAGAGGTAGGTGAAAGCCTGGAAACTGTGTATACACAGACATGTAGGTGATAGCCTGGACACTGTGTATACATACACAGACAGGTAGGTGAAAACCTGGAAACTGTGTATACACATAGAGGTAGGTGAAAGCCTGGAAACTATGTATACACAGACAGGTAGGTGATAGCATGGGCACTATGTATACACAGACAGGTAGGTGAAAGCCTGGAAACTGTATACACAGAGAGGTAGGTGAAAGCTTGGAAACTGTGTATACACAGACAGGTAGGTGAAAGCCTGGAAACTGTGTATACACAGACAGGTAGGTGAAAGCCTGGACACTGTGTATACACAGACAGGTAGGTGAAAGCCTGGAAACTGTGTATACACAGACAGGTAGGTGAAAGCCTGGAAACTGTGTATACACAGAGAGGTAGGTGAAAGCCTGGAAACTGTGTATACACAGACAGGTAGGTGAACGCCTGGACACTGTGTATACACAGACAGGTAGGTTATAGCCTGGACACTGTGTATACATACACAGACATGTAGGTGAAAGCCTGGACACTGTGCATATACAGACAGGTAGGTGAACGCCTGGACACTGTGTATATACAGACAGGTAGGTGAAAGCCTGGACACTGTGTATATACAGACAGGTAGGTGAACGCCTGGACACTGTGTATATACAGACAGGTAGGTGAAAGCCTGGACACTGTGTATACACAGACAGGTAGGTGAAAGCCTGGACACTGTGTATATACAGACAGGTAGGTGAAAGCCTGGACACTGTGTATATACAGACAGGTAGGTGAAAGCCTGGACACTGTGTATACACAGACAGGTAGGTGAAAGCCTGGACACTGTGTATACACAGACAAGTAGGTGATAGCCTGGACACTGTGCATACACAGACAGGTAGGTGAAAGCCTGGAAACTGTGTATACATACACAGAAAGGTAGGTGAAAGCCTGGACACTGTGTATACACAGACAGGTAGGTGATAGCCTGGACACTGTGTATACATACACAGACATGTAGGTGAAAGCCTGGAAACTGTGTATACACAGACAGGTAGGTGAAAGTCTGGAAACTGTGTATACACAGACAGGTAGGTGAAAGCCTGGACACTGTGTATACACAGACAGGTAGGTGAAAGCCTGGACACTGTGTATATACAGACAGGTAGGTGAAAGCCTGGACACTGTGTATATACAGACAGGTAGGTGACAGCCTGGACACTGTTTTAACATAAACAGGTACGGTATGAGCAATACATGAAAACCGAAAAACTATACTAATTTATAGATATCGTGAGTATTTTTTATTAAGCATACATGATAGTATAATATCTTATTATAGTATAGTTTGTTTCTATTATACAGATATAACATATATGTATACGATATCCATTTATTAAGAATGGCAATGAGTAGCAATTTTGATACTTGGAATACTCAGTTCCAATCGAGTACTCGGAAATGGTCATTTGATTCTTGGCTACATAGACATTAATGGGATCATATAGTTGATTTAATATCAAATATTTGGTTAATTTTTCGGATAAGGCGTTTCCGAGAACCGATACTACCAGTAATTTATCTGATTATGTGATAAAAACTTACATGGTGGCATTTTCTAATGTTGAAGTGTACAGATTAATGAGGAATTTTAGATATACAATGCTTAAATATCCCACATTTATAGTATGTTAATACAATATTGGTATGTATATATACTAATGAGTGTATAGAACAATCATACAAGGAATGCCTTGTTAATGAATGCACAATGATATAACCTGATCACATAATCATAAACACTAAACTACCACATATTGGCCCACACAGAAAAATAATATAAAAATCAAAAGTTAGAAAATTATGATTATATAAAATATTCAACATTCCTGAAAGAACAAAATAAAAAATGCTTAGTATTTCTCACTCCAAATGGAAATGAGTTGAAACAAACATAATAATGAAATTCACATTCTCTTTCACATTAAAAGCATTTAACCCTTTCAGAGCAAAATATATCACAGAAAGTTTTTGCCAAGCCAAGCAGTAGAACACAAATAATGTGCATAAAATGGTTATTATGTGGCTAGGAGAACAATAGGTTTACTGTCTAGTAGCACAATCCGTTTGCACTTTGAAAAGTCCATTTATGTGGCTATAAAGGCCAAAGGAATAACTACTTTGCATACAATTTTGGTACGTCTGTCCGCACACACTAATAGGTACTTATGTGGCTAGGAGAACAATGTGTCTAGTTGTCTAGCGTTAATTGTTATGTGGCTATATGTTATATTTTGGGTTTTACGCCTGCATCAGCACCATTTTGGGCTATATCGCTGGTGGGCAGTTTACCTAACAACACCTTTCCTGGGCAGGCTGCAGCGGTTAACCAGTACTTGGGTGCACCAACCTCCGTAAGAAACTGCCAACTTTTTCAATATAAATGAGACACGGTCTGAGCGGGGCTCGAACCCGTGACCATCAGTGATGATAGGTTACAGTGGTATACAAGTCAGCGACCTTAACCACTCGACCACAGAGGCGGACTTATGTGGCTATAAATTCCATTACATGGCTAATAGAACAAAGTAGAGAACAATAGGATAGCCACGTAAGAATATCAATTTGTGCAGTTGTCTGTCCATCTGACTGTCTGTCCGCAATATTTAGTGAACGTGAGACCGTGGCAATATTTAGTGATAGACTGTGGCAATATTTAGTGAACGTGATACCGTGGCAATATTTAACCATGAGACTGTGTCAATATTTAGTGAACGTGAGACCGTGGCAATATTTAGTGAATGTGAGACCAGGGCAATATTTAGTGAACGTGAGACCAGGGCAATATTTAGTGAATGTGAGACCAGGGCAATATTTAGTGAACGTGAGACTCAATATTTAGTGAACGTGAGACCAGGGCAATATTTAGTGAACGTGGGACCCGGGGCAATATTTAGTGAACGTGAGACCAGGGCAATATTTAGTGAACGTGAGACCAGGGCAATATTTAGTGAACGTGATACCCGGGCAATATTTAGTGAACGTGAGACCCGGGCAATATTTAGTGAACGTGATACCCGGGCAATATTTAGTGAACGTGAGACTGTGGCAATATTTAGTGAACATGAGACTGTGGCAATATTTAGTGAATGTGAGACTGTGGCAATATTTAGTGAACATGAGACCCGGGCAATATTTAGTGAACGTGAGACTGGCACTATTTAGTGAACGTGAGACCCGGGCAATATTTAGTGAACGTGATACTGTGGCAATATTTAGTGAACGTGAGACCCGGTCAATATTTAGTGAACATGAGACTGTGGCAATATTTAGTGAACGTGAGACCGTGGCAATATTTAGTGAACGTGAGACCGTGGCAATATTTAGTGAACGTGAGACCGTGGTCATCAATGCCACAGAAAGGGTTAAAGGAGACAATGCGTAAAGAGACAATGACGCATTATCTAAGTAACTGTAAATAACAGACTAGACCACGTTAACAACATAAAGCAAATAACGACGAGTAAATATGAATAATTCCATGCGACACAACAACTTCCAATAACAAACAAAGTGGGCCTAGTGATCCAGGCTTGCTCATATAAAACAACTGTGTGTAAGTCCATTTATACGTTCTGCACACTGTGTGTAAGTCCATTTATACGTTCTGCACACTGTGTGTAAGTCCATTTATACGTTCTGCACACTGTGTGTAAGTCCATTTATACGTTTTGCACACTGTGTGCAAGTCCATTTATACGTTCTGCACACTGTGTGTAAGTCCATTTATATGTTCTGCACACTGTGTGTAAGTCCATTTATACGTTCTGCACACTGTGTGTAAGTCCATTTATATGTTCTGCACACTGTGTGTAAGTCCATTTATACATTCTGCACACTGTGTGTAAGTCCATTTATATGTTCTGCACACTGTGTGTAAGTCCATAAAGGACATGTAGGCATTCTGCACACTATGTGTAAATCCATAAAGGACATGTAGATGTTCTGCACACTATGTGTAAGTCCATAAAGGACATGTAGATGTTCTGCACACTATGTGTAAATCCATAAAGGACATGTAGATGTTCTGCACACTATGTGTAAGTCCATAAAGGACATGTAGATGTTCTGCACACTATGTGTAAGTCCATAAAGGACATGTAGATGTTCTGCACACTGTGTGTAAATCCATAAAGGACATGTAGATGTTCTGCACACTATGTGTAAGTCCATAAAGGACATGTAGATGTTCTGCACACTGTGTGTAAATCCATAAAGGACATGTAGATGTTCTGCACACTATGTGTAAGTCCATAAAGGACATGTAGATGTTCTGCACACTGTGTGTAAGTCCATAAAGGACATGTAGATGTTCTGCACACTGTGTGTAAGTCCATAAAGGACATGTAGGCATTCTGCACACTATGTGTAAATCCATAAAGGACATGTAGATGTTCTGCACACTATGTGTAAGTCCATAAAGGACATGTAGGCATTCTGCACACTATGTGTAAGTCCATAAAGGACATGTAGATGTTCTGCACACTGTGTGTAAATCCATAAAGGACATGTAGATGTTCTGCACACTATGTGTAAGTCCATAAAGGACATGTAGATGTTCTGCACACTGTGTATAAATCCATAAAGGACATGTAGATGTTCTGCACACTATGTGTAAATCCATAAAGGACATGTAGATGTTCTGCACACTGTGTGTAAATCCATAAAGGACATGTAGGCATTCTGCTCACTATGTGTAAATCCATAAAGGACATGTAGATGTTCTGCACACTATGTGTAAGTCCATTTATATGTTCTGCACACTGTGTGTAAGTCCATTTATACGTTCTGCACACTGTGTGTAAGTCCATTTATACGTTCTGCACACTGTGTGTAAGTCCATTTATACATTCTGCACACTGTGTGCAAGTCCATTTATACGTTCTGCACACTGTGTGTAAGTCCATTTATATGTTCTGCACACTGTGTGTAAGTCCATTTATACATTCTGCACACTGTGTGTAAGTCCATTTATACATTCTGCACACTGTGTGTAAGTCCATTTATACGTTCTGCACACTGTGTGTAAGTCCATAAAGGACATGTAGGCATTCTGCACACTATGTGTAAATCCATAAAGGACATGTAGATGTTCTGCACACTATGTGTAAATCCATAAAGGACATGTAGATGTTCTGCACACTATGTGTAAATCCATAAAGGACATGTAGATGTTCTGCACACTATGTGTAAATCCATAAAGGACATGTAGATGTTCTGCACACTATGTGTAAATCCATAAAGGACATGTAGATGTTCTGCACACTATGTGTAAATCCATAAAGGACATGTAGATGTTCTGCACACTATGTGTAAATCCATAAAGGACATGTAGATGTTCTGCACACTATGTGTAAATCCATAAAGGACATGTAGATGTTCTGCACACTATGTGTAAATCCATAAAGGACATGTAGATGTTCTGCACACTGTGTGTATGTTCTGAGAAATAGTCTCCCTCGGCTGTCCTGTCACAATTGTCTATTTGTATTAATAAATCACACATCATATTAAATGATATTTGTTGACATTGTTCTACATACATATTGCACATAAAATATAATGCTCAATTTAAACAGACAAACATTTGTTGAGGAACAACAACGGATTAAGAACTGAAACAAACTCCTTACAGATCACAAAACTGCATTGATTAATGAACATATGGCAAACAATATTTGAGAAACTTCAATTTCTTTGCTGATATATACCACTGTATATACTGATATATACCACTGTATATACTGATATATACCACTGTATATACTGATATATACCACTGTATATACTGATATATACCACTGTATATACTGATATATACCACTGTATATAAACACAAATACAAAAAACATTGCCGAAAAATGTCACAGAAGAAGTAATAGAAATTGAACTTTATAATTGTCAATATGACCTAAATACATCATTAATTATCATTCACAACACTATCCAGCCAGGTATAACTTACAGAAATCAGAATACGGTAAAAACATCTTGTTACATCGTTAACTTATATATGTACATTTGTATTACCTCCCCACCGACATCCCTATATGTCACCCCATATCACAACATTTACCATTTATATTTACCTCCTTTCCATCAACTACTAGTAATCACTGATGCACGCTGTCATATTAATGTCATGTGATATCTGAAGATTACTGGGCTTGCCCAACTCTTCATATAAAGTCTTTATTATCATGTATTAATAATAATGAGGTCAAGGTCATTGCACAAAATCCTTAAATGAGGTACTGTATACGGAAGATGCATTTGTTATATATTTGCGTAAATCCAATAGTTTAGCCTATTGTAACAACCCTACTTTCACATTATATTTACACAAACATTCTGTACCATCACTTCCACATCAAGCATCCACAATCCCTCCATTCTTTGCCTAAAATCCCACAATTCTATCTACTATTTTTGGCACATGTGAAGAAAAGAAATCTGCTGAGAATCGTTTCCATCAGTCAGAATTCTATCTACTATTTTTGGCACATATGATGAAAAGAAAGCCCTCCAGAGACTCCCTTCCTCATGAATGTTGAGCAAGTAATACATATAACCAATTCTACTGGCTGTCACATAAAATACTTTGGACACTTGGAATTTCTTTGATCCTAACTTTTGTTCATATCAATATCTGTTGAGGATATCGACCGGTCAGCACATATATAGTACATATGTTCCCCATTAGTTATCCATTTGTCCTCTAACATTTATATTATACATTTTGTTCACTACAATACGAAGTCGGATAATATATCTACAGCTTGCAGCACAAAATGTTGAGTCGAGCGTAAATGTGTTCATGGACATTATGCAAAACTTGCGCAGGTCAGCGAGAGTAAGTGCGCAGATTCTCTAAGTATCTCGACACATTTCATATATATATAGCATTTGATCACTGTTCACAGAGAGATTTGTCAGGGATACAATGCACAAATCCTCCTCATATATTCACAGATATCTACTAAACTTGCAACGGGAGTCCAGTATGTAGATCTGTACTCCACTGGAAAGTTGTGTAACTGTAATTTCATTCTTAGCTTATTATTTGGGGCTTCCAGCACACTTATCCTCTTCAGTCCGTTCTCAATAGGAACTTGTGTTTGACAAGGACCTCGACCTTTGTGGTCGAAATAATGTCGAGAATGCGGTCTTAAACTTCACAAAAATCCTTCGACGTACATTTGCCGTGAAATTGTTCATTAAGCATAAAATGGTTGCCACAGCAAATACGACATTGTATGTAAAAACGATGTAAAACTTGCCCAGCCAATCCATAGTACCAAAGTCACCGACCAGGTCAAAGTTTGTGATTCCTGAAAGAGAAATGGGACAAACTATCAGCCTGGAGTAATGGTGAAAGAACTCGATTCTTTGCAATTAAGTTTCTTAAAAAATGATATATTAAAGTCTGGGCATCAATTTTTCCAAATATAGTGGGAAAATACCAAACATAGTGGAAAAATACCACATAGTGGAAAAATACCAAACATAGTGGAAAAATACCACATAGTGGAAAAATACCAAACATAGTGGAAAAATACCACATAGTGGAAAAATACCAAACATAATGGAAAAATACCACATAGTGGAAAAATACCAAACATAGTGGAAAAATACCACATAGTGGAAAAATACCAAATATAGTGGGAAAATACCAAATAGAGTGGAACAATACCAAATATAGTGGGAAAATACCAAATAGAGTGGAACAATACCAAATATAGTGGGAAAATACCAAATATAGTGGAACAATACCAAATATAGTGGAAAAATACCAAATATAGTGGAACAATACCAAATATAGTGGAAAAATACCAAATATAGTGGAACAATACCAAATATAGTGGAAACATACCAAATATAGTGGGAAAATATAGTGGAAAAATACCAAACATAGTGGGAAAATACCAAACATAGTGGGAAAATACCAAACATAGTGGAAAAATACCACATAGTGGAAAAATACCAAACATAGTGGAAAAATACCACATAGTGGAAAAATACCAAACATAGTGGAAAAATACCACATAGTGGAAAAATACCAAACATAATGGAAAAATACCACATAGTGGAAAAATACCAAACATAGTGGAAAAATACCACATAGTGGAAAAATACCAAATATAGTGGGAAAATACCAAATAGAGTGGAACAATACCAAATATAGTGGGAAAATACCAAATAGAGTGGAACAATACCAAATATAGTGGGAAAATACCAAATATAGTGGAACAATACCAAATATAGTGGAAAAATACCAAAAATAGTGGAACAATACCAAATATAGTGGAAAAATACCAAATATAGTGGAACAATACCAAATATAGTGGAAACATACCAAATATAGTGGGAAAATATAGTGGGAAAATACCAAACATAGTGGAAAAATACCAAATATAGTGGAACAGTACCACATATAGTGAGTGGGAAAATACCACATATAGTGGAAAAATATCAAATATAGTGGGACAATACCAAATATAGTGGGACAATACCAAATATAGTGGGACAATACAAAACAAAGTGGGACAATATCAAATATAGTCATAGTGGGACAATACCAAATATAGTGGGACAATACCAAATATAGTGGGACAATATCAAATATAGTGGGACAATACCAAATATAGTGGGACAATACCAAATACAGTGGGACAATACAAAACAAGAACAATATCAAATATATTTATAGTGGGACAATATCAAATATAGTGGGACAATACCAAATATAGTGGGACAATACCAAATATAGTGGGACAATACAAAACAAAGTGGGACAATATCAAATATAGTGGGACAATATCAAATATAGTGGGACAATACCAAATATAGTGGGACAATACAAAACAAAGTGGGACAATATCAAATATAGTTATAGTGGGACAATACCAAATATAGTGGGACAATACCAAATATAGTGAAACAATACCAAATATAGTGGAAACATACCAAATATAGTGGGAAAATATAGTGGGAAAATACCAAACATAGTGGAAAAATACCAAATATAGTGGAACAGTACCACATATAGTGAGTGGGAAAATACCACATATAGTGGAAAAATATCAAATATAGTGGGACAATACCAAATATAGTGGGACAATACCAAATATAGTGGGACAATACAAAACAAAGTGGGACAATATCAATTATAGTCATAGTGGGACAATACCAAATATAGTGGGACAATATCAAATATAGTGGGACAATACCAAATATAGTGGGACAATACCAAATATAGTGGGACAATACAAAACAAAGTGGGACAATATCAAATATAGTTATAGTGGGACAATATCAAATATAGTGGGACAATACCAAATATAGTGGGACAATACCAAATATAGTGGGACAATACCAAATATAGTGGGACAATACCAAATATAGTTATAGTGGGACAATATCAAATATAGTGGGACAATACCAAATATAGTTGGACAATACCAAAACTAGTGGGACAATACCAAATATAGTGGGACAATACCAAATATAGTGGGACAATACAAAATATAGTGGGACAATATCAAATATAGTGGGACAATGCCAAATATAGTTGGACAATACCAAATATAGTTATAGTGGGACAATATCAAATATAGTGGGACAATACCAAATATAGTGGGACAATACCAAATATAGTTATAGTGGGACAATACCAAATATAGTGGGACAATACCAAATATAGTGGGACAATACCAAATATAGTGGGACAATACCAAAAATAGTCATAGTGGGACAATATCAAATATAGTTATAGTGGGACAATACCAAATATAGTGGGACAATACCAAATATAGTGGGGACAATACCAACTATAGTGGGACATTACCAACTATAGTGGGACAATACCAAATATAGTGGGACAATACCAAATATAGTTGGACAATACCAAATATAGTTATAGTGGGACAATATCAAATATAGTGGGACAATACCAAATATAGTGGGACAATACCAAATATAGTGGGACAATACCAAATATAGTGGGACAATATCAAATATAGTTGGACAATAGCAAATATAGTGGGACAATACCAAATATAGTGGGACAATACCAAATATAGTGGGACATTTTGTTTGTGGGTTTGTGGGTTGTGGGTACGAAATATAGTGGGACAATATCAAATATAGTGGGACAATACCAAATATAGTGGGACAATACCAAATATAGTGGGACAATACCAAATATAGTGGGACAATATCAAATATAGTTGGACAATACCAAATATAGTGGGACAATACCAAATATAGTGGGACAATACCAAATATAGTGGGACAATATCATATATAGTTATGTGGGACAATACCAAATATAGTGGGACAATACCAAATATAGTTATAGTTGGACAATACCAAACATAGTGGGACAATACCAAACATAGTGGGACAATACCAAATATAGTGTGACAATACCAAATATAGTGGGACAATACCAAATATAGTGGGACAATACCAAATATAGTCATAGTGGGACAATATCAAATATAGTGGGACAATACTAAATATAGTGGGGACAATACCAAATATAGTGGGACAATACCAATTATAGTGGGACAATACCAAATATAGTGGGACATTACTAAATATAGTGGGGACAATACCAAATATAGTGGGACATTACCAAATATAGTGGGACAATACCAAATATAGTTGGACAATACAAAACATAGTTATAGTGGGACAATACCAAATATAGTGGGACAATATCAAATATAGTGGGACAATACCAAATATAGTTGTGGGTTTTGTTTGTGGGTTTGTGGGTTTGTGGGTTTTATAGTGGGACAATACCAAATATAGTGGGACAATACCAAATATAGTGGGACAATACCAAATATAGTGGGACAATACCAAATATAGTGGGACATTACGAAATATAGTGGGACAATATCAAATATAGTGGGACAATACCAAATATAGTTGGACAATACCAAATATAGTGGGTTATAGTGGGACAATATCAAATATAGTTGGACAATACCGAATATAGTGGGACAATACCAAATATAGTTGGACAATACCAAATATAGTGGGACAATATCAAATATAGTTGTGGGACAATACCAAATATAGTGGGACAATATCAAATATAGTTATAGTTGGACAATACCAAATATAGTGGGACAATACCAAACATAGTGGGACAATACCAAATATAGTGGGACAATACCAAATATAGTGGGACAATACCAAATATAGTGGGACAATACCAAATATAGTTGTGGGACAATATTAAATATAGTGGGACAATATTAAATATAGTGGGGACAATACCAAATATAGTGGGACAATACCAATTATAGTGGGACAATACCAAATATAGTGGGTTTTTGGGGACAATACCAAATATAGTGGGACATTACCAAATATAGTGGGACAATACCAAATATAGTTGGTGTTTGTGGGACAATACCAAATATAGTGGGACAATATCAAATATAGTGGGACAATATCAAATATAGTTTGTGGGACAATACCAAATATAGTGGGACAATACCAAATATAGTGGGACAATACCAAATATAGTGGGGACAATACCAACTATAGTGGGACATTATTACCAACTATAGTGGGACAATACCAAATATAGTGGGACAATACCAAATATAGTTGGACAATACCAAATATAGTTATAGTGGGACAATATCAAATATAGTGGGACAATACCGAATATAGTGGGACAATACCAAATATAGTTGGACAATACCAAATATAGTGGGACAATACCAAATATAGTGGGACAATACCAAATATAGTGGGACAATATCAAATATAGTTATAGTGGGACAATACCAAATATAGTGGGACAATACCAAACATAGTGGGACAATACCAAACATAGTGGGACAATACCAAATATAGTGGGACAATACCAAATATAGTGGGACAATACCAAATATAGTGGGACAATACTAAATATAGTGGGACAATATTAAATATAGTGGGACAATACCAAATATAGTGGGACAATACCAAATATAGTGGAACAATACCAAATATAGTGGTGGGACAATACCAAATATAGTGGGACAATACCAAATATAGTGGAACAATACCAAATATAGTGGTGGGACAATACCAAATATAGTGGGACAATACCAAATATAGTGGGACAATATCAAATATAGTGGGACAATACCAAATATAGTG
>CM026386.1:35208421-35237187 GCA_014843695.1 Archivesica marissinica | reverse complement strand
CACTGTGTATACACAGACAGGTAGGTTATAGCCTGGACACTGTGTATACATACACAGACAGGTAGGTGAAAGCCTGGACACTGTGCATACACAGACAGGTAGGTGAAAGCCTGGAAACTGTGTATACATACACAGACAGGTAGGTGAAAGCCTGGACACTGTGTATACACAGACAGGTAGGTGAAAGCCTGGACACTGTGTATACATACACAGACAGGTAGGTGAAAGCCTGGAAACTGTGTATACACAGACAGGTAGGTGAAAGCCTGGAAACTGTGTATACACAGACAGGTAGGTGAAAGCCTGGACACTGTGTATACACAGACAGGTAGGTGAAAGTCTGGAAACTGTGTATACATCAGACAGGTAGGTGAAAGCCTGGACACTGTGTATACACAGACAGGTAGGTGAAAGCCTGGAAACTGTGTATACACAGACAGGTAGGTGATAGCCTGGACACTGTGTATACATACACAGACAGGTAGGTGAAAGCCTGGAAACTGTGTATACATACACAGACAGGTAGGTGAAAGCCTGGACACTGTGTATACACAGACAGGTAGGTGATAGCCTGGACACTGTGTATACACAGACAGGTAGGTGAAAGCCTGGAAACTGTGTATACACAGACAGGTAGGTGAAAGCCTGGAAACTGTGTATACACAGAGAGGTAGGTGAACGCCTGGAAACTGTGTATACACAGACAGGTAGGTGAAAGCCTGGACACTGTGTATACACAGACAGGTAGGTGAAAGCCTGGAAACTGTGTATACATACACAGACAGGTAGGTGAAAACCTGGAAACTGTGTATACATACACAGAGAGGTAGGTGAAAGCCTGGAAACTGTGTATATACATACACAGCCATGTAGGTGAAAGCCTGGAAACTGTGTATACATACACAGACAGGTAGGTGAAAGCCTGGACACTGTGCATACACAGACAGGTAGGTGAAAGCCTGGAAACTGTGTATACATACACAGACAGGTAGGTGAAAACCTGGAAACTGTGTATACATACACAGACAGGTAGGTGAAAGCCTGGAAACTGTGTATACATACACAGACAGGTAGGTGAAAGCCTGGAAACTGTGTATACATACACAGACAGGTAGGTGAAAGCCTGGAAACTGTGCATACACAGACAGGTAGGTGAAAGCCTGGAAACTGTGTATACATCACAGACAGGTAGGTGAAAGCCTGGAAACTGTGTATACATACACAGACAGGTAGGTGAAAGCCTGGAAACTGTGTATACACAGCCATGTAGGTGAAAGTCTGGAAACTGTGTATACACAGAGAGGTAGGTGAAAGCCTGGAAACTGTGTATACACAGACAGGTAGGTGAAAGCCTGGACACTGTGTATACACACAGACAGGTAGGTGAAAGCCTGGAAACTGTGTATACACATAGAGGTAGGTGAAAGCCTGGAAACTCTGTATACACAGACAGGTAGGTGATAGCATGGACACTATGTATACACAGACAGGTAGGTGAAAGCCTGGAAACTGTATACACAGACAGGTAGGTGAAAGCCTGGAAACTGTGTATACACAGACAGGTAGGTGAAAGCCTGGACACTGTGTATACACAGACAGGTAGGTGAAAGCCTGGACACTGTGTATACATACACAGACAGGTAGGTGAAAGCCTGGACACTGTGCATACACAGACAGGTAGGTGAAAGCCTGGACACTGTGTATATACAGACAGGTAGGTGAAAGCCTGGACACTGTGTATATACAGACAGGTAGGTGAAAGCCTGGACACTGTGTATACACAGACAGGTAGGTGAAAGCCTGGACACTGTGTATACATACACAGACAGGTAGGTGATAGCCTGGACACTGTGCATACACAGACAGGTAGGTGAAAGCCTGGAAACTGTGTATACATACACAGAGAGGTAGGTGAAAGCCTGGACACTGTGTATACACAGACAGGTAGGTGATAGCCTGGACACTGTGTATACATACACAGACATGTAGGTGAAAGCCTGGAAACTGTGTATACACAGACAGGTAGGTGAAAGTCTGGAAACTGTGTATACACAGACAGGTAGGTGAAAGCCTGGACACTGTGTATACACAGACAGGTAGGTGAAAGTCTGGAAACTGTGTATACATACACAGACAGGTAGGTGAAAGCCTGGACACTGTGTATACACAGACAGGTAGGTGAAAGCCTGGAAACTGTGTATACATACACAGACAGGTAGGTGAAAGCCTGGAAACTGTGTATACATACACAGAGAGGTAGGTGAAAGCCTGGAAACTGTGTATACATACACAGCCATGTAGGTGAAAGCCTGGAAACTGTGTATACATACACAGACAGGTAGGTGAAAACCTGGAAACTGTGTATACATACACAGACAGGTAGGTGAAAACCTGGAAACTATGTATACATACACAGACAGGTAGGTGAAAGCCTGGAAACTGTGTATACATACACAGACAGGTAGGTGAAAGCCTGGAAACTGTGTATACACAGACAGGTAGGTGAAATCCTGGACACTGTGTATACATACACAGACAGGTAGGTGAAAGCCTGGACACTGTGTATACACAGCCATGTAGGTGAAAGTCTGGAAACTGTGTATACACAGAGAAGTAGGTGAAAGCCTGGAAACTGTGTATACACAGACATGTAGGTGATAGCCTGGACACTGTGTATACATACACAGACAGGTAGGTGAAAGCCTGGAAACTGTGTATACATACACAGAAAGGTAGGTGAAAGCCTGGACACTGTGTATACACAGACAGGTAGGTGATAGCCTGGACACTGTGTATACACAGACAGGTAGGTGAAAGCCTGGAAACTGTGTATACACAGACAGGTAGGTGAAAGCCTGGAAACTGTGTATACACAGAGAGGTAGGTGAACGCCTGGAAACTGTGTATACACAGACAGGTAGGTGAAAGCCTGGACACTGTGTATACACAGACAGGTAGGTGAAAGCCTGGAAACTGTGTATACATACACAGACAGGTAGGTGAAAACCTGGAAACTGTGTATACTTACACAGAGAGGTAGGTGAAAGCCTGGAAACTGTGTATATACATACACAGCCATGTAGGTGAAAGCCTGGAAACTGTGTATACATACACAGACAGGTAGGTGAAAACCTGGAAACTGTGTATACATACACAGACAGGTAGGTGAAAACCTGGAAACTGTGTATACATACACAGACAGGTAGGTGAAAGCCTGGAAACTGTGTATACATACACAGACAGGTAGGTGAAAACCTGGAAACTGTGTATACATACACAGACAGGTAGGTGAACGCCTGGAAACTGTGTATACATACACAGCCATGTAGGTGAAAGCCTGGAAACTGTGTATACACAGACAGGTAGGTGAAAGCCTGGACACTGTGTATACACAGACAGGTAGGTGAAAGCCTGGACACTGTGTATACATACACAGACAGGTAGGTGAAAGCCTGGACACTGTGTATACACAGCCATGTAGGTGAAAGTCTGGAAACTGTGTATACACAGAGAGGTAGGTGAAAGCCTGGAAACTGTGTATACACAGACATGTAGGTGATAGCCTGGACACTGTGTATACATACACAGACAGGTAGGTGAAAACCTGGAAACTGTGTATACACATAGAGGTAGGTGAAAGCCTGGAAACACTGTATACACAGACAGGTAGGTGATAGCATGGCCACTATGTATACACAGACAGGTAGGTGAAAGCCTGGAAACTGTATACACAGAGAGGTAGGTGAAAGCCTGGAAACTGTGTATACACAGAGAGGTAGGTGAAAGCCTGGACACTGTGTATACACAGACAGGTAGGTGAAAGCCTGGAAGCTGTGTATACATACACAGACAGGTAGGTGAAAGCCTGGACACTGCGCATACACAGACAGGTAGGTGAAAGCCTGGACACTGTGTATATACAGACAGGTAGGTGAAAGCCTGGACACTGTGTATATACAGACAGGTAGGTGAAAGCCTGGACACTGTGTATATACAGACAGGTAGGTGAAAGCCTGGACACTGTGTATACATACACAGACAGGTAGGTGAAAGCCTGGACACTGTGTATACACAGACAGGTAGGTGAAAGCCTGGAAACTGTGTATATACACAGAGAGGTAGGTGAAAGCCTGGACACTGTGTATACACAGACAGGTAGGTGAAAGCCTGGACACTGTGTACATACACAGACAGGTAGGTGAAAGCCTGGAAACTGTGTATACACAGACAGGTAGGTGAAAGCCTGGAAACTGTGTATACACAGACAGGTAGGTGAAAGCCTGGACACTGTGTATACACAGACAGGTAGGAAAGTCTGGAAACTGTGTATACATACACAGACAGGTAGGTGAAAGCCTGGACACTGTGTATACACAGACAGGTAGGTGAAAGCCTGGAAACTGTATACATACACAGACAGGTAGGTGAAAGCCTGGAAACTGTGTATACACAGAGAGGTAGGTGAAAGCCTGGAAACTGTGTATACATACACAGCCATGTAGGTGAAAGCCTGGAAACTGTGTATACATACACAGACAGGTAGGTGAAAGCCTGGAAACTGTGTATACATACACAGACAGGTAGGTGAAAACCTGGAAACTGTGTATACATACACAGACAGGTAGGTGAAAACCTGGAAACTGTGTATACATACACAGACAGGTAGGTGAAAGCCTGGAAACTGTGTATACATACACAGACAGGTAGGTGAAAACCTGGAAACTGTGTATACATACACAGACAGGTAGGTGAACGCCTGGAAACTGTGTATACATACACAGCCATGTAGGTGAAAGCCTGGAAACTGTGTATACACAGACAGGTAGGTGAAAGCCTGGACACTGTGTATACACAGACAGGTAGGTGAAAGCCTGGACACTGTGTATACATACACAGACAGGTAGGTGAAAGCCTGGACACTGTGTATACACAGCCATGTAGGTGAAAGTCTGGAAACTGTGTATACACAGAGAGGTAGGTGAAAGCCTGGAAACTGTGTATACACATAGAGGTAGGTGAAAGCCTGGAAACACTGTATACACAGACAGGTAGGTGATAGCATGGCCACTATGTATACACAGACAGGTAGGTGAAAGCCTGGAAACTGTATACACAGAGAGGTAGGTGAAAGCCTGGAAACTGTGTATACACAGAGAGGTAGGTGAAAGCCTGGACACTGTGTATACACAGACAGGTAGGTGAAAGCCTGGAAGCTGTGTATACATACACAGACAGGTAGGTGAAAGCCTGGACACTGCGCATACACAGACAGGTAGGTGAAAGCCTGGACACTGTGTATACATACACAGACAGGTAGGTGAAAGCCTGGACACTGTGCATATACAGACAGGTAGGTGAACGCCTGGACACTGTGTATATACACACAGGTAGGTGAAAGCCTGGACACTGTGTATATACAGACAGGTAGGTGAATGCCTGGACACTGTGTATATACAGACAGGTAGGTGAAAGCCTGGACACTGTGTATACACAGACAGGTAGGTGAAAGCCTGGACACTGTGTATATACAGACAGGTAGGTGAAAGCCTGGACACTGTGTATATACAGACAGGTAGGTGAAAGCCTGGACACTGTGTATACACAGACAGGTAGGTGAAAGCCTGGACACTGTGTATACATACACAGACAGGTAGGTGATAGCCTGGACACTGTGCATACACAGACAGGTAGGTGAAAGCCTGGAAACTGTGTATACACAGAGAGGTAGGTGAAAGCCTGGACACTGTGTATACACAGACAGGTAGGTGAAAGCCTGGACACTGTGTATACACAGACAGGTAGGTGAAAGCCTGGAAACTGTGTATACACAGACAGGTAGGTGAAAGTCTGGAAACTGTGTATACACAGACAGGTAGGTGAAAGCCTGGACACTGTGTATACACAGACAGGTAGGTGAAAGCCTGGAAACTGTGTATACATACACAGACAGGTAGGTGATAGCCTGGACACTGTGTATACACAGACAGGTAGGTGAAAGCCTGGAAACTGTGTATACATACACAGACAGGTAGGTGAAAACCTGGAAACTGTGTATACATACACAGACAGGTAGGTGAAAGCCTGGAAACTGTGCATACACAGACATGTAGGTGAAAGCCTGGAAACTGTGTATACATACACAGACAGGTAGGTGAAAACCTGGAAACTGTGTATACATACACAGACAGGTAGGTGAAAGCCTGGAAACTGTGTATACATACACAGACAGGTAGGTGAAAGCCTGGAAACTGTGTATACATACACAGACAGGTAGGTGAAAGCCTGGAAACTGTGTATACACAGACAGGTAGGTGAAATCCTGGACACTGTGTATACATACACAGACAGGTAGGTGAAAGCCTGGACACTGTGTATACACAGCCATGTAGGTGAAAGTCTGGAAACTGTGTATACACAGAGAAGTAGGTGAAAGCCTGGAAACTGTGTATACACAGACATGTAGGTGATAGCCTGGACACTGTGTATACATACACAGACAGGTAGGTGAAAACCTGGAAACTGTGTATACACATAGAGGTAGGTGAAAGCCTGGAAACTATGTATACACAGACAGGTAGGTGATAGCATGGGCACTATGTATACACAGAGAGGTAGGTGAAAGCCTGGAAACTGTGTATACACAGACAGGTAGGTGAAAGCCTGGAAACTGTGTATACACAGACAGGTAGGTGAAAGCCTGGACACTGTGTATACACAGACAGGTAGGTGAAAGCCTGGAAACTGTGTATACACAGACAGGTAGGTGAACGTCTGGAAACTGTGTATACACAGACAGGTAGGTGAAAGCCTGGAAACTGTGTATACACAGAGAGGTAGGTGAAAGCCTGGATACTGTGTATACACAGACAGGTAGGTGAACGCCTGGACACTGTGTATACACAGACAGGTAGGTTATAGCCTGGACACTGTGTATACATACACAGACATGTAGGTGAAAGCCTGGACACTGTGCATATACAGACAGGTAGGTGAACGCCTGGACACTGTGTATATACAGACAGGTAGGTGAAAGCCTGGACACTGTGTATATACAGACAGGTAGGTGAACGCCTGGACACTGTGTATATACAGACAGGTAGGTGAAAGCCTGGACACTGTGTATACACAGACAGGTAGGTGAAAGCCTGGACACTGTGTATATACAGACAGGTAGGTGAAAGCCTGGACACTGTGTATATACAGACAGGTAGGTGAAAGCCTGGACACTGTGTATACACAGACAGGTAGGTGAAAGCCTGGACACTGTGTATACACAGACAAGTAGGTGATAGCCTGGACACTGTGCATACACAGACAGGTAGGTGAAAGCCTGGAAACTGTGTATACATACACAGAAAGGTAGGTGAAAGCCTGGACACTGTGTATACACAGACAGGTAGGTGATAGCCTGGACACTGTGTATACATACACAGACATGTAGGTGAAAGCCTGGAAACTGTGTATACACAGACAGGTAGGTGAAAGTCTGGAAACTGTGTATACACAGACAGGTAGGTGAAAGCCTGGACGCTGTGTATACACAGACAGGTAGGTGAAAGCCTGGACACTGTGTATATACAGACAGGTAGGTGAAAGCCTGGACACTGTGTATATACAGACAGGTAGGTGACAGCCTGGACACTGTTTTAACATAAACAGGTACGGTATGAGCAATACATGAAAACCGAAAAACTATACTAATTTATAGATATCGTGAGTATTTTTTATTAAGCATACATGATAGTATAATATCTTATTATAGTATAGTTTGTTTCTATTATACAGATATAACATATATGTATACGATATCCATTTATTAAGAATGGCAATGAGTAGCAATTTTGATACTTGGAATACTCAGTTCCAATCGAGTACTCGGAAATGGTCATTTGATTCTTGGCTACATAGACATTAATGGGATCATATAGTTGATTTAATATCAAATATTTGGTTAATTTTTCGGATAAGGCGTTTCCGAGAACCGATACTACCAGTAATTTATCTGATTATGTGATAAAAACTTACATGGTGGCATTTTCTAATGTTGAAGTGTACAGATTAATGAGGAATTTTAGATATACAATGCTTAAATATCCCACATTTATAGTATGTTAATACAATATTGGTATGTATATATACTAATGAGTGTATAGAACAATCATACAAGGAATGCCTTGTTAATGAATGCACAATGATATAACCTGATCACATAATCATAAACACTAAACTACCACATATTGGCCCACACAGAAAAATAATATAAAAATCAAAAGTTAGAAAATTATGATTATATAAAATATTCAACATTCCTGAAAGAACAAAATAAAAAATGCTTAGTATTTCTCACTCCAAATGGAAATGAGTTGAAACAAACATAATAATGAAATTCACATTCTCTTTCACATTAAAAGCATTTAACCCTTTCAGAGCAAAATATATCACAGAAAGTTTTTGCCAAGCCAAGCAGTAGAACACAAATAATGTGCATAAAATGGTTATTATGTGGCTAGGAGAACAATAGGTTTACTGTCTAGTAGCACAATCCGTTTGCACTTTGAAAAGTCCATTTATGTGGCTATAAAGGCCAAAGGAATAACTACTTTGCATACAATTTTGGTACGTCTGTCCGCACACACTAATAGGTACTTATGTGGCTAGGAGAACAATGTGTCTAGTTGTCTAGCGTTAATTGTTATGTGGCTATATGTTATATTTTGGGTTTTACGCCTGCATCAGCACCATTTTGGGCTATATCGCTGGTGGGCAGTTTACCTAACAACACCTTTCCTGGGCAGGCTGCAGCGGTTAACCAGTACTTGGGTGCACCAACCTCCGTAAGAAACTGCCAACTTTTTCAATATAAATGAGACACGGTCTGAGCGGGGCTCGAACCCGTGACCATCAGTGATGATAGGTTACAGTGGTATACAAGTCAGCGACCTTAACCACTCGACCACAGAGGCGGACTTATGTGGCTATAAATTCCATTACATGGCTAATAGAACAAAGTAGAGAACAATAGGATAGCCACGTAAGAATATCAATTTGTGCAGTTGTCTGTCCATCTGACTGTCTGTCCGCAATATTTAGTGAACGTGAGACCGTGGCAATATTTAGTGATAGACTGTGGCAATATTTAGTGAACGTGATACCGTGGCAATATTTAACCATGAGACTGTGTCAATATTTAGTGAACGTGAGACCGTGGCAATATTTAGTGAATGTGAGACCAGGGCAATATTTAGTGAACGTGAGACCAGGGCAATATTTAGTGAATGTGAGACCAGGGCAATATTTAGTGAACGTGAGACTCAATATTTAGTGAACGTGAGACCAGGGCAATATTTAGTGAACGTGGGACCCGGGGCAATATTTAGTGAACGTGAGACCAGGGCAATATTTAGTGAACGTGAGACCAGGGCAATATTTAGTGAACGTGATACCCGGGCAATATTTAGTGAACGTGAGACCCGGGCAATATTTAGTGAACGTGATACCCGGGCAATATTTAGTGAACGTGAGACTGTGGCAATATTTAGTGAACATGAGACTGTGGCAATATTTAGTGAATGTGAGACTGTGGCAATATTTAGTGAACATGAGACCCGGGCAATATTTAGTGAACGTGAGACTGGCACTATTTAGTGAACGTGAGACCCGGGCAATATTTAGTGAACGTGATACTGTGGCAATATTTAGTGAACGTGAGACCCGGTCAATATTTAGTGAACATGAGACTGTGGCAATATTTAGTGAACGTGAGACCGTGGCAATATTTAGTGAACGTGAGACCGTGGCAATATTTAGTGAACGTGAGACCGTGGTCATCAATGCCACAGAAAGGGTTAAAGGAGACAATGCGTAAAGAGACAATGACGCATTATCTAAGTAACTGTAAATAACAGACTAGACCACGTTAACAACATAAAGCAAATAACGACGAGTAAATATGAATAATTCCATGCGACACAACAACTTCCAATAACAAACAAAGTGGGCCTAGTGATCCAGGCTTGCTCATATAAAACAACTGTGTGTAAGTCCATTTATACGTTCTGCACACTGTGTGTAAGTCCATTTATACGTTCTGCACACTGTGTGTAAGTCCATTTATACGTTCTGCACACTGTGTGTAAGTCCATTTATACGTTTTGCACACTGTGTGCAAGTCCATTTATACGTTCTGCACACTGTGTGTAAGTCCATTTATATGTTCTGCACACTGTGTGTAAGTCCATTTATACGTTCTGCACACTGTGTGTAAGTCCATTTATATGTTCTGCACACTGTGTGTAAGTCCATTTATACATTCTGCACACTGTGTGTAAGTCCATTTATATGTTCTGCACACTGTGTGTAAGTCCATAAAGGACATGTAGGCATTCTGCACACTATGTGTAAATCCATAAAGGACATGTAGATGTTCTGCACACTATGTGTAAGTCCATAAAGGACATGTAGATGTTCTGCACACTATGTGTAAATCCATAAAGGACATGTAGATGTTCTGCACACTATGTGTAAGTCCATAAAGGACATGTAGATGTTCTGCACACTATGTGTAAGTCCATAAAGGACATGTAGATGTTCTGCACACTGTGTGTAAATCCATAAAGGACATGTAGATGTTCTGCACACTATGTGTAAGTCCATAAAGGACATGTAGATGTTCTGCACACTGTGTGTAAATCCATAAAGGACATGTAGATGTTCTGCACACTATGTGTAAGTCCATAAAGGACATGTAGATGTTCTGCACACTGTGTGTAAGTCCATAAAGGACATGTAGATGTTCTGCACACTGTGTGTAAGTCCATAAAGGACATGTAGGCATTCTGCACACTATGTGTAAATCCATAAAGGACATGTAGATGTTCTGCACACTATGTGTAAGTCCATAAAGGACATGTAGGCATTCTGCACACTATGTGTAAGTCCATAAAGGACATGTAGATGTTCTGCACACTGTGTGTAAATCCATAAAGGACATGTAGATGTTCTGCACACTATGTGTAAGTCCATAAAGGACATGTAGATGTTCTGCACACTGTGTATAAATCCATAAAGGACATGTAGATGTTCTGCACACTATGTGTAAATCCATAAAGGACATGTAGATGTTCTGCACACTGTGTGTAAATCCATAAAGGACATGTAGGCATTCTGCTCACTATGTGTAAATCCATAAAGGACATGTAGATGTTCTGCACACTATGTGTAAGTCCATTTATATGTTCTGCACACTGTGTGTAAGTCCATTTATACGTTCTGCACACTGTGTGTAAGTCCATTTATACGTTCTGCACACTGTGTGTAAGTCCATTTATACATTCTGCACACTGTGTGCAAGTCCATTTATACGTTCTGCACACTGTGTGTAAGTCCATTTATATGTTCTGCACACTGTGTGTAAGTCCATTTATACATTCTGCACACTGTGTGTAAGTCCATTTATACATTCTGCACACTGTGTGTAAGTCCATTTATACGTTCTGCACACTGTGTGTAAGTCCATAAAGGACATGTAGGCATTCTGCACACTATGTGTAAATCCATAAAGGACATGTAGATGTTCTGCACACTATGTGTAAATCCATAAAGGACATGTAGATGTTCTGCACACTATGTGTAAATCCATAAAGGACATGTAGATGTTCTGCACACTATGTGTAAATCCATAAAGGACATGTAGATGTTCTGCACACTATGTGTAAATCCATAAAGGACATGTAGATGTTCTGCACACTATGTGTAAATCCATAAAGGACATGTAGATGTTCTGCACACTATGTGTAAATCCATAAAGGACATGTAGATGTTCTGCACACTATGTGTAAATCCATAAAGGACATGTAGATGTTCTGCACACTATGTGTAAATCCATAAAGGACATGTAGATGTTCTGCACACTGTGTGTATGTTCTGAGAAATAGTCTCCCTCGGCTGTCCTGTCACAATTGTCTATTTGTATTAATAAATCACACATCATATTAAATGATATTTGTTGACATTGTTCTACATACATATTGCACATAAAATATAATGCTCAATTTAAACAGACAAACATTTGTTGAGGAACAACAACGGATTAAGAACTGAAACAAACTCCTTACAGATCACAAAACTGCATTGATTAATGAACATATGGCAAACAATATTTGAGAAACTTCAATTTCTTTGCTGATATATACCACTGTATATACTGATATATACCACTGTATATACTGATATATACCACTGTATATACTGATATATACCACTGTATATACTGATATATACCACTGTATATACTGATATATACCACTGTATATAAACACAAATACAAAAAACATTGCCGAAAAATGTCACAGAAGAAGTAATAGAAATTGAACTTTATAATTGTCAATATGACCTAAATACATCATTAATTATCATTCACAACACTATCCAGCCAGGTATAACTTACAGAAATCAGAATACGGTAAAAACATCTTGTTACATCGTTAACTTATATATGTACATTTGTATTACCTCCCCACCGACATCCCTATATGTCACCCCATATCACAACATTTACCATTTATATTTACCTCCTTTCCATCAACTACTAGTAATCACTGATGCACGCTGTCATATTAATGTCATGTGATATCTGAAGATTACTGGGCTTGCCCAACTCTTCATATAAAGTCTTTATTATCATGTATTAATAATAATGAGGTCAAGGTCATTGCACAAAATCCTTAAATGAGGTACTGTATACGGAAGATGCATTTGTTATATATTTGCGTAAATCCAATAGTTTAGCCTATTGTAACAACCCTACTTTCACATTATATTTACACAAACATTCTGTACCATCACTTCCACATCAAGCATCCACAATCCCTCCATTCTTTGCCTAAAATCCCACAATTCTATCTACTATTTTTGGCACATGTGAAGAAAAGAAATCTGCTGAGAATCGTTTCCATCAGTCAGAATTCTATCTACTATTTTTGGCACATATGATGAAAAGAAAGCCCTCCAGAGACTCCCTTCCTCATGAATGTTGAGCAAGTAATACATATAACCAATTCTACTGGCTGTCACATAAAATACTTTGGACACTTGGAATTTCTTTGATCCTAACTTTTGTTCATATCAATATCTGTTGAGGATATCGACCGGTCAGCACATATATAGTACATATGTTCCCCATTAGTTATCCATTTGTCCTCTAACATTTATATTATACATTTTGTTCACTACAATACGAAGTCGGATAATATATCTACAGCTTGCAGCACAAAATGTTGAGTCGAGCGTAAATGTGTTCATGGACATTATGCAAAACTTGCGCAGGTCAGCGAGAGTAAGTGCGCAGATTCTCTAAGTATCTCGACACATTTCATATATATATAGCATTTGATCACTGTTCACAGAGAGATTTGTCAGGGATACAATGCACAAATCCTCCTCATATATTCACAGATATCTACTAAACTTGCAACGGGAGTCCAGTATGTAGATCTGTACTCCACTGGAAAGTTGTGTAACTGTAATTTCATTCTTAGCTTATTATTTGGGGCTTCCAGCACACTTATCCTCTTCAGTCCGTTCTCAATAGGAACTTGTGTTTGACAAGGACCTCGACCTTTGTGGTCGAAATAATGTCGAGAATGCGGTCTTAAACTTCACAAAAATCCTTCGACGTACATTTGCCGTGAAATTGTTCATTAAGCATAAAATGGTTGCCACAGCAAATACGACATTGTATGTAAAAACGATGTAAAACTTGCCCAGCCAATCCATAGTACCAAAGTCACCGACCAGGTCAAAGTTTGTGATTCCTGAAAGAGAAATGGGACAAACTATCAGCCTGGAGTAATGGTGAAAGAACTCGATTCTTTGCAATTAAGTTTCTTAAAAAATGATATATTAAAGTCTGGGCATCAATTTTTCCAAATATAGTGGGAAAATACCAAACATAGTGGAAAAATACCACATAGTGGAAAAATACCAAACATAGTGGAAAAATACCACATAGTGGAAAAATACCAAACATAGTGGAAAAATACCACATAGTGGAAAAATACCAAACATAATGGAAAAATACCACATAGTGGAAAAATACCAAACATAGTGGAAAAATACCACATAGTGGAAAAATACCAAATATAGTGGGAAAATACCAAATAGAGTGGAACAATACCAAATATAGTGGGAAAATACCAAATAGAGTGGAACAATACCAAATATAGTGGGAAAATACCAAATATAGTGGAACAATACCAAATATAGTGGAAAAATACCAAATATAGTGGAACAATACCAAATATAGTGGAAAAATACCAAATATAGTGGAACAATACCAAATATAGTGGAAACATACCAAATATAGTGGGAAAATATAGTGGAAAAATACCAAACATAGTGGGAAAATACCAAACATAGTGGGAAAATACCAAACATAGTGGAAAAATACCACATAGTGGAAAAATACCAAACATAGTGGAAAAATACCACATAGTGGAAAAATACCAAACATAGTGGAAAAATACCACATAGTGGAAAAATACCAAACATAATGGAAAAATACCACATAGTGGAAAAATACCAAACATAGTGGAAAAATACCACATAGTGGAAAAATACCAAATATAGTGGGAAAATACCAAATAGAGTGGAACAATACCAAATATAGTGGGAAAATACCAAATAGAGTGGAACAATACCAAATATAGTGGGAAAATACCAAATATAGTGGAACAATACCAAATATAGTGGAAAAATACCAAAAATAGTGGAACAATACCAAATATAGTGGAAAAATACCAAATATAGTGGAACAATACCAAATATAGTGGAAACATACCAAATATAGTGGGAAAATATAGTGGGAAAATACCAAACATAGTGGAAAAATACCAAATATAGTGGAACAGTACCACATATAGTGAGTGGGAAAATACCACATATAGTGGAAAAATATCAAATATAGTGGGACAATACCAAATATAGTGGGACAATACCAAATATAGTGGGACAATACAAAACAAAGTGGGACAATATCAAATATAGTCATAGTGGGACAATACCAAATATAGTGGGACAATACCAAATATAGTGGGACAATATCAAATATAGTGGGACAATACCAAATATAGTGGGACAATACCAAATACAGTGGGACAATACAAAACAAGAACAATATCAAATATATTTATAGTGGGACAATATCAAATATAGTGGGACAATACCAAATATAGTGGGACAATACCAAATATAGTGGGACAATACAAAACAAAGTGGGACAATATCAAATATAGTGGGACAATATCAAATATAGTGGGACAATACCAAATATAGTGGGACAATACAAAACAAAGTGGGACAATATCAAATATAGTTATAGTGGGACAATACCAAATATAGTGGGACAATACCAAATATAGTGAAACAATACCAAATATAGTGGAAACATACCAAATATAGTGGGAAAATATAGTGGGAAAATACCAAACATAGTGGAAAAATACCAAATATAGTGGAACAGTACCACATATAGTGAGTGGGAAAATACCACATATAGTGGAAAAATATCAAATATAGTGGGACAATACCAAATATAGTGGGACAATACCAAATATAGTGGGACAATACAAAACAAAGTGGGACAATATCAATTATAGTCATAGTGGGACAATACCAAATATAGTGGGACAATATCAAATATAGTGGGACAATACCAAATATAGTGGGACAATACCAAATATAGTGGGACAATACAAAACAAAGTGGGACAATATCAAATATAGTTATAGTGGGACAATATCAAATATAGTGGGACAATACCAAATATAGTGGGACAATACCAAATATAGTGGGACAATACCAAATATAGTGGGACAATACCAAATATAGTTATAGTGGGACAATATCAAATATAGTGGGACAATACCAAATATAGTTGGACAATACCAAAACTAGTGGGACAATACCAAATATAGTGGGACAATACCAAATATAGTGGGACAATACAAAATATAGTGGGACAATATCAAATATAGTGGGACAATGCCAAATATAGTTGGACAATACCAAATATAGTTATAGTGGGACAATATCAAATATAGTGGGACAATACCAAATATAGTGGGACAATACCAAATATAGTTATAGTGGGACAATACCAAATATAGTGGGACAATACCAAATATAGTGGGACAATACCAAATATAGTGGGACAATACCAAAAATAGTCATAGTGGGACAATATCAAATATAGTTATAGTGGGACAATACCAAATATAGTGGGACAATACCAAATATAGTGGGGACAATACCAACTATAGTGGGACATTACCAACTATAGTGGGACAATACCAAATATAGTGGGACAATACCAAATATAGTTGGACAATACCAAATATAGTTATAGTGGGACAATATCAAATATAGTGGGACAATACCAAATATAGTGGGACAATACCAAATATAGTGGGACAATACCAAATATAGTGGGACAATATCAAATATAGTTGGACAATACCAAATATAGTGGGACAATACCAAATATAGTGGGACAATACCAAATATAGTGGGACAATATCAAATATAGTTATAGTGGGACAATACCAAATATAGTGGGACAATACCAAACATAGTGGGACAATACCAAACATAGTGGGACAATACCAAATATAGTGGGACAATACCAAATATAGTGGGACAATACCAAATATAGTGGGACAATACCAAATATAGTGGGACAATATCAAATATAGTTGGACAATACCAAATATAGTGGGACAATACCAAATATAGTGGGACAATACCAAATATAGTGGGACAATATCATATATAGTTATAGTGGGACAATACCAAATATAGTGGGACAATACCAAATATAGTTATAGTTGGACAATACCAAACATAGTGGGACAATACCAAACATAGTGGGACAATACCAAATATAGTGTGACAATACCAAATATAGTGGGACAATACCAAATATAGTGGGACAATACCAAATATAGTCATAGTGGGACAATATCAAATATAGTGGGACAATACCAAATATAGAGGGGACAATACCAAATATAGTGGGACAATACCAAATATAGTGGGACAATACCAAATATAGTGGGACATTACCAAATATAGTGGGGACAATACCAAATATAGTGGGACATTACCAAATATAGTGGGACAATACCAAATATAGTTGGACAATACCAAACATAGTTATAGTGGGACAATACCAAATATAGTGGGACAATATCAAATATAGTGGGACAATACCAAATATAGTCATAGTGGGACAATATCAAATATAGTTATAGTGGGACAATACCAAATATAGTGGGACAATACCAAATATAGTGGGACATTATCAAATATAGTGGGACAATACCAAATATAGTGGGACAATACCAAATATAGTGGGACAATACCAAATATAGTGGGACAATACCAAATATAGTGGGACATTACGAAATATAGTGGGACAATATCAACTATAGTGGGACAATACCAAATATAGTGGGACAATACCAAATATAGTGGGACAATACCAAATATAGTGGGACAATATCAAATATAGTTGGACAATACCAAATATAGTGGGACAATACCAAATATAGTGGGACAATACCAAATATAGTGGGACAATATCAAATATAGTTAGTGGGACAATACCAAATATAGTGGGACAATACCAAATATAGTTATAGTTGGACAATACCAAACATAGTGGGACAATACCAAACATAGTGGGACAATACCAACTATAGTGGGACAATACCAAATATAGTGGGACAATACCAAATATAGTGGGACAATACCAAATATAGTCATAGTGGGACAATATCAAATATAGTGGGACAATACTAAATATAGTGGGGACAATACCAAATATAGTGGGACAATACCAATTATAGTGGGACAATACCAAATATAGTGGGACATTACTAAATATAGCGGGACAATACCAAATATAGTGGGACATTACCAAATATAGTGGGACAATACCAAATATAGTTGGACAATACAAAACAAAGTTATAGTGGGACAATACCAAATATAGTGGGACAATATCAAATATAGTGGGACAATACCAAATATAGTTATAGTGGGACAATACCAAATATAGTGGGACAATACCAAATATAGTGGGACAATACCAAATATAGTGGGGACAATACCAACTATAGTGGGACATTATTACCAACTATAGTGGGACAATACCAAATATAGTGGGACAATACCAAATATAGTTGGACAATACCAAATATAGTTATAGTGGGACAATATCAAATATAGTGGGACAATACCGAATATAGTGGGACAATACCAAATATAGTTGGACAATACCAAATATAGTGGGACAATACCAAATATAGTGGGACAATACCAAATATAGTGGGACAATATCAAATATAGTTATAGTGGGACAATACCAAATATAGTGGGACAATACCAAACATAGTGGGACAATACCAAACATAGTGGGACAATACCAAATATAGTGGGACAATACCAAATATAGTGGGACAATACCAAATATAGTGGGACAATACTAAATATAGTGGGACAATATTAAATATAGTGGGACAATACCAAATATAGTGGGACAATACCAAATATAGTGGAACAATACCAAATATAGTGGTGGGACAATACCAAATATAGTGGGACAATACCAAATATAGTGGAACAATACCAAATATAGTGGTGGGACAATACCAAATATAGTGGGACAATACCAAATATAGTGGGACAATATCAAATATAGTGGGACAATACCAAATATAGTGGGACAATACGAAATATAGTGGAACAATACCAAATATAGTGGTGGGACAATACCAAATATAGTGGAAAAATACCAAATATAGTGGGACAATACCAAATATAGTGGAACAATACCAAATATAGTGGAACAATACCAAATATAGTGGGACAATATCAAATATAGTGGGACAATACCAAATATAGTGGGACAATATCAAGTACAGTGGGACAATACCAAATATAGTGGAACAATACCAAATATAGTGGTGGGACAATACGAAATATAGTGGGACAATACCAAACATAGTGGGATAATTCCAAATATAGTCATAGTGGGACAATACCAAATATAGTGGGACAATACCAAATATAGTCATAGTGGGACACTATCAAATATAGTGGGACAATACCAAATATAGTGGGACAATACCAAATATAGTGGGACAATATCAAATATAGTCATAGTGGGACACTATCAAATATAGTGGGACAATACCAACTATAGTGGGACAATACCAAACATAGTGGGACAATACCAAATATAGTGGGACAATACCAAATATAGTGGGACAATACAAAATAGAGTTATAGTGGGACAATATCAAATATAGTGGGATAATACCAAATATAGTGGGACAATACTAACTATAGTGGGACAATACCAAATATAGTGGGACAATATCAATATAGTGGGACAATACCAAATATAGTGGGACAATATCAAATATAGTGGGACAATACCAAATATAGTGGGACAATACCAAATATAGTGGGACAATACAAAATATAGTCATAGAGGGACAATATCAAATATAGTGGGACAATACCAAATATAGTGGGACAATACCAAATATAGTGGGACAATACTAACTATAGTGGGACAATACCAAATATAGTGGGACAATATCAATATAGTGGGACAATACTAACTATAGTGGGACAATACCAAATATAGTGGGACAATATCAATATAGTGGGACAATACTAAATATAGTGGGACAATATCAAATATAGTGGGACAATACCAAATATAGTGGGACAATATCAAATATAGTCATAGTGGGACACTATCAAATATAGTGGGACAATACCAAATATAGTGGGCAATACCAAACATAGTGGGACAATACCAAATATAGTGGGACAATACCAAATATAGTGGGACAATATCAATATAGTGGGACAATATCAAATATAGTGGGACAATACCAAATATAGTGGGACAATACCAAACATAGTGGGACAATATCAAGTATAGTGGGATAATACCAAATATAGTGGGACAATACCAAATATAGTGGGACAATACTAAATAAAGTGGGACAATACCAAATATAGTGGGACAATACTAAATATAGTGGGACAATATCAAATATAGTGGGACAATACCAAATATAGTGGGACAATACCAAATATAGTGGAACAATACCAAATATAGTGGTGGGACAATACCAAATATAGTGGGACAATACCAAATATAGTGGAACAATACCAAATATAGTGGTGGGACAATACCAAATATAGTGGGACAATACCAAATATAGTGGGACAATATCAAATATAGTGGGACAATACTAAATATAGTGGGACAATACGAAATATAGTGGAACAATACCAAATATAGTGGTGGGACAATACCAAATATAGTGGAAAAATACCAAATATAGTGGGACAATACCAAATATAGTGGAACAATACCAAATATAGTGGAACAATACCAAATATAGTGGGACAATATCAAATATAGTGGGACAATACCAAATATAGTGGGACAATATCAAGTATAGTGGGACAATACCAAATATAGTGGAACAATACCAAATATAGTGGTGGGACAATACCAAATATAGTGGGACAATACCAAACATAGTGGGATAATTCCAAATATAGTGGGACAATATCAATATAGTGGGACAATACCAAATATAGTGGGACAATACAAAATATAGTGGGACAATACCAAATATAGTGGGATAATATAAAATATAGTGGGACAATATCAAATATAGTGGGACAATACCAAATATAGTGGAAATTCAGTAAAACCCGTCTAATCTAGACTTCTTCCGGACTGGACAAAAGGTCCGGTTTAGAGGGGTTCTGGATTAGAGGGGTTTTTGTATTTAAAACATTTGTGTTTTACATTCATTTATCGTCGCTACCGGTTGTCCATATGAGCGACACCTCCTGAAGATATTAGTCATTTTAGATTTTGGAGGATAGTGCAATGATACAGACAGAGAAGACACGAGACCTCGGTTTAACGTTCCATCTGAAAGACTGTTAATTTTATTAGGGTCAGACAGGGGATCGAACCTGCGATCCCTGGATTACCAGTCCAGCGTGTTACCACTGCACTACAGATCCGTCTGTTACAACAACTATGATGTACAGTACAACATATGAACACTACAATAAATCAAAGAGAATGATACACTAGTGCAAATGAGACACGTACATGTAGTCATTATGTACTCTAGTCTTGATGCACTTTAGAGCTAGCACAATGTTAATCCGGGTACACGGAATACAGCTGAATAAACTCTGCATACACTGTTTCTCTGGTTAGACTGAATACAAAATGTTAATGCAAACAAATGAACGTTTTTGTTTTGTGGAGAAACTGAAACCCATTAATTTAAAATGTACTAATTACTCTATCATTCAATTGGTTAATGCTAATATGCAACAGTGTTTAGTGGAACACAAATTAGATTAGAGGGGGGGTGGGATTAGAGGGGGTGGGGTTAAAGGGGGTGGGATTAGAAGGGTGTGGGATTAGAGGGGTGTGGGATTAGAGGGGGTGGGATTAGAGGGGGTGGGATTAGAGGGGTGTGGGATTAGAGGGGGGTGGGATTAGAGGGGGTGGGATTAGAGGGGGGTGGGATTAGAGGGGGTGGGATTAGAGAGGGGGTGGGATTAGAGTTTTTTTTACTGTATACCAAATATAGTGGAAATATACCAAATGATGGAATCAACTAGCCTCAGTGATAACCTTTACAGCATTTTCCTATACAGCGTTTTTTTAACAAATCAAATTGGTTAGGGTTACCCAAACCACAACATTTATATTAATGAATATTATATACTTTCTTTCACCAGTAGCTACCTGTACATACAAAGTTATTTAGAGTTTAGGTATGGTAAAAAACTATCAACAATATTAGAATGCATTTGAAAACGTCTGTTCAACTTACCAAGTGTTCTCGAGAGGACAGGCAGGACTGAGCTCAATATAAGTAACACGCTGCAGCTGAATATAATATGTAACATGGAGGTTTCGTGATATCTAGGCTGAATACGCCGGAAAAATGGCAAACTGTAAAACCCAACAACAGAAGCGGACATCATATATCTGAGATATTCAGTCAAAGATAACATTATATACATCTGTTTCATATGCTACACATGCAAGCACTAGCGTATGACAAAAGATTTGAGGCCGGACTGCAGGAACTCACAAATAGATTCAGTTATAGGTGTGCATCCATTATACATCACTAAAACACATAGATTTCGACACATACTACACACAACCTGCTTTTGGGGTTGTGGCAGTGATCCAGTGGTAGAGCGGTCAGATTTGTTATTGCTAGACAATGTCGCAGTGGTGATGGTTCGAAACCTGGCCTATGACTATATATTTAATTTTAAGCCCCAGCCCATTATTATCATCTCTCTTCATTATATGCATGCAACTACTATCAAACTTCATTACCAAAGATAATACAGTAGTCGGAATAACAATAAGAAATAAAGAACTCAAACAAACCCTTTTTGCGGACGATGCAACATATATTAACAATGTGCAAAAAGACTCATTTGAATAATGAATAATGATTATCACAGAATATGGTAAAGAGACTGGATTCAATTTAAATATTTCAAAATCTAAGGTATTGCGATCAGGCTCTTTAAAACATTCAAATGTAAAATATAGTGTAGAAACATCTTCTTTTATATGGACGTCACAATCCGCTAAAACCTTAGGAATGTGCTTCTTTAGTGACAAAGACAAAATATAAAAATTAAAATAGAACAAAAATCTGCTAAGTTCAAAAATTGTTTAAAACAGTGGCAACATCAAAAGCTAACAATAATGGGGAAAAGTGTGTGTTTTACGTTTATTTATCGTCGCTACCGATTGCCCATAAGAGCGACGCCTCCTGAAGAGATTAGTCATTTTAGGATTCAAAATTTTGGGGAACATCCATCAATTCCAACAAACACTAATTGTGCATGACTGATTGATACTACAATCAGCATTCCACATTTGGCAAAAGCTGTTGAATCTCCCAACTAATTGAAATCAGGACCCTCGTTTGCCGATTTTTGGGGCTGAAATTCGGCCCCGTTCCACCCTCGAAATAGTATGTTCCCCCCCTCCCCCCCCCAAGTATAGAAAAATTCCCCCTCGAAAGAAAAACAAATAAAAAAAACAAATCGATACCCGATAGTCTTAGGAGCGTCTCGTAACTTAATGGGCCTGATAACGTTTTACTGATCCGTATAATACGCGCGTTTTTCAGTTCCCCGGATGCGTGTATGCAAAGTTACTTCCCTTTGGAAAAAAATGTCGCTTGGATGTCACATAATTGATTTAATAAAAGAAAAGAAAAGTTGCCTGTTTTCAATAGATTATGTTCTGTACAATATTTCAGATATATTCACATTAGTTTGATAGTAGTTTGATTTCCCGTTTAAATGTTAATTTTTGGTGATCATAATGAATGCATGTTAATGGTTTTCAAGTTGTGAAAAAAACATGTCGCCATTTTTTTCTGCGATTATTGTAGTTTTGGCGGCCATTTTGTAAAATGGCCGCCATGTAAATTTACAATGTCTCATATCTGAGCTAATAATAGAGCTAAACATTAAAATTTGGTATCCATACCCATGTTTTCAGGGTCAAGGATTCCAAATATCACAATATATTTAAAATACCTTGTGTCAGGCATTAGGAATTTCAATATGGTTTCCGTTTATATGATATGGTCGCTATGCAAAGTTAATAAATCTCAATTACTACACACGTCTTCATCTGCCCCACACATACACATCTCTGAGCAGTTGAGATTCTGTGCTCTACAAGAACAGTTGGACCGGCAGTTATTCTTCTTGCAGCCACATTTGACCAAATGTGTAATGGATTATGGATCTGGAGGATCCATTGTTTTGATGGGAACTAGTCGATCCCCCTCTGTCTCCCATCCATATCCAGCTTCTGGCGGTAGCTGTGGATTAGGCACGTGAGCTTGATGCCATATCATGGCCTGAAAATGTGCACGACCAATAGCTTAATGCAAAGCTCCTCGTGTTGGTGGCAGTTTCTGAGCTTTCAATTGCTTTTTTTGGAGAATAGTCTCCATCTAAGATCACCTACATCTGTCACAGCAGTACGAAGCTCATAAAGTTCACATACAAATGCCTCAATAGCAGATTCTGTGTCGACTGTTAGCATGTTACAGGTTCCCAGAGTAGCAAACGCGGATACTACCTCAACAGGGCACCTGCTTAGTGTTTGCCAACATGTTAGCTTTCCTTTCCCGGAAAACCGTCCAGTCTGGTCAACTCCAGAAAATGCATGGAAGCCAGGTAAGGCTGCAGTCTTTGCATCGCCAAGTGCATGCAATATTGGTTTCAGTGAGATTTTCCGCACCGGGATTTTACCTGTGATGAAGTATGCTTTTTCGCACAGTTGATAATAGCGGTGGAGTGCAAGGATAAATACATCTGTGTCGGGGGACTAAATGTACAGTTATGTAGCTCCTCGTCGAACAACATCCAGGCTGTGCAGGATTATCTTTGTGTCGGCCTATTCCTGAGAGCTACATAAGAAAACTTTTGACGATCCCTCATAATGGTGAAGAGCTTTGCTTGCAAGGTAAACTGTCAATTCATCTTTGGTGGCTGTACTTGCCAGGAACTGTTTTGCTGATAACTTCCCTACTGGTGTATTATCTTCATCATGATATACTGTGACTGGTCTCGTATCCCGGCGTCTCTCTCGTGTGACCTCCTTCAGTGAAGTGGGAAGGTCAGAACGGTCAAACACTAAATGGATCTCGTCATATTCTTTGGACTTGTTTTCTAGTGTTGCAATGAAGTGGTCAGCCCACTGGGCACATGCTTTTATCGTTTGTGGTTTCCCCATTGCATGCACCATTGCCATGCCATTTATGATGGTTGCCCTCTTTGGTGGCACCAGAACATCAGTGATGTCTTCAGGTTGTTCGACATCTTCAGCTGAACTGCTGACCCTGGTTAGTTACCTCTTGGTTGGGTAGCTTTTCCAGTATGGTCATGAGGCTGCTTTTGTCTATGGCTGGTAAACGTGACCCATCTATTGCAAATAGGGTTCTTGGAAGGGATGTAAACTCATGCTGGCCAATGGCTTCCTTTAGGTTGACTTCTGGTCGTGAGCGGGCCACAATAAGCATGCAGGCAAATAGTGACCTGTCATCCTTCATTTCCACCACTTTATCAGCCAGCTTGTGCTTCACTGTTTTTCTGCAACTTTGCCAATTTCATCTCGGCTGTAAACATCTTTCTGTACTTGATTTGGCATTACTACTTTTGTGATGATATTTATCAGGTCTTCACACTCCCCTGTCATAGAGGACTGAATCGCATTCTTCAGTTTCAGTATGTTTTCCTCTTGTCTAGTCCAGACAGCCTTTGACAAGTTCATGGTGATCTTTGTGTGAGCTTGTTTGCGAGCCAGCTATTTCATGGGCTTCTGCAGCAAGTCTACTCAGTTTGGGTGCTGTAAGGAAGAATCTTTCACGGGCACTGGCATTCTGTGTAATCCCTACCAGACCTCCTGTGACTTCATGATGCGATTTATATGCTCTAGGGTATGATCCACTCCAACTGCACAAAATGGGATCTTGTTTTTGTGAACTGTGAAGTTTCCATCCATGAACTCTTTATGTATGTCTGGATCGGTGGTCTCAAGAGCTATCATTTCTGCAAAGTAGACTGGAACAAGCCTCGCGTACTTTTGCTTGTCATGAGCAAAAACATATTTGCACAGCTCATCAAGGGAAGATAGATGAAGCTGCCAGAGCCCATCACGTGTGGCACGAATGAACGTGGATATGACCAACACCATCTGCAAATAGCGTGGCACAAACTTGAAGAGTGGGCTTGTGGATTCAATCATTTCATCAAACTGTTTCATGATCTCCAAAATGTTGTTAGACTCTAGGGTACTTAGCATGTTTTGTTGATCCTTAGCATATCCTGCTGGATGCGTTGTGCACAACTCGCCATTTAGTTGTGCTGAATTTGTACATGGGCCACGTAGATTAGGGTTCTCTGAGAACAGTCCTTCCACATATAGGTCAAATAGGGCTTGGACTGTAGTCATATGTGCTTCTAGATCCCCCTTGATGTGCTTGGCTTCAAGAATCTGTCTTGTCGTGGTGGGTCCATATATATCGGCCTCAAATCGGGCTTCTTCATGCCCACTATCTTCTATGGCATTGCCAACAACCCTCAATGCAGCCATCACTGTATGCATCTCGCCCAACCGCAGCACACATTTGCCCTTGCAATCATCCCTGCTCATCTCGAGCTGCTTAGCAAATACAAGGCCATGCCGAGAGTGATCACTGTCTTGTTGTTAGGACCAAATTACCGGGTAGTTGATCTGCTGTGTCTGTTTTAAGACTGTAATGAGAGTTTGCTATTCATGGGCTGGTGATGCTATGAGAGGCATAGCATTTACTTCTGTAAGAGGCTTTGTTGACGCCAAGAATGAGTTGTAGGCAGTCCATGTAGAGATATTGTGATGTATAGTCTTAGTACTTGACGATGTTCCCATGTCTGCTGGTTCTGTGTCTGCTGGGACATTGGGTTCAGCATTCTGGGGTATCTCGGAAGATAGCTGGTGAGCTGGCAGGTCAATGACTACATCCTGCATATCCTTAGCTCTTGTGATACGCATTATAGTGCGTGAAAGTAGCCATGCTGTGTCCTGTGTAGAATATGGTTTGACGACATGAGATATGGTATTGGGTATGAAGGTAGGAAATGTTGACGCCTCGCTGAAACCTTGTTTCTTTGGTGCACAACATTCTGGAGTAAGGACGATTTTTAAGAGATAGATCTCTGGATTTGGTCCCGTGTAGCCTCAACTGGATTATTTGGCCCTGAATACATGGGCATCAACACAATTTAATTGCTAGCACTATTATTAGCCGAGATATGAGATTTTTTTAACTTTGTGTAATGGTTATACCATAAAAACAGCAGCCATATTGAAATTCTTAATGTCTAACACAAGGTATTTTAAATATTTTGTGATATTTTGATTCCTTGACCCTGAAAACATGGGTATAGACACCAACATTAAATGCTTAGCTCTATTATTATCAGAGATTATGAGGATATAAAAATTAACATTAAAAAACAACGAGCGCCCTAACACTAGCATTGGCTATGATATCTGTAATACTCAATTGACTTTAATTTAAGGAGTTATGATCAGATGTAATATCTCCAGAATGAATTCCCCCCTCCCTTGAAAACGATGCGAAATTCCCCCTCCAAGGGCCCCGGCCCCAATCCCCCAAAATGTAGAGGGCCCTGTGAAATTGAAAACGTTAAAATGCCAATGTTTTAAATCTTGTCTGTTGTAAGAATATGTAATGTCACTTCTGTGACATTGAAGAATAATAAACTACAAATTTTGAATACAAGTAGGACATAAGAATTAAACAACTTCTGTACATTTTTAATGATAATTTGACAATAAATAGACCGCAAACCCATTTTAAATTTATTTTGGAACCCACATAATTACGTTTTTATTCCCATGTTCCCTAAAGTGGGTGCTTGACAGAGAAATATTTAGAAATGAAAGTGTATTAAGAGGTTTTGGTGGAAGTATTTTTGAGAGAAACATTTGAACAAACTTAGCTTGAATGGAGCCATATGATGATTTAATTTAGAATTAACTTTAAATATTTCTGGAATAGTAATCACTAAACTCAGAAAATGTCATGTACTGAAGTTGATCATAAAAGAAGGTATGTGCAAGACACATTGATATAAGAAGTGTGATTGCGCTCTATCACTGGTATAAGAAGTGTGATTGCGCTCTATCACTGGTATAAGAAGTGTGATTGTGCTCTATCACTGGTATAAGAAGTGTGATTGCGCTCTATCACTGGTATAAGAAGTGTGATTGCGCTCTATCACTGTTATAAGAAGTGTGATTGCGCTCTATCACTGGTATAAGAAGTGTGATTGTGCTCTATCACTGGTATAAGAAGTGTGATTGCGCTCTATCACTGGTATAAGAAGTGTGATTGCGCTCTATCACTGGTATAAGAAGTGTGATTGTGCTCTATCACTGGTATAAGAAGTGTGATTGCGCTCTATCACTGGTATAAGAAGTGTGATTGCGCTCTATCACTGGTATAAGAAGTGTGATTGTGCTCTATCACTGGTATAAGAAGTGTGATTGCGCTCTATCACTGGTATAAGAAGTGTGATTGCGCTCTATCACTGGTATAAGAAGTGTGATTGTGCTGTATAAGAAGTGTGATTGCGCTCTATCACTGGTATAAGAAGTGTGATTGCGCTGTATAAGAAGTGTGATTGCGCTCTATCACTGGTATAAGAAGTGTGATTGCACTCTATCACTGGTATAAGAAGTGTGATTGCGCTCTATCACTGGTATAAGAAGTGTGATTGCGCTCTATCACTGGTATAAGAAGTGTGATTGCGCTCTATCACTGGTATAAGAAGTGTGATTGCGCTCTATCACTGGTATAAGAAGTGTGATTGCGCTCTATCACTGTTGCAAGTTTCATTGGATTTGCTTGAATACATTATAGTTATGCTCTTAATAAAAATGGAAATGGGAGATAATTTAGTAAGTAAAATACATATATGGTTCTTGTGCTCTGCACTTAACCTCATTGTCCTGAATGTTTAAAGTTTGATTGCTATGCTGTGGACAAGAATTTAATGAAGTGAAAGGGGAGATAATTTGAAAA
>CM026386.1:35186581-35207421 GCA_014843695.1 Archivesica marissinica | reverse complement strand
CCTCGTTGCCCTGTATAACAATGTATTATAGGTCGTGCACATTGTACAACGCCTCGTTGCCCTGTATAACAGAGTATTATAGGTCGTGCACATTGTACACCGCCTTGTTGCCCTGTATAACAGAGTATTATAGGTCGTGTGCACATTGTACACCACCTCGTTGCCCTGTATAACAGAGTATTATAGGTCGTGCACATTGTACACCGCCTCGTTGCCCTGTATAACAGAGTATTATAGGTCGTGTGCACATTGTACACCACCTCGTTGCCCTGTATAACAGAGTATTATAGGTTGTGCACATTGTGCATCGCCTCGTTGCCCTGTATAACAATGTATTATAGGTCGTGCACATTGTACAACGCCTCGTTGCCCTGTATAACAGAGTATTATAGGTCGTGCACATTGTACACCGCCTTGTTGCCCTGTATAACAGAGTATTATAGGTCGTGTGCACATTGTACACCACCTCATTGCCCTGTATAACAGAGTATTATAGGTCGTGTGCACATTGTACACCACCTCGTTGCCCTGTATAACAGAGTATTATAGGCTGTGCACATTGTACACTGCCTCGTTGCCCTGTATAACAGAGTATTATAGGTCGTGCACATTGTACACCGCCTCGTTGCCCTGTATAACAGAGTATTATAGGTAGTGCACATTGTACACTGCCTCGTTGCACTGTATAACAGAGTATTATAGGTCATGCATATTGTAAACCGCCTCGTTGCCCTGTATAACAGAGTATTATAGGTCGTGCACATTGTACACCACCTCGTTGCCCTGTATAACAGAGTATTATAGGTCGTGCACATTGTACACCGCCTCGTTGCCCTGTATAACAAAGTATTATAGGTCGTGCACATTGTACACCGCCTCGTTGCCCTGTATAACAGAGTATTATAGGTCGTGCACATTGTACACCGCCTCGTTGCCCTGTATAACAGAGTATTATAGGTCGTGCACATTGTACACTGCCTCGTTGCCCTGTATAACAGAGTATTATAGGTCGTGCACATTGTACACCGCCTCGTTGCCCTGTATAACAGAGTATCATAGAACGTGCACATTGTACACCGCCTCGTTGCCCTGTATAACAGAGTATTATAGGTCGTGCACATTGTACACCGCCTCGTTGCCCTGTATAACAGAGTATTATAGGCCGTGCACATTGTACACCGCCTCGTTGCCCTGTATAACAGAGTATTATAGGTCGTGCACATTGTACACCGCCTCGTTGCCCTGTATAACAGAGTATTATAGGTCGTGCACATTGTACACCGCCTCGTTGCCCTGTATAACAGAGTATTATAGGCCGTGCACATTGCACACACCGCCTCGTTGCCCTGTATAACAGAGTATTATAGGTCGTGCACATTGTACACCACCTCGTTGCCCCGTATTACAGAGTATTATAGGTCGTGCACATTGTACACCGTCTCGTTGCCCTGTATAACAGAGTATTATAGGTCGTGCACATTGTACACCACCTCGTTGCCCTGTATAACAGAGTATTATAGGTCATGCATATTGTACACCGCCTCGTTGCCCTGTATAACAGAGTATTATAGGTCGTGCACATTGTACACCGCCTCGTTGCCCTGTATAACAGAGTATTATAGGTCGTGCACATTGTACACCACCTCGTTGCCCTGTATTACAGAGTATTATAGGTCGTGGACATTGTACACCGCCTCGTTGCCCTGTATAACAGAGTATCATAGAACATGCACATTGTACACCGCCTCGTTGCCCTGTATAACAGAGTATTATAGGTCGTGTACATTGTACACGCCTCGTTGCCCTGTATAACTGAGTATTATAGGTTGTGCACATTGTACACCGCCTCGTTGCCCTGTATAACAGAGTATTATAGGTCATGCACATTGTACACCGCCTCGTTGCCCTGTATAACAGAGTATCATAGAACGTGCACATTGTACACCGCCTCGTTGCCCTGTATAACAGAGTATTATAGGTCGTGTACATTGTACACCGCCTCGTTGCCTTGTATAACAGAGTATTATAGGTCGTGCACATTGTACACCGCCTCATTGCCCTGTATAACAGAGTATTATAGGCTGTGCACATTGTACACCGCCTCGTTGCCCTGTATAACAGAGTATTATAGGTCGTGCACATTGTACACCGCCTCGTTGCCAGAGTATATAAGTAGTGCACATGTATGTACTATGCGTCGTAGGTCGTGCACATTGTACACCGCCTCGTTGCCCTGTATAACAGAGTATTATAGGTCGTGCACATTGTACACCCGCCTCGTTGCCCTGTATAACAGAGTATTATAGGCCGTGCACATTGTACACACCGCCTCGTTGCCCTGTATAACAGAGTATTATAGGTCGTGCACATTGTACACCACCTCGTTGCCCTGTATTACAGAGTATTATAGGTCGTGGACATTGTACACCGCCTCGTTGCCCTGTATAACAGAGTATCATAGAACATGCACATTGTACACCGCCTCGTTGCCCTGTATAACAGAGTATTATAGGCCGTGCACATTGCACACACTGCCTCGTTGCCCTGTATAACAGAGTATTATAGGTCGTGCACATTGTACACCACCTCGTTGCCCTGTATTACAGAGTATTATAGGTCGTGCACATTGTACACCACCTCGTTGCCCTGTATAACAGAGTATTATAGGTCGTGCACATTGTACACCGCCGCGTTACCCTGTATAACAGAGTATTATAGGTCGTGCACATTGTACACTGCCTCGTTGCCCTGTATAACAGAGTATTATAGGTCGTGCACATTGTACATCGCCTCGTTGCCCTGTATAACAGAGTATTATAGGTCGTGCACATTGTACACTGCCTCGTTGCCCTGTATAACAGAGTATTATAGGTCGTGCACATTGTACACCGCCTCGTTGCCCTGTATAACAGAGTATTATAGGTCGTGCACATTGTACACCGCCTCGTTGCCCTGTATAACAGAGTATTATAGGTTGTGCACATTGTACACCGCCTCGTTGCCATGTATAACAGAGTATTATAGGTCGTGCACATTGTACACCGCCTCGTTGCCCTGTATAACAGAGTATTATAGGTCGTGCACATTGTACACCACCTCGTTGCCCTGTATAACAGAGTATTATAGGTCGTGCACATTGTACACCGCCTTGTTGCCCTGTATAACAGAGTATTATAGGTCGTGCACATTGTACACCGCCTCGTTGCCCTGTATAACAGAGTATTATAGGTGGTGCACATTGTACACCGCCTCGTTGCCCTGTATAACAGAGTATTATAGCCGTGCACATTGTACACTGCCTCGTTGCCCTGTATAACAGAGTATTATAGGTCGTGCACATTGTACACCACCTCGTTGCCCTGTATTACAGAGTATTATAGGTCGTGGACATTGTACACCGCCTCGTTGCCCTGTATAACAGAGTATTATAGGTCGTGCACATTGTACACCGCCTCGTTGCCCTGTATAACAGAGTATTATAGGTCGTGCACATTGTACACCGCCTCGTTGCCCTGTATAACAGAGTATTATAGGTTGTGCACATTGTACATCGCCTCGTTGCCCTGTATAACAGAGTATTATAGGTCGTGCACATTGTACAACGCCTCGTTGCCCTGTATAACAGAGTATTATAGGTCGTGCACATTGTACACCACCTCGTTGCCCTGTATAACAGAGTATTATAGGTCGTGCACATTGTACACCGCCCCGTTACCCTGTATAACAGAGTATTATAGGTCGTGCACATTGTACACTGCCTCGTTGCCCTGTATAACAGAGTATTATAGGTCGTGCACATTGTACATCGCCTCGTTGCCCTGTATAACAAAGTATTATTGGTCGTGCACATTGTACACTGTCTCGTTGCCCTGTATAACAGAGTATTATAGGTCATGCATATTGTACACCGCCTCGTTGCCCTGTATAACAGAGTATTATAGGTCGTGCACATTGTACACTGCCTCGTTGCCCTGTATAACAGAGTATTATAGGTCGTGCACATTGTACACACCTCGTTGCCCTGTATAACAGAGTATTATAGGTCGTGCACATTGTACACCGCCTCGTTGCCCTGTATAACAGAGAATTATAGGCCGTGCACATTGTACACCGCCTCGTTGCCCTGTATAACAAAGTATTATAGGTTGTGCACATTGTACACCGCCTCGTTGCCCTGTATAACAGAGTATTATAGGTCGTGCACATTGTACACCGCCTCGTTGCCCTGTATAACAGAGTATTATAGGCCGTGCACATTGCACACACCGCCTCGTTGCCCTGTATAACAGAGCATTATAGGTCGTGCACATTGTACACCGCCTTGCTGCCCTGTATAACAGAGTATTATAGGTCGTGCACATTGTACACCGCCTCATTGCCCTGTATAACAGAGTATTATAGGCTGTGCACATTATACACAGCCTCGTTGCCCTGTATAACAGAGTATTATAGGTCGTGCACATTGTACACCGCCTCGTTGCCCTGTATAACAGAGTATTATAGGTCGTGCACATTGTACACCGCCTCGTTGCCCTGTATAACAGAGTATTATAGGTCTTGCACATTGTACACCGCCTCGTTGCCCTGTATAACAGAGTATTATAGGTCGTGCACATTGTACACCGCCTCGTTGCCCTGTATAACAGAGTATTATAGGCCGTGCACATTGTACACAGCCTTGTTGCCCTGTATAACAGAGTATTATAGGTCATGCACATTGTACACCGCCTCGTTGCCCTGTATAACAGAGTATTATAGGTCATGCATATTGTACACCGCCTCGTTGCCCTGTATAACAGAGTATTATAGGTCGTGCACATTGTACACCGCCTTGTTGCCCTGTATAACAAAGTATTATAGGTCGTGCACATTGTACACCGCCTCGTTGCCCTGTATAACAGAGTATTATAGGTGGTGCACATTGTACACTGCCTCGTTGCCCTGTATAACAGAGTATTATAGGCCGTGCACATTGCACACACCGCCTCGTTGCCCTGTATAACAGAGTATTATAGGTCGTGCACATTGTACACCACCTCGTTGCCCTGTATTACAGAGTATTATAGGTCGTGCACATTGTACACCGCCTAGTTGCCCTGTATAACAGAGTATTATAGGTCGTGCACATTGTACACCACCTCGTTGCCCTGTATAACAGAGTATTATAGGTCGTGCACATTGTACACCGCCTCGTTGCCCTGTATAACAGAGTATTATAGGTTGTGCACATTGTACACTGCCTCGTTGCCCTGTATAACAGAGTATTATAGGTCATGCATATTGTACACCGCCTTGTTGCCCTGTATAACAGAGTATTATAGGTCGTGCACATTGTACACCACCTCGTTGCCCTGTATAACAGAGTATTATAGGTCGTGCACATTGTACACCGCCCCGTTACCCTGTATAACAGAGTATTATAGGTCGTGCACATTGTACACTGCCTCGTTGCCCTGTATAACAGAGTATTATAGGTCGTGCACATTGTACATCGCCTCGTTGCCCTGTATAACAGAGTATTATAGGTCGTGCACATTGTACACTGCCTCGTTGCCCTGTATAACAGAGTATTATAGGTCATGCATATTGTACACCGCCTCGTTGCCCTGTATAACAGAGTATTATAGGTCGTGCACATTGTACACAGCCTCGTTGCCCTGTATAACAGAGTATTATAGGTCGTGCACATTGTACACACCTCGTTGCCCTGTATAACAGAGTATTATAGGTCGTGCACATTGTACACCGCCTCGTTGCCCTGTATAACAGAATTATAGTCCGTGCACATTGTACACCGCCTCGTTGCCCTGTATAACAAAGTATTATAGGTCGTGCACATTGTACACCGCCTCGTTGCCCTGTATAACAGAGTATTATAGGTCGTGCACATTGTACACCGCCTCGTTGCCCTGTATACAAGTATTATAGGCCGTGCACATTGCACACACCGCCTCGTTGCCCTGTATAACAGAGTATTATAGGTCGTGCACATTGTACACCGCCTTGCTGCCCTGTATAACAGAGTATTATAGGTCGTGCACATTGTACACCGCCTCGTTGCCCTGTATAACAGAGTATTATAGGTCGTGCACATTGTACTCCGCCTCGTTGCCCTGTATAACAGTATTATAGGTCGTGCACATTGTACACCGCCTCGTTGCCCTGTATAACATAGTATTATAGGTCGTGCACATTGTACACCGCCTCGTTGCCCTGTATAACAGAGTATTATAGGTCGTGCACATTGTACATCGCCTCGTTGCCCTGTATAACAGAGTATTATAGGCCGTGCACATTGTACACTGCCTCGTTGCCCTGTATAACAGAGTATTATAGGTCGTGCACATTGTACACCGCCTCGTTGCCCTGTATAACAGAGTATTATAGCCGTGCACATTGTACACCGCCTCGTTGCCCTGTATAACAGAGTATTATAGGTGTGCACATTGTACACCGCCTCGTTGCCCTGTTAACAGAGTATTATAGGTCGTGCACATTGTACACACCTCGTTGCCCTGTATAACAAAGTATTATAGGTTGTGCACATTGTACACCGCCTCGTTGCCCTGTATAACAGAGTATTATAGGTCATGCACATTGTACACCGCCTCGTTGCCCTGTATAACAGAGTATTATAGGTCGTGAACATTGTACACCGCCTCGTTGCCGTGTACAACAGAGTATTATAGGTCGTGTACATTGTACACCGCCTCGTTGCCCTGTATAACAGAGTATTATAGGTCGTGCACATTGTACACTGCCTCGTTGCCCTGTATAACAGAGTATTATACGTCGTGCACATTGTACACCGCCTCGTTGCCCTGTATAACAGAGTATTATAGGTTGTGCACATTGTACACCGCCTCGTTGCCCTGTATAACAGAGTATTATAGGTCGTGCACATTGTACATCGCCTCGTTGCCCTGTATAACAGAGTATTATAGGTCGTGCACATTGTACACCGCCTCGTTGCCCTGTATAACAGAGTATTATAGGTCGTGCACATTGTACACAGCCTCGTTGCCCTGTATAACAGAGTATTATAGGTCGTGCACATTGTACACCGCCTCGTTGCCTTGTATAACAGAGTATTATAGGTCGTGCACATTGTACACCGCCTCATTGCCCTGTATAACAGAGTATTATAGGCTGTGCACATTGTACACCGCCTCGTTGCCCTGTATAATGAGTATTATAGGTCGTGCATATTGTACACCGCCTCGCCTCGTTGCCCTGTATAACAGAGTATTATAGGTCGTGCACATTGTACACCGCCTCGTTGCCCTGTATAACAGAGTATTATAGGCCGTGCACATTGTACACCACCTCGTTGCCCTGTATAACAGAGTATTATAGGTCGTGCACATTGTGCACCGCCTCGTTGCCCTGTATAACAGAGTATTATAGGTCGTGCACATTGTACACCGCCTCGTTGCCCTGTATAACAGAGTATTATAGGTCGTGCACATTGTACACCGCCTCGTTCCCTGTATAACAGAGTATTATAGGTCGTGCACATTGTACACCGCCTCGTTGCCCTGTATAACAGAGTATTATAGGTCGTGCACATTGTACACCGCCTCGTTGCCCTGTATAACAGAGTATTATAGGTCGTGCACATTGTACACCGCCTCGTTGCCCTGTATAACAGAGTATTATAGGTCGTGCACATTGTACACCGCCTTGCTGCCCTGTATAACAGAGTATTATAGGTTGTGCACATTGTACACCGCCTCGTTGCCCTGTATAACAGAGTATTATAGGTCGTGCACATTGTACACCGCCTTGCTGCCCTGTATAACAGAGTATTATAGGTCGTGCACATTGTACATCACCTCGTTGCCCTGTATAACTGTGTTTAAGTTTCATTTGAATGCACTGAATAATTTTTGAGTAATGCATCGGAAAAGCATTTAAGGAAGAGAAAAGGGGAGATAATTGGGTAAGTACAACAGAGAAAGGTACGGTTCTTTCACAAAGAACTCCACCCTGTATCAATATTTCAAGTTTCATTTGATTTTCTTGAAAGCTTGCTAGTTTTGCTCCAGACATGAAATGCCCGGACGGATGAACGTAATAACGAACAAACAGACAGACAAATGGACAGATAGACAAATTGGCAACTATATGCTCTCCCTTTGGGGTTTGAGGAGACTATAATTATGCTCTCCCTTTGGGGTTTGAGGAGACTATAATTATGCTCTCCCTTTGGGGTTTGAGGAGACTATATGCTCTCCCTTTGGGGTTTGAGGAGGCTATATGCTCTCCCTTTGGGGATTGAGGAGACTATATGCTCTCCCTTTGGGGTTTGAGGAGACTATATGCTCTCCCTTTGGGGTTTGAGGAGGCTATATGCTCTCCCTTTGGGGATTGAGGAGACTATATGCTCTCCCTTTGGGGTTTGAGGAGACTATATGCTCTCCCTTTGGGGTTTAAGGAGACTATATGCTCTCCCTTTGGGGTTTAAGGAGACTATATGCTCTGCCTTTGGGGTTTAAGGAGACTATATGCTCTCCCTTTGGGGTTTAAGGAGACTATATGCTCTCCCTTTGGGGTTTAAGGAGACTATATGCTCTCCCTTTGGGGTTTAAGGAGATTATATGCTCTCCCTTTGGGGTTTAAGGAGACTATATGCTCTACCTTTGGGGTTTGAGGAGCATATTGTTAGGTAATAAAGGATACAGAATGAGTATTGTTTCAAGTACACTGCCTGGCCAACCCAGGGCTGACAGCGATGTTATACCCAGAACCATCTCCTGAAACAGTAACAAGATCTCTTATAAATAGTTATATGTACACTGCCTGGCCAACCCAGGGCTGACAGCGATGTTATACCCAGAACCATCTCCTGAAACAGTAACAAGATCTCTTATAAATAGTTATATGTACACTGCCTGGCCAACCCAGGGCTGACAGCGATGTTTTACCCAGAACCATCTCCTGAAACAGTAACAAGATCTCTTATAAATAGATATATGTACACTGCCTGGCCAACCCAGGCTGACAGCGATGTTTTACCCAGAACCATCTCCTGAAACAACTAGAAATCATTTTCTTTTATGACTAATTCACTACTGTAGAGGCCTCCATCGCATAGCAGACTCTCCCCTCTCTCTATTATGGGTATGATTCATATCTGAGAAAGCCTATTAAAAGCTTGCACAGTCAATGGTTGTTTTACTGGAAAGTGGTAAGGAACTGAAAATTAAGAATCGGTATGACTCGGCCAAAATAAATCTCACCAATTGGCAAATGCCAGAAGCCGGGAAGAAGTTGGCAATTAAGTTATTTATTACAATCTAAAATTTTCCTTTGAACGTGCCTAGATGGTGTCGCATACAATTGGAAAATATACCCGGTATATATATATATATCTGTTCATACATAAAAGTACTACACATAAACAAATAATACACCATCAATTTCAACAAAGTAAAAGATTCATGAAAATGATGTACATGTAGTATAAAATATTTTATGAATAGTTTTCAAGCAATGGGTATTAATGATTTATTTGCACTTCCGAATGTGGCGTGTACTTTCCCAATGTTTCGTGTTGGCATGGTTTACCTTGGAAACATTACTTTGATTTCATCGTTCCCACAGATTTGCATTGAACTTTGGAGATTATGTAGTAATCGACAAACAATTGGTGCAAACAGCATTACGAAACTGCTTCTGAATTGATTTTCCTAATCACATATTCATATTTTTATATCGCAATATCCTGTACAATTTTGCTACCTTTTAGGGAAAAGTCAACTTCTGTACATTTTTAATGATAAGTTGACAATAAAAAGACCACAAACCCATTTTAAATTTATTTCGGAACCCGTATAATTACGTTTTTATTCCCATGGACACATATTTATTCCCATGGACACATATTTATTCCCATGGACACATATTTGTCAATTCAATCACGTTTTTATTCCCATGGACACATATTTGTCGATTCAAAAAAGTCAAACACACAGAAAAAATGCCCCAGAATATATGATTCTAACTACCGGTATATATAATATACAAAGTTCATTGGAGGGAAGAGGGAACACTTCAATGACTTCATACTGGAAGGGGACAACATACCCCATTTGCATCTTCAATGCTCAGTATACACATTGCCCCTTTTCTGCCCTGCCCATTTTCCCAGAACTAGAACTAGAACTAGAGCTATCATTGAAGGTGATGAATACCACTAGACACCACTAGATGCAAGAAAGATAAAATGTCAGATGTTGAGATCGATCGTTGATCATAAATTATATAGAGAATTGAAATGTGCTGATTTTGTGGACTAATGGAATCAGTAGCATACACACATCAGAGCCACATTTAGCCTTTAACCTCGAAGTATGACCTTGACTTACATGTCCTCTGGATGTGGTCACTTGTGGTGAACATTAAACCAAAGGTTCATGAACATCCTGTGAGATGAAGAGGTGATATGGATTGGACATAAATAACAGCCATTTGTTCTTTGATCTTAGCCTGGGTTCCAGTCTGTCGATTTTTCACTTTTTAACTTCTGGCAAAATGACAGCCTGGGGAAATTGGATTTCCGATCGTAGCGCCATCTACTTACACCCTAGTTTATGAGGGTGTAGATTTGAAGAATGACAACTCTTCTCTATAAGATACTATTGCTAAATATAGAAACGGAATTCTATCGGAAATCGCCGAACAGGCATGATTATATACACGATCATTTCCGAATATAAACGAATGCTCCCGTAGCCTCATTTACATCGCAAACATATAATTTCCCGTTTCTGTGTTATATCGACAAGATGACAGATTTTAACTATTAAGTTAGGGTGGTAATGGGTCGATTCTGCGTAATTGAACTAAGGACGACTTAATCTTGAGTAAATATGTCAAATCAGACGCACATTGTACTTAACAATGGCGGCCAATTATAAAGTTTTATCAACATTACAGTGCCTTGCTTTCGACTCAAGTACTTCATTAATTAAGTCACATTCTAATAGGCCTATTAATAGGATTAATGCTAGTCAATAATTACACGGACAATCCGTCCAGTTTCCCCAGGTGTTGATATTATCAGAAGCTCAATACGCCCCAATTAATAGTCTCGGTGTTACAATATATTTATTTGACTGACCATGCAAATATATATCAACGCCTGTTCCCAGGCTATTTTGATCTATTAGTATGACCTTGACTTACATGCCATCTGGATGTGGTCATTTTGATCTATTAGTGTCACCTTGGCCTTAAACCATCATGGTCGGTACATGGGTACTACATATCATCTTGATAGGGTGAATATTTTATCCAAGTTTCGTGAAAATTCTTAAGATTGTGCTAGAAACTGTGCTACATGACATCGCTGGACATCAATCATCATATATGGCTAGTGCTGATACAGCTGTACAATATTATATATCTAAAATGGTGAAAATACCATTGTTGTATGTCATTCATTACCTTAGCACCAACAGGCAGAGCTTTGATTCCAACCAGTAACTGGAACATGTTCTGGGCAACCATCAACACACCAAGTACCTAATCAAATACAGCAAATATTTAGCTACATTTGATTAATATCAACATCTATCTGAAGGATAAGCATGTTCTGCCTCACCATCTATAAAACAAATCAAAAAGTCTTCAGAAAATATTCATTCAAATCTTCTATTTTATTCTAGCAAGGCTCAAACTCACAATACCTGAGTTATAAGGACACATCATCCTACATAGTGGAGCATCCACTACACACTACATAGCGGAGCATCCACTACACACTACATAGCGGAGCATCCACTACATACTACATAGTGGAGCATCCACTACACACTACATAGCGGAGCATCCACTACACACTACATAGCGGAGCATCCACTACACACTACATAGCGGAGCATCCACTACACACTACATAGCGGAGCATCCACTACACACTACATAGCGGAGCATCCACTACACACTACATAGCGGAGCATCCACTACACACTACATAGTGGAGCATCCACTACACACTACATAGCGGAGCATCCACTACACACTACATAGCGGAGCATCCACTACACACTACATAGCGGAGCATCCACTACATAGCGGAGCATTCACTACACACTACATAGCGGAGCATCCACTACACACTACATAGCGGAGCATCCACTACACACTACATAGCGGAGCATCCACTACACACTACATTGCGGAGCATCCACTACACAGCGGAGCATACATTACACACTACATAGCGGAGCATCCACTACACACTACATAGCGGAGCATCCACTGCACACTACATAGTGGAGCATCCACTACACACTACATAGCGGAGCATCCACTACACACTACATAGCGGAGCATCCACTACACACTACATAGCAGAGCATCCACTACACACTACATAGCGGAGCATCCACCACATAGCGGAGCATCCACTACACACTACATAGTGGAGCATCCACTACATAGCAGAGCATCCACTACACACTACATAGCAGAGCATCCACTACACACTACATAGTGGAGCATCCACCACACACTACATAGCGGAGCATCCACTACACACTACATAGTGGAGCATCCACTACACACTACATAGCGGAGCATCCACTACATACTACATAGTGGAGCATCCATTACACACTACATAGTGGAGCATCCACTACACACTACATAGTGGAGCATCCACTACACACTACATAGCGGAGCATCCATTACACACTACATAGCGGAGCATCCACTACACACTACATAGCGGAGCATCCACTACATAGCGGAGCATCCACTACACACTACATAGCGGAGCATCCACTACACACTACATAGCGGAGCATCCACTACACACTACATAGCGGAGCATCCACTACACACTACATAGCAGAGCATCCACTACATAGCGGAGCATCCACTACACACTACATAGCAGAGCATCCACTACACACTACATAGTGGAGCATCCACTACACACTACATAGTGGAGCATCCACTACACACTACATAGTGGAGCATCCACTACACACTACATAGCGGAGCATCCACTACACACTACATAGCGGAGCATCCACTACACACTACATAGCGGAGCATCCACTACACACTACATAGCGGAGCATCCACTACACACTACATAGCGGAGCATCCACTACACACTACATAGCGGAGTATCCACTACACACTACATAGCAGAGCATCCACTACACACTACATAGCGGAGCATCCACTACACACTACATAGTGGAGCATCCACTACACACTACATAGTGGAGCATCCACTACACACTACATAGTGGAGCATCCACTACACACTACATAGCCGAGCATCCACTACACACTACATAGCCGAATATCCACTACATAGCGGAGCATCCACTACACACTACATAGCGGAGCATCCACTACACACTACATAGTGGAGCATCCACTACACACTACATAGCGGAGCATCCACTACACACTACATAGCGGAGCATCCACTACACACTACATAGCGGAGCATCCACTACACACTACATAGCGGAGCATCCACCACATAGCGGAGCATCCACTACACACTACATAGTGGAGCATCCACTACACACTACATAGTGGAGCATCCACTACATAGCAGAGCATCCACTACACACTACATAACAGAGCATCCACTACACACTACATAGTGGAGCATCCACCACACACTACATAGCGGAGCATCCACTACACACTACATAGTGGAGCATCCACTACACACTACATAGCGGAGCATCCACTACATACTACATAGTGGAGCATCCATTACACACTACATAGTGGAGCATCCACTACACACTACATAGTGGAGCATCCACTACACACTACATAGCGGAGCATCCACTACACACTACATAGCGGAGCATCCACTACACACTACATAGCGGAGCATCCACTACATAGCGGAGCATCCACTACACACTACATAGCGGAGCATCCACTACATAGCGGAGCATCCACTACACACTACATAGCGGAGCATCCACTACACACTACATAGTGGAGCATCCACTACACACTACATAGCGGAGCATCCACTACACACTACATAGTGGAGCATCCACTACACACTACATAGCGGAGCATCAACTACACACTACATAGCGGAGCATCCACTACATAGCGGAGCATCCACTACACACTACATAGTGGAGCATCCACTACACACTACATAGCCAAGCATCCACTACACACTACATAGCGGAGCATCCACTACATAGCGGAGCATCCACTACACACTACATAGTGGAGCATCCACTACACACTACATAGTGGAGCATCCACTACACACTACATAGCGGAGCATCCACTACACACTACATAGCGGAGCATCCACTACACACTACATAGCGGAGCATCCACTACACACTACATAGCGGAGCATCCACCACATAGCGGAGCATCCACTACACACTACATAGTGGAGCATCCACTACACACTACATAGTGGAGCATCCACTACATAGCAGAGCATCCACTACACACTACATAGCAGAGCATCCACTACACACTACATAGTGGAGCATCCACCACACACTACATAGCGGAGCATCCACTACACACTACATAGTGGAGCATCCACTACACACTACATAGCGGAGCATCCACTACATACTACATAGTGGAGCATCCACTACACACTACATAGTGGAGCATCCACTACACACTACATAGCGGAGCATCCACTACACACTACATAGCGGAGCATCCACTACACACTACATAGCGGAGCATCCACTACACACTACATAGCGGAGCATCCACTACATAGCGGAGCATCCACTACACACTACATAGCGGAGCATCCACTACATAGCGGAGCATCCACTACACACTACATAGTGGAGCATCCACTACACACTACATAGTGGAGCATCCACTACACACTGCATAGCGGAGCATCCACTACACACTACATAGCCGAGCATCCACTACATAGCGGAGCATCCACTACACACTACATAGCGGAGCATCCACTACACACTACATAGTGGAGCATCCACTACACACTACATAGCGGAGCATCCACTACACACTACATAGCGGAGCATCCACTACACACTACATAGCAGAGCATCCACTACACACTACATAGCGGAGCATCCACTACACACTACATAGTGGAGCATCCACTACACACTACATAGTGGAGCATCCACTTAACACTACATAGTGGAGCATCCACTTAACACTACATAGTGGAGCATCCACTACACACTACATAGTGGAGCATCCACTACACACTATATAGCGGAGCATCCACTACACACTACATAGTGGAACATCCACTACACACTACATACTGGAGCATCCACTACACACTACATAGTGGAGCATCCACTACACACTACATAGCGGAGCATCCACTACACACTACATAGTGGAGCATCCACTACATACTACATAGTGGAGCATCCACTACACACTACATAGTGGAGCATCCACTACATACTACATAGTGGAGCATCCACTACACACTACATAGTGGAGCATCCACTACACACTACATAGCGGAACATCCACTACACACTACATAGTGGAGCATCCACTACACACTACATAGCGGAGCATCCACTACACACTACATAGTGGAGCATCCACTACACACTACATAGTGGAGCATCCACTACACACTACATAGCGGAGCATCCACTACACACTACATAGTGGAGCATCCACTACATAGCGGAGTATCCACAACACACTACATAGTGGAGCATCCACTACACAACGGAGCATCCACTACACAGAAGAGCATCCACTACACAACAGAGCATCCACTACATAGCGGAGCATCCACTACACAGCAGAGCATCCACTACATAGAGGAACATCCACTACACAGCAGAGCATCCACTACATAGAGGAGCATTCACTACATAGAGCATCCACTACATAGCAGAACATCCATGACACAGCGGAGCATCCACTACACAGCGGAGAATCCACTACATAGCGGAGCGTTCACTATGCAGCGGAGCATCCACTACACAACGGAGCATCCACTACATAGTGGAGCATCCACTACACAGCGGAGCATCCACTACACAGCGGAGTGTTCACTACATAGCGGAGCATCCACTACATAGCGGAACATCCACTACACAGCGGAGCATCCACTACAAAGCGGAGCATCCACTAAATAGCAGAGCATCCACTACATAGTGGAGCATACACTACATAGTGGAGCATCCACTACAAAGCAGAGCATCCACTACACAGCGGAGCATCCACTACATAGCGGAGCATCCACTACACAGCGGAGCATCCATTACACAGCAGAGCATCCACTACATAGTGGACCATCCACTACATAGTGGACCATCCACTACACAACGGAGCATCCACTACACAGCAGAGCATCCACTACACAATGGAGCATCCACTACACAACGGAGCATCCACTACACAATAGAGCATCCACTACACAAGGGAGCATCCACTACACAATGGAGCATCCACTACACAATGGAGCATCCACTACACAACGGAGCATCCACTACACAACGGAGCATCCACTACACAATGGAGCATCCACTACACAACAGAGCATCCACTACACAACAGAGCATCCACTACACAATGGAGCATCCACTACACAACAGAGCATCCACTACACAACGGAGCATCCACTACACAACAGAGCATCCACTACACAACGGAGCATCCACTACACAAGGGAGCATCCACTACACAATGGAGCATCCACTACACAATGGAGCATCCACTACACACTGGATCATCCACTACACAATGGAGCATCCACTACACAATGGAGCATCCACTACACAATGGAGAATCCACTACACAATGGAGCATCCACTACACAATGGAGCATCCACTACACAATAGAGCATCCACTACACAACAGAGCATCCACTACACAACGGAGCATCCACTGCACAGCGGAGCATCCACTACATAGCAGAGCATCCACTACACAGTGGAGCATACACTACACAGCAGAGCATCCACTACACAGCGGAGCATCCATTAAACAGCGGAGCATCCACTACATAGTGGACCATCCACTACACAATGGAGCATCCACTACACAATGGAGCATTCACTACACAATGGAGCATCCACTACACAATAGAGCATCCACTACACAACGGAGCATCCACTACACAATGGAGCATTCACTACACAACAGAGCATCCACTACACAATGGAGCATCCACTACACAACGGAGCATCCACTACAACGGAGCATCCACTACACAACGGAGCATCCACTACACAATGGAGCATCCACTACACAACAGAGCATCCACTACACAATAGAGCATCCACTACACAACAGAGCATCCACTACAAAACGGAGCATCCACTACACAAGGGAGCATCCACTACACAATGGAGCATCCACTACACAATGGAGCATCCACTACACAATGGAGCATCCACTACACAATGGAGCATCCACTAACAAGGAGCATCCACTACACAATAGAGCATCCACTACACAACAGAGCATCCACTACAAAACGGAGCATCCACTACACAAGGGAGCATCCACTACACAAGGGAGCATCCACTACACAATGGAGCATCCACTACACAATGGAGCATCCACTACACAATAGAGCATCCACTACACAACGGAGCATCCACTACACAATGGAGCATCCACTACACAACAGAGCATCCACTACACAATGGAGCATCCACTACACAACAGAGCATCCACTACACAACGGAGCATCCACTACACAACGGAGCATCCACTACACAATGGAGCATCCACTACACAATGGAGCATCCACTACACAACGGAGCATCCACTACGCAATGGAGCATCCACTACACAATGGAGCATCCACTACACACTGGATCATCCACTACACAATGGAGCATCCACTACACAATGGAGCATCCACTACACAATGGAGAATCCACTACACAATGGAGCATCCACTACACAATGGAGAATCCACTACACAATGGAGCATCCACTACACAATGGAGAATCCACTACACAATGGAGCATCCACTACACAACGGAGCATCCACTACACAATAGAGCATCCACTACACAACAGAGCATCCACTACACAACGGAGCATCCACTGCACAGCGGAGCATCCACTACATAGCGGAGCATCCACTACACAGTGGAGCATACACTACACAGCAGAGCATCCACTACACAGCGGAGCATCCATTAAACAGCGGAGCATCCACTACATAGTGGACCATCCACTACACAATGGAGCATCCACTACACAATGGAGCATCCACTACACAATGGAGCATCCACTACACAATGGAGCATCCACTACACAATGGAGCATCCACTACACAATAGAGCATCCACTACACAACAGAGCATCCACTACAAAACGGAGCATCCACTACACAAGGGAGCATCCACTACACAAGGGAGCATCCACTACACAATGGAGCATCCACTACACAATGGAGCATCCACTACACAATAGAGCATCCACTACACAACGGAGCATCCACTACACAATGGAGCATCCACTACACAACAGAGCATCCACTACACAATGGAGCATCCACTACACAACAGAGCATCCACTACACAACGGAGCATCCACTACACAACGGAGCATCCACTACACAATGGAGCATCCACTACACAATGGAGCATCCACTACGCAACGGAGCATCCACTACGCAATGGAGCATCCACTACACAATGGAGCATCCACTACACACTGGATCATCCACTACACAATGGAGCATCCACTACACAATGGAGCATCCACTACACAATGGAGAATCCACTACACAATGGAGCATCCACTACACAACGGAGCATCCACTACACAATGGAGAATCCACTACACAACAGAGCATCCACTACACAACGGAGCATCCACTACACAATAGAGCATCCACTACACAACAGAGCATCCACTACACAACAGAGCATCCACTGCACAGCGGAGCATCCACTACATAGCGGAGCATCCACTACACAGTGGAGCATACACTACACAGCAGAGCATCCACTACACAGCGGAGCATCCATTAAACAGCGGAGCATCCACTACATAGTGGACCATCCACTACACAATGGAGCATCCACTACACAATGGAGCATCCACTACACAATGGAGCATCCACTACACAATGGAGCATCCACTACACAATGGAGCATCCACTACACAATAGAGCATCCACTACACAACGGAGCATCCACTACACAATGGAGCATCCACTACACAACATAGCATCCACTACACAAGAGCATCCACTACACAACAGAGCATCCACTACACAATGGAGCATCCACTACACAAAGAGCATCCACTACACAACGGAGCATCCACTACACAACGGAGCATCCACTACACAATGGAGCATCCACTACACAACAGAGCATCCACTACACAACGGAGCATCCACTACACAACGGAGCATCCACTACACACAGAGCATCCACTACACAACGGAGCATCCACTACACAATGGAGCATCCACTACACAACAGAGCATCCACTACACAATGGAGCATCCACTACACAACGGAGCATCCACTACACAATGGAGCATCCACTACACAACAGAGCATCCACTACACAATGGAGCATCCACTACACAACAGAGCATCCACTACACAATGGAGCATCCACTACACAACAGAGCATCCACTACACAACGGAGCATCCACTACACAATGGAGCATCCACTACACAACAGAGCATCCACTACACAATAGAGCATCCACTACACAATGGAGCATCCACTACACAATAGAGCATCCACTACCCACTACACAATAGAGCATCCACTACACAATGGAGACATCACTTTTAGGTTATTAATTAATATACAGACTGATTGTATATATATTTTGGATCTTACACATATATTATGAAACAAATAACTTGAAATTCAAAAATGAGTCTCATAAAATATGGTATCAAATCATCCCCGAGTGTAAGATCCTTTTGATCACATGACCATAACACGCGCGGTTTAATAAATAACGTTGCTGCTTTCATTTTGGTGCCAGGTGTCAGGACGTCACTATGCAATTATATTTATGGGTAGTAGAAAAACTCTGCAAACTATTAGTTTGACAGTACAAATCTAGGTTTGTTTGAAGTGTAAGCGGTTTAATGAAAATGATATCTATCTATTTGATGTTTCTGTTCTAATTGATCTATATCAGACTATCTCAATCATAATATTACAGAAATATAACCTATACCGAAAATAGTACCAGCAGCGCTAAATTCTTCTACCACTAATTACATTTTGTGATTTTCATATAATGTTTTAAACAGCGTTGTTATTACTACGAGACCTCTCCTCTCCTCTCCTCTCCTCTCCTCTCCTCTCCTCTCCTCTCTCTCTCTCTCTCTCTCTCTCTTTTTAATCGTAATTTGTCTTACCATTAACGTTATGTATCAATCCAAAAAGATTAATTTACACATTATAAGGATTATTCTCTCAACCAATCATAATCCTTCCAGGTGTTATTACACGTGTGTACAAATAAGAAAATATGTGATGGCTGTGTGAAACTGAATACAAGCAAAGTTATGTGATATATATTTGCATAGAGCAAATAAAATATTGTTAAACTAAATCAAATGTGACCTAGTGATCTATTTGTCTTCTAAAGGAACTATTAGATCTGTGATATTTCATCAATTTTGAATAACTAGATGTGAACGGGCAGCATACAGACAATATTACAGTGTAAGCTATGTTGTAATACACCACAAACTGTTACAGTGTAAGCTATGTTGTAATACACCACAAACTGTTAGAGTGTAAGCTATGTTGTAATACACCACAAACTGGTTCCAGTGTAAGCTATGTTGTAATACACCACAAACTGTTACAGTGTAAGCTATGTTGTAATACAC
>CM026386.1:35152663-35185581 GCA_014843695.1 Archivesica marissinica | reverse complement strand
AACGGAGCATCCACTACACAATGGAGCATCCACTACACAACAGAGCATCCACTACACAATGGAGCATCCACTACACAACAGAGCATCCACTACACAATGGAGCATCCACTACACAACAGAGCATCCACTACACAACGGAGCATCCACTACACAATGGAGCATCCACTACACAACAGAGCATCCACTACACAATAGAGCATCCACTACACAATGGAGCATCCACTACACAATAGAGCATCCACTACCCACTACACAATAGAGCATCCACTACACAATGGAGACATCACTTTTAGGTTATTAATTAATATACAGACTGATTGTATATATATTTTGGATCTTACACATATATTATGAAACAAATAACTTGAAATTCAAAAATGAGTCTCATAAAATATGGTATCAAATCATCCCCGAGTGTAAGATCCTTTTGATCACATGACCATAACACGCGCGGTTTAATAAATAACGTTGCTGCTTTCATTTTGGTGCCAGGTGTCAGGACGTCACTATGCAATTATATTTATGGGTAGTAGAAAAACTCTGCAAACTATTAGTTTGACAGTACAAATCTAGGTTTGTTTGAAGTGTAAGCGGTTTAATGAAAATGATATCTATCTATTTGATGTTTCTGTTCTAATTGATCTATATCAGACTATCTCAATCATAATATTACAGAAATATAACCTATACCGAAAATAGTACCAGCAGCGCTAAATTCTTCTACCACTAATTACATTTTGTGATTTTCATATAATGTTTTAAACAGCGTTGTTATTACTACGAGACCTCTCCTCTCCTCTCCTCTCCTCTCCTCTCCTCTCCTCTCCTCTCTCTCTCTCTCTCTCTCTCTCTTTTTAATCGTAATTTGTCTTACCATTAACGTTATGTATCAATCCAAAAAGATTAATTTACACATTATAAGGATTATTCTCTCAACCAATCATAATCCTTCCAGGTGTTATTACACGTGTGTACAAATAAGAAAATATGTGATGGCTGTGTGAAACTGAATACAAGCAAAGTTATGTGATATATATTTGCATAGAGCAAATAAAATATTGTTAAACTAAATCAAATGTGACCTAGTGATCTATTTGTCTTCTAAAGGAACTATTAGATCTGTGATATTTCATCAATTTTGAATAACTAGATGTGAACGGGCAGCATACAGACAATATTACAGTGTAAGCTATGTTGTAATACACCACAAACTGTTACAGTGTAAGCTATGTTGTAATACACCACAAACTGTTAGAGTGTAAGCTATGTTGTAATACACCACAAACTGGTTCCAGTGTAAGCTATGTTGTAATACACCACAAACTGTTACAGTGTAAGCTATGTTGTAATACACCACAAACTGTTACAGTGTAAGCTATGTTGTAATACACCACAAACTGGTTCCAGTGTAAGCTATGTTGTAATACACCACAAACGGTTACAGTGTAAGCTATGTTGTAATACATCACAAACTGTTACAGTGTAAGCTATGTTATAATACACCACAAACTGTTACAGTGTAAGCTATGTTGTAATACACCACAAACTGTTACAGTGTAAGCTATGTTGTAATACACCACAAACTGTTACAGTGTAAGCTATGTTGTAATACACCACAAACTGTTACAATGTAAGCTATGTTGTAATACACCACAAACTGTTACAGTGTAAGCTATGTTGTAATACACCACAAACTGTTACAGTGTAAGCTATGTTGTAATACACCACAAACTGTTACAGTGTAAGCTATGTTGTAATACACCACACACTGGTTCCAGTGTAAGCTATGTTGTAATACACCACAAACTGGTTCCAGTGTAAGCTATGTTGTAATACACCACAAACTGATTCCAGTGTAAGCTATGTTGTAATACACGACAAACTGGTTCCAGTCTAGGCTATGTTGTAATACACCACAAACTGTTACAGTGTAAGCTATGTTGTAATACACCACAAACTGTTACAGTGTAAGCTATGTTGTAATACACCACAAACTGGTTCCAGTGTAAGCTATGTTGTAATACACCACAAACTGGTTCCAGTGTAAGCTATGTTGTAATACACCACAAACTGTTACAGTGTAAGCTATGTTGTAATACACCACAAACTGTTACAGTGTAAGCTATGTTGTAATACACCACAAACTGTTACAGTGTAAGCTATGTTGTAATACACCACAAACTGGTTCCAGTGTAAGCTATGTTGTAATACACCACAAACTGGTTCCAGTGTAAGCTATGTTGTAATACACCACAAACGGTTACAGTGTAAGCTATGTTGTAATACATCACAAACTGTTACAGTGTAAGCTATGTTGTAATACACCACAAACTGTTACAGTGTAAGCTATGTTGTAATACACCACAAACTGTTACAGTGTAAGCTATGTTGTAATACACCACAAACGGTTACAGTGTAAGCTATGTTGTAATACATCACAAACTGTTACAGTGTAAGCTATGTTGTAATACACCACAAACTGTTACAGTGTAAGCTATGTTGTAATACACCACAAACTGTTACAGTGTAAGCTATGTTGTAATACACCACAAACTGTTACAGTGTAAGCTATGTTGTAATACACCACAAACTGGTTCCAGTGTAAGCTATGTTGTAATACACCACAAACTGTTACAGTGTAAGCTATGTTGTAATACACCACAAACTGTTACAGTGTAAGCTATGTTGTAATACACCACAAACTGTTACAGTGTAAGCTATGTTGTAATACACCACAAACTGTTACAGTGTAAGCTATGTTGTAATACACCACAAACTGTTACAGTGTAAGCTATGTTGTAATACACCACAAACTGTTACAGTGTAAGCTATGTTGTAATACACCACACACTGGTTCCAGTGTAAGCTATGTTGTAATACACCACAAACTGGTTCCAGTGTAAGCTATGTTGTAATACACCACAAACTGATTCCAGTGTAAGCTATGTTGTAATACACGACAAACTGGTTCCAGTCTAGGCTATGTTGTAATACACCACAAACTGTTACAGTGTAAGCTATGTTGTAATACACCACAAACTGTTACAGTGTAAGCTATGTTGTAATACACCACAAACTGGTTCCAGTGTAAGCTATGTTGTAATACACCACAAACTGGTTCCAGTGTAAGCTATGTTGTAATACACCACAAACTGGTTCCAGTGTAAGCTATGTTGTAATACACCACAAACTGTTACAGTGTAAGCTATGTTGTAATACACCACAAACTGGTTCCAGTGTAAGCTATGTTGTAATACACCACAAACGGTTACAGTGTAAGCTATGTTGTAATACACCACAAACTGTTACAGTGTAAGCTATGTTGTAATACACCACACACTGGTTCCAGTGTAAGCTATGTTGTAATACACCACAAACTGGTTCCAGTGTAAGCTATGTTGTAATACACCACAAACTGATTCCAGTGTAAGCTATGTTGTAATACACGACAAACTGGTTCCAGTCTAGGCTATGTTGTAATACACCACAAACTGTTACAGTGTAAGCTATGTTGTAATACACCACAAACTGTTACAGTGTAAGCTATGTTGTAATACACCACAAACTGGTTCCAGTGTAAGCTATGTTGTAATACACCACAAACTGTTACAGTGTAAGCTATGTTGTAATACACCACAAACTGTTACAGTGTAAGCTATGTTGTAATACACCACAAACTGTTACAGTGTAAGCTATGTTGTAATACACCACACACTGGTTCCAGTGTAAGCTATGTTGTAATACACCACAAACTGGTTCCAGTGTAAGCTATGTTGTAATACACCACAAACTGATTCCAGTGTAAGCTATGTTGTAATACACGACAAACTGGTTCCAGTCTAGGCTATGTTGTAATACACCACAAACTGTTACAGTGTAAGCTATGTTGTAATACACCACAAACTGTTACAGTGTAAGCTATGTTGTAATACACCACAAACTGGTTCCAGTGTAAGCTATGTTGTAATACACCACAAACTGGTTCCAGTGTAAGCTATGTTGTAATACACCACAAACTGTTACAGTGTAAGCTATGTTGTAATACACCACAAACTGGTTCCAGTGTAAGCTATGTTGTAATACACCACAAACTGGTTCCAGACATTTGGCACTAGTTGTTTTACTGAAATTTGTTTCGCTGGAAGTCGTGTAGCAGGTTTGCTTCAAGTGCGAAAGGCCCAGAGTTTGTGCTCAGCTGTAGCCCATACGATTTTGCCCTTAGCCAAGACACTTAAATTCCACATGCCTCTTGACTTCTCTCTCCCTCATGGCGATGGATTCCATCAGGAATGAGTTATCAAGAGTGATTACCGTAAACTAATAATGTAAAATCTTATTCCGCAATCAAGCTAAAATAATTTTGTATAAACTAAACTAAATCTGAAATGTACCAGGGACTAATGTTGACAGAAACTGTTGTCCAACCCACATTGCCGACTTACATTTTATAATTGAGATAGAATTACTCACAGTGAGGGCTATGGAGAACAGCATTAGGATTGGGTAGAGAAGTGTCCTCATACAAGATATCTGTTTCCTCTTCTCTGCAAATACAATCATAGGTAAACTCTTCACTTATGGTTCTACATGGATAGATATACTTAATCTATGGTTCTACATGGATGGATATACTTGATCTATGGTTCTACATGGGTGTATATACTCTTCACTTATGGTTCTACATGGATGCACATAGCTTCACATATGGTTCTACATGGATGGATATAGCGTCACATGTGGTTCTATATGGATGGATATACTTGATATATGGTTCTACATGGATGGATATACTTGATATATGGTTCTACATGGATGGATATACTTGATATATGGTTCTACATGGAGGGATATACTTGATATATGGTTCTACATGGATGGATATACTTGATATATGGTTCTACATGGATGGATATACTTTGTATATGGTTCTACATGGATGCACATAGCTTCACATGTGGTTCTATATGGATGGATATACTTGATATATGGTTCTACATGGATGGATATACTTGATCTATGGTTCTACATGGGTGGATATACTTGATATATGGTTCTACATGGGTGGATATACTTGATCTATGGTTCTACATGGATTGATATACTTGATCTATGGTTCTACATGGATGGATATACTTGATATATGGTTCTACATGGATGGATATACTTGATTTATGGTTCTACATGGGTGGATATACTTGATATATGGTTCTACATGGATGGATATACTTGATATATGGTTCTACATGGATGGATATACTTTGTATATGGTTCTACATAGATGGATATACTTGATATATGGTTCTACATGGGTGGATATACTTGATCTATGGTTCTACATGGGTGGATATACTTGATCTATGGTTCTACATGGGTGGATATACTTGATCTATGGTTCTACATGGATGGATATACTTGATATATGGTTCTACATGGGTGGATATACTTGATATATGGTTCTACATGGATGGATATACTTGATATATGGTTTTACATGGGTGGATATACTTGATATATGGTTCTACATGGATGGATATACTTTGTATATGGTTCTACATAGATGGATATACTTGATATATGGTTCTACATGGGTGGATATACTTGATCTATGGTTCTACATGGGTGGATATACTTGATCTATGGTTCTACATGGGTGGATATACTTGATATATGGTTTTACATGGGTGGATATACTTGATATATGGTTCTACATGGATGGATATACTTTGTATATGGTTCTACATAGATGGATATACTTGATATATGGTTCTACATGGGTGGATATACTTGATCTATGGTTCTACATGGGTGGATATACTTGATCTATGGTTCTACATGGGTGGATATACTTGATCTATGGTTCTACATGGATGGATATACTTGATATATGGTTATATATGGATGGATATACTTGATATATGGTTCTACATTGGTGGATATACTTGATATATGGTTATATATGGATGGATATACTTGATATATGGTTATATATGGATGGATATACTTGATCTATGGTTCTACATGGGTGGATATACATGATATATGGTTCTACATGGGTGGATATACTTTGTATATGGTTCTACATGGGTGGATATACTTGATATATGGTTATATATGGATGGATATACTTGATATATGGCTCTACATGGGTGTATATACTTTGTATATGGTTCTACATGGGTGGATATACTTTGTATATGGTTCTACATGGGTGGATATACTTGATATATGGTTCTACATGGATGGATATACTTGATCTATGGTTCTACATGGATGGATATACTTGATACATGGTTCTACATGGGTGGATATACTTTGTATATGGTTCTACATGGGTGGATATACTTGATATATGGTTCTACATGGGTGGATATACTTGATATATGGTTCTACATGGGTGGATATACTTGATCTATGGTTCTACATGGATGGATATACTTTGTATATGGTTCTACATGGGTGGATATACTTGATCTATGGTTCTACATGGGTGGATATACTTGATCTATGGTTCTACATGGGTGGATCTACTTGATATATGGTTCTACATGGATGGATATACTTGATATATGGTTCTACATGGATGGATATACTTGATCTATGGTTCTACATGGATGGATATACTTGAGCTATGGTTCTACATGGATGGATATACTTGAGCTATGGTTCTACATGGATGGATATACTTGATATATGGTTCTACATGGATGGATATACTTGATCTATGGTTCTACATGGATGGATATACTTGAGCTATGGTTCTACATGGATGGATATACTTGATATATGGTTCTACATGGGTCGATATACTTTGTATATGGTTTTACATGGGTGGATATACTTGATCTATGGTTCTACATGGGTGGATATACTTTGTATATGGTTCTACATGGGTGGATATACTTGATATATGGTTCTACATGGTGGATATACTTGATCTATGGTTCTACATGGATGGATATACTTTATGGTTCTACATGGTGGATATACTTGATCTATGGTTCTACATGGTGGATATACTTGATCTATGGTTCTACATGTGGATTACTTGATATATGGTTCTACATGGATGGATATACTTGATATATGGTTCTACATGGATGGATATACTTGATCTATGGTTCTACATGGATGGATATACTTGAGCTATGGTTCTACATGGATGGATATACTTGATATATGGTTCTACATGGATGGATATACTTGATCTATGGTTCTACATGGATGGATATACTTGAGCTATGGTTCTACATGGATGGATATACTTGATATATGGTTCTACATGGATGGATATACTTGATCTATGGTTCTACATGGATGGATATACTTGAGCTATGGTTCTACATGGATGGATATACTTGATATATGGTTCTACATGGATGGATATACTTGATCTATGGTTCTACATGGATGGATATACTTGAGCTATGGTTCTACATGGATGGATATACTTGATATATGGTTCTACATGGATGGATATACTTGATCTATGGTTCTACATGGATGGATATACTTGAGCTATGGTTCTACATGGATGGATATACTTGATATATGGTTCTACATGGGTCGATATACTTTGTATATGGTTCTACATGGGTGGATATACTTTGTATATGGTTCTACATGGATGGATATACTTGATCTATGGTTCTACATGGATGGATATACTTGATCTATGGTTCTACATGGATGGATATACTTGATATATGGTTCTACATGGGTGGATATACTTTCTTTTCATTTTTTTCATTTTGAGGCCCCTATCCGGGTAACCTCGTTTATTTCTTTATTGCATATACATTTAGTTGATACATATTTCGACATTTTTTTTTTGGTTTTTAATAGTATACATATTACTTCAGTTCGATTATCTATATGTACAGTGTGTCCCTTAAGAATGAGTGCATACAAAGATTGTCAACAGTTAAAAGTGAACAATGGGTAACTAAGGAGTAGTTGTTAATGAGAGAGAGAGAGAGAGCGAGAGCGAGAGCGAGAGCGAGAGAGAGAGAGAGAGATGTAATGAGTGGATGATCGCTTCTGCTTGCTAACATTTCTATTTGTTAATAGGATAAGGAGTGTGTCAAACAAGGATTTGTAGGGGTTGGATAATTGGTGTGGGGGTTCATTTGTAGTGTAAGCTGTTCCAGGTCCTGTGTTGTTTAGAGTTATCTTTGTACTGTATTTATGAAAACATTAATTGATATGCATGTATATTTGATTAGCTTAGTTAAACTTTGACCATTTCAAGTTGTGTCTATCTATTTTCCAGAATATGAAGCAATGTCTTTTTCGATTTCGATCCTTTGATACAAGTACTTTTTAAATGATTCGAACTTTGGCAGGATTTTACTATATTTCATATTTAAGATAAAGTATTTGCACAGGATTATTATAAAATTAACAATGTTATTATTTTTGCACCCTAAACAAATGTCTTTAAAGTTTAAAGACATGTTAATACCAATAGTTCCTAGATAATTACGGATGCTTGTCCATAGGTCTTGTATGATCGGGCATTCCCAAAACAGGTGTTCTATACTTTCTATGCTCATATTACAGAAGTCACATAGGGATGATTCAGTTAATTTACACATATGGAGATACTTGTTTGTTGGAACTAGTCTCATTAAAAAATTATATTGATAATTTCTCAGTTTAGTGTCAATCGTTGCTTTATATGCCATGCAGTAGATTATTTTCCATTTGAGATTGTCATCGCCGAACAATTGAGACCATTTTCGCTCAGAATTTCTACGTTCTATGTTCTTTAAATGTATCTGTGTTTGATATAATAGTTTATTTGGTTTCTTTCCTCTTTTTATTTTTTCTAGCATGTTTTCCGGTTTTAGCCCAGTAATAATGTGTTGTTTTAGGTTTTCTTTGCACTTTTTAGGTATACTACCGATCAAAGAGTGGTATTTTAAAAAATCATTATTGCGTAAATTATACAATTGCTTAAGGTTTTCAAACGTGTACAAATTGTTATATCTAAAATGATATAGGTGATCAACATACTTTATTCCGTTATTGAACCATTCCTGATTGATAACTGGTTTTCCTGTTATTCTGATGTCAGAATTATTCCAAATAATGGGTCTAATAACTGTAATATTATTATTTTCGTACATATGTCTGATTTTAAACCAGGAAATCAAAACGTCTTTTAGGAAAGGTTGTGTTTGGCATAATTTATTTATGTCTTTGAGTGATAAGTTACATTCAAATAAGAAGTTTCCACCAAATTGTTTTAGATAGTTATCATAAAAACATTTCCAAGAACCTGTGTTATTGTTTGTTATCCTTTTGACCCAGCTTGCCTTAATTGTATGTAGAAATGCATGTATATTTGTTAATTTTATTCCTCCATATTCTTGAAAAAGTATATTACGTTTTATTTTATCTGGTTTTCCTTCCCAGATGAAGTTAAATATTGCATGATTTATATCCGCTAGCACTTTTTCTGTTGGGTTTGGTAAAATGGTAAATAGATAGACCAATTTTGGGAGAGCACATGTCTTTATTACTATCACTTTACCTAGAAGTGTCAGTTTACGATGTTGCCATTGTTTCAGACAGTTATAAAATTCTCGCAGTTTTGGTTCAAGATTTAGATGCAAAGTCAGTTCTTTATTGTTGCTAAAATATATGCCAAGAGCCTTTGTTTTTTCAGATGTCCATAAAAAGTCTTTCTGGTTGCAGTAAGATGTGTTTGTATTTCGTAATGATCCAATTCTTAGTATTACAGATTTTGATACATTTAGTTTTAGACCACTTATGATTACAAATTCAGTAATTACATCTATTAAATGGTCAAATGATCTTTTTTCCCCATTTAATATGTAGGATGCATCGTCAGCAAATAATGTTTGTTTTATTTCTTTATGGTGTATGGTGGATATACTTGATCTATGGTTCTACATGGGTGGATATACTTGATATATGGTTCTACATGGGTGGATATACTTGATATATGGTTCTACATGGATGGATATACTTGATCTATGGTTCTACATGGATGGATATACTTGATCTATGGTTCTACATGGGTGGATATACTTGATCTATGGTTCTACATAGATGGATATACTTGATCTATGGTTCTACATGGATGGATATACTTGATCTATGGTTCTACATGGATGGATATACTTGATACATGGTTCTACATGGGTGGATATACTTTGTATATGGTTCTACATGGGTGGATATACTTGATATATGGTTCTACATGGGTGGATATACTTGATCTATGGTTCTACATGGGTGGATATACTTGATCTATGGTTCTACATGGATGGATATACTTGATCTATGGTTCTACATGGGTGGATATACTTGATCTACGGTTCTACATGGGTGGATATACTTTGTATATGGTTCTACATGGATGCACATAGCTTCACATGTGGTTCTATATGGATGGATATACTTGATATATGGTTCTACATGGATGGATATACTTGATATATGGTTCTACATGGATGGATATACTTGATATATGGTTCTACATAGATGGATATACTTGATCTATGGTTCTACATGGATGGATATACTTGATATATGGCTCTACATGGATGGATGCACATAGCTTCACATATGGTTCTACATATATGGATATACTTGATATATGGTTCTACATGGATAGATATACTTGATATGTGGTTCTACATGGATGGATATACTTGATCTATGGTTCTATATGGATGGATATACTTGATATATGGTTATACATGGATGGATATACTTGATATATGGTTCTACATGGGTGGATATACTTGATCTATGGTTCTACATGGGTGGATATACTTGATCTATGGTTCTACATGGATGGATATACTTGATATATGGTTCTACATGGGTGGATATACTTGATCTATGGTTCTACATGGATGGATATACTTGATATATGGTTCTACATAGATGGATATACTTGATCTATGGTTTTACATCGGTGGATATACTTGATATATGGTTCTACATGGGTGGATATACTTGATCTATGGTTCTACATGGGTGGATATACTTGATATATGGTTCTACATGGATGTATATACTTTGTATATGGTTCTACATGGGTGGATATACTTGATCTATGGTTCTACATGGATGGATATACTTGATCTATGGTTCTACATGGGTGGATATACTTGATCTATGGTTCTACATGGGTGGATATACTTGATCTATGGTTCTACATGGATTGATATACTTGATCTATGGTTCTACATGGATGGATATACTTGATATATGGTTCTACATGGATGGATATACTTGATTTATGGTTATACATGGGTGGATATACTTGATATATGGTTCTACATGGATGGATATACTTGATATATGGTTCTACATGGGTGGATATACTTTGTATATGGTTCTACATAGATGGATATACTTGATCTATGGTTCTACATGGGTGGATATACTTTGTATATGGTTCTACATGGGTGGATATACTTGATATATGGTTCTACATGGGTGGATATACTTGATCTATGGTTCTACATGGGTGGATATACTTGATCTATGGTTCTACATGGATGGATATACTTGATCTACGGTTCTACATGGGTGGATATACTTTGTATATGGTTCTACATGGATGCACATAGCTTCACATGTGGTTCTATATGGATGGATATACTTGATATATGGTTCTACATGGATGGATATACTTGATATATGGTTCTACATGGATGGATATACTTGATATATGGTTCTACATAGATGGATATACTTGATCTATGGTTCTACATGGGTGGATATAATTGATATATGGCTCTACATGGATGCACATAGCTTCACATATGGTTCTACATATATGGATATACTTGATATATGGTTATACATGGATGGATATACTTGATATATGGTTCTACATGGATGGATATACTTGATATATGGTTCTACATGGGTGGATATAATTGATATATGGCTCTACATGGATGCACATAGCTTCACATATGGTTCTACATAGATGGATATACTTGATATATGGTTCTACATGGGTGGATATACTTGATATATGGTTCTACATGGATGGATATACTTGATATATGGTTATACATGGATAGATATACTTGATATGTGGTTCTACATGGGTGGATATACTTGATATATGGTTCTACATGGGTGGATATACTTGATCTATGGTTCTACATGGGTGGATATACTTGATCTATGGTTATACATGGATGGATATACTTGATATATGGTTCTACATGGGTGGATATACTTGATCTATGGTTCTACATGGATGGATATACTTGATATATGGTTCTACATAGATGGATATACTTGATCTATGGTTTTACATCGGTGGATATACTTGATATATGGTTCTACATGGGTGGATATACTTGATCTATGGTTCTACATGGGTGGATATACTTGATATATGGTTCTACATGGATGTATATACTTTGTATATGGTTCAACATGGGTGGATATACTTGATCTATGGTTCTACATGGATGGATATACTTGATCTATGGTTCTACATGGGTGGATATACTTGATCTATGGTTCTACATGGGTGGATATACTTGATCTATGGTTCTACATGGATTGATATACTTGATCTATGGTTCTACATGGATGGATATACTTGATATATGGTTCTACATGGATGGATATACTTGATTTATGGTTATACATGGGTGGATATACTTGATATATGGTTCTACATGGATGGATATACTTGATATATGGTTCTACATGGGTGGATATACTTTGTATATGGTTCTACATAGATGGATATACTTGATCTATGGTTCTACATGGGTGGATATACTTTGTATATGGTTCTACATGGGTGGATATACTTGATATATGGTTCTACATGGGTGGATATACTTGATCTATGGTTCTACATGGGTGGATATACTTGATATATGGTTCTACATGGATGGATATACTTGATCTATGGTTCTACATGGGTGGATATACTTGATCTATGGTTCTACATGGGTGGATATACTTGATATATGGTTCTACATGGATGGATATACTTGATATATGGTTCTACATGGGTGGATATACTTTGTATATGGTTCTACATGGATGGATATACTTGATCTATGGTTCTACATGGGTGGATATACTTGACATATGGTTCTACATGGATGGATATACTTTGTATATGGTTCTACATAGATGGATATACTTGATATATGGTTCTACATGGGTGGATATACTTGATCTATGGTTCTACATGGGTGGATATACTTGATCTATGGTTCTACATGGGTGGATATACTTGATATATGGTTCTACATGGATGGATATACTTGATATATGGTTCTACATGGGTGGATATAATTGATATATGGCTCTACATGGATGCACATAGCTTCACATATGGTTCTACATGGATGGATATACTTGATATATGGTTCTACATGGGTGGATATACTTTGTATATGGTTCTACATGGATGCACATAGCTTCACATGTGGTTCTATATGGATGGATATACTTGATATATGGTTATACATGGATGGATATACTTGATATATGGTTCTACATGGGTGGATATAACTGATCTATGGTTCTACATGGATGGATATACTTGATCTATGGTTCTACATGGATGGATATACTTGATATATGGTTCTATATGGGTGGATATACTTTGTATATGGATCTACATGGGTGGATATACTTGATATATGGTTCTACATGGGTGGATATACTTGATCTATGGTTCTACATGGGTGGATATACTTGATCTATGGTTCTACATGGATGGATATACTTGATCTATGGTTCTACATGGGTGGATATACTTTGTATATGGTTCTACATGGGTGGATATAACTGATCTATGGTTCTACATGGGTGGATATACTTGATCTATGGTTCTACATGGATGGATATACTTGATCTATGGTTCTACATGGATGGATATACTTGATATATGGTTCTATATGGGTGGATATACTTTGTATATGGATCTACATGGGTGGATATACTTGATATATGGTTCTACATGGGTGGATATACTTGATCTATGGTTCTACATGGGTGGATATACTTGATCTATGGTTCTACATGGATGGATATACTTGATCTATGGTTCTACATGGGTGGATATACTTTGTATATGGTTCTACATGGGTGGATATACTTTGTATATGGTTCTACATGGGTGGATATACTTTGTATATGGTTCTACATGGGTGGATATACTTTGTATATGGTTCTACATGGGTGGATATACTTTGTATATGGTTCTACATGGGTGGATATACTTTGTATATGGTTCTACATATATGGATATACTTGATATGTGGTTCTACATGGATGGATATACTTGATCTATGGTTCTATATGGATGGATATACTTGATATATGGTTATACATGGATGGATATACTTGATATATGGTTCTACATGGGTGGATATACTTGATCTATGGTTCTACATGGGTGGATATAGTTGATCTATGGTTCTACATGGATGGATATACTTGATATATGGTTCTACATGGGTGGATATACTTGATCTATGGTTCTACATGGATGGATATACTTGATATATGGTTCTACATAGATGGATATACTTGATCTATGGTTTTACATCGGTGGATATACTTGATATATGGTTCTACATGGGTGGATATACTTGATCTATGGTTCTACATGGGTGGATATACTTGATATATGGTTCTACATGGATGTATATACTTTGTATATGGTTCTACATGGGTGGATATACTTGATCTATGGTTCTACATGGATGGATATACTTGATCTATGGTTCTACATGGGTGGATATACTTGATCTATGGTTCTACATGGGTGGATATACTTGATCTATGGTTCTACATGGATTGATATACTTGATCTATGGTTCTACATGGATGGATATACTTGATATATGGTTCTACATGGATGGATATACTTGATTTATGGTTATACATGGGTGGATATACTTGATATATGGTTCTACATGGATGGATATACTTGATATATGGTTCTACATGGGTGGATATACTTTGTATATGGTTCTACATAGATGGATATACTTGATCTATGGTTCTACATGGGTGGATATACTTTGTATATGGTTCTACATGGGTGGATATACTTGATATATGGTTCTACATGGGTGGATATACTTGATCTATGGTTCTACATGGGTGGATATACTTGATCTATGGTTCTACATGGATGGATATACTTGATCTACGGTTCTACATGGGTGGATATACTTTGTATATGGTTCTACATGGATGCACATAGCTTCACATGTGGTTCTATATGGATGGATATACTTGATATATGGTTCTACATGGATGGATATACTTGATATATGGTTCTACATGGATGGATATACTTGATATATGGTTCTACATAGATGGATATACTTGATCTATGGTTCTACATGGGTGGATATAATTGATATATGGCTCTACATGGATGCACATAGCTTCACATATGGTTCTACATATATGGATATACTTGATATATGGTTATACATGGATGGATATACTTGATATATGGTTCTACATGGATGGATATACTTGATATATGGTTCTACATGGGTGGATATAATTGATATATGGCTCTACATGGATGCACATAGCTTCACATATGGTTCTACATAGATGGATATACTTGATATATGGTTCTACATGGGTGGATATACTTGATATATGGTTCTACATGGATGGATATACTTGATATATGGTTCTACATGGATAGATATACTTGATATGTGGTTCTACATGGGTGGATATACTTGATATATGGTTCTACATGGGTGGATATACTTGATCTATGGTTCTACATGGGTGGATATACTTGATCTATGGTTATACATGGATGGATATACTTGATATATGGTTCTACATGGGTGGATATACTTGATCTATGGTTCTACATGGATGGATATACTTGATATATGGTTCTACATAGATGGATATACTTGATCTATGGTTTTACATTGGTGGATATACTTGATATATGGTTCTACATGGGTGGATATACTTGATCTATGGTTCTACATGGGTGGATATACTTGATATATGGTTCTACATGGATGTATATACTTTGTATATGGTTCTACATGGGTGGATATACTTGATCTATGGTTCTACATGGATGGATATACTTGATCTATGGTTCTACATGGGTGGATATACTTGATCTATGGTTCTACATGGGTGGATATACTTGATCTATGGTTCTACATGGATTGATATACTTGATCTATGGTTCTACATGGATGGATATACTTGATATATGGTTCTACATGGATGGATATACTTGATTTATGGTTATACATGGGTGGATATACTTGATATATGGTTCTACATGGATGGATATACTTGATATATGGTTCTACATGGGTGGATATACTTTGTATATGGTTCTACATAGATGGATATACTTGATCTATGGTTCTACATGGGTGGATATACTTTGTATATGGTTCTACATGGGTGGATATACTTGATATATGGTTCTACATGGGTGGATATACTTGATCTATGGTTCTACATGGGTGGATATACTTGATATATGGTTCTACATGGATGGATATACTTGATCTATGGTTCTACATGGGTGGATATACTTGATCTATGGTTCTACATGGGTGGATATACTTGATATATGGTTCTACATGGATGGATATACTTGCTATATGGTTCTACATGGGTGGATATACTTTGTATATGGTTCTACATGGATGGATATACTTGATCTATGGTTCTACATGGGTGGATATACTTGACATGGTTCTACATGGATGGATATACTTTGTATATGGTTCTACATAGATGGATATACTTGATATATGGTTCTACATGGGTGGATATACTTGATCTATGGTTCTACATGGGTGGATATACTTGATCTATGGTTCTACATGGGTGGATATACTTGATATATGGTTCTACATGGATGGATATACTTGATATATGGTTCTACATGGGTGGATATAATTGATATATGGCTCTACATGGATGCACATAGCTTCACATATGGTTCTACATGGATGGATATACTTGATATATGGTTCTACATGGGTGGATATACTTTGTATATGGTTCTACATGGATGCACATAGCTTCACATGTGGTTCTATATGGATGGATATACTTGATCTATGGTTCTACATGGATGGATATACTTGATATATGGTTCTATATGGGTGGATATACTTTGTATATGGATCTACATGGGTGGATATACTTGATATATGGTTCTACATGGGTGGATATACTTGATCTATGGTTCTACATGGGTGGATATACTTGATCTATGGTTCTACATGGATGGATATACTTGATCTATGGTTCTACATGGATGGATATACTTTGTATATGGTTCTACATGGATGGATATACTTTGTATATGGTTCTACATGGGTGGATATACTTTGTATATGGTTCTACATGGGTGGATATACTTTGTATATGGTTCTACATGGGTGGATATACTTGATATATGGTTCTACATGGGTGGATATACTTGATCTATGGTTCTACATGGGTGGATATACTTGATCTATGGTTCTACATGGATGGATATACTTGATCTATGGTTCTACATGGATGGATATACTTGATCTATGGTTCTACATGGATGGATATACTTGATCTATGGTTCTACATGGATGGATATACTTGATATATGGTTCTACATGGATGGATATACTTGATCTATGGTTCTACATGGGTGGATATACTTGATATATGGTTCTACATGGATGGATATACTTAATCTATGGTTCTACATGGATGTATATACTTTGTATATGGTTCTATATGGATGGATATACTTGATATATGGTTCTACATGGATGGATATACTTGATCTATGGTTCTACATGGGTGGATATACTTGATCTATGGTTCTACATGGGTGGATATACTTTGTGTATGGTTCTACATGGATGCACATAGCTTCACATGTGGTTCTATATGGGTGGACATACTTGATATATGGTTCTACATGGATGGATATACTTGATATATGGTTCTACATGGGTGGATATACTTGATATATGGTTCTAATTGGATGGATATACTTGATCTATGGATCTACATGGGTGGATATACTTGATAAATGGTTATATATGGATGGATATACTTGATATATGGTTCTACATGAGTGGATATACTTGATCTATGGTTCTACATGGGTGGATATACTTGATATATGGTTCTACATGGATGGATATACTTGATATATGGTTCTACATGGATGGATATACTTGATCTATGGTTCTACATGGGTGGATATACTTGATATATGGTTCTACATGAGTGGATATACTTGATCTATGGTTCTACATGGATGGATATACTTGATCTATGGTTCTACATGGGTGGATATACTTGATCTATGGTTCTACATGGGTGGATATACTTGATATATGGCTCTACATGGGTGGATATACTTGATCTATGGTTCTACATGGGTGGATATACTTGATATATGGTTCTACATGGGTGGATATAATTGATATATGGCTCTACATGGATGCACATAGCTTCACATATGGTTCTACATAGATGGATATACTTGATATATGGTTCTACATGGATGGATATACTTGATATATGGTTCTACATGGGTGGATATAATTGATATATGGCTCTACATGGATGCACATAGCTTCACATATGGTTCTACATAGATGGATATACTTGATATATGGTTCTACATGGGTGGATATAATTGATATATGGCTCTACATGGATGCACATAGCTTCACATATGGTTCTACATAGATGGATATACTTGATATATGGTTCTACATGGGTGGATATACTTGATATATGGTTCTACATGGATGGATATACTTGATATATGGTTCTACATGGATGCACATACTTGATATATGGTTCTACATGGATGGATATACTTGATATATGGTTCTACATGGGTGGATATACTTTGTATATGGTTCTACATGGATGGATATATTTAATATATGGTTCTACATGGGTGGATATACTTTGTATATGGTTCTACATGGGTGGATATACTTGATCTATGGTTCTACATGGGTGGATATACTTGATATATGGTTCTACATGGGTGGATATACTTGATCTATGGTTATATATGGGTGGATATACTTGATATATGGTTCTACATGGGTGGATATACTTGATCTATGGTTCTACATAGATGGATATACTTGATATATGGTTCTACATGAGTGGATATACTTGATCTATGGTTCTACATGGGTGGATATACTTGATATATGGTTCTACATGGGTGGATATACTTTGTATATGGTTCTACATGGGTGGATATACTTGATCTATGGTTCTACATGGGTGGATATACTTGATCTATGGTTCTACATGGGTGGATATACTTGATATATGGTTCTACATGGGTGGATATACTTGATATATGGTTCTACATGGGTGGATATACTTGATATATGGTTCTACATGGGTGGATATACTTGATATATGGTTCTACATGGGTGGATATACTTGATCTATGGTTCTACATGGGTGGATATACTTGATCTATGGCTCTACATAGATGCACATAGCTTCACATGTGGTTCTACATGGATGGATATACTTGATCTATGGTTCTACATGGGTGGATATACTTGATCTATGGCTCTACATAGATGCACATAGCTTCACATATGGTTCTACATAGATGGATATACTTGATCTATGGTTCTACATGGATGGATATACTTGATATATGGTTCTACATGGATGGATATACTTGATATATGGTTCTACATGGGTGGATATACTTGATCTATGGTTCTACATAGATGGATATACTTGATATATGGTTCTACATGGATGGATATACTTGATATATGGTTCTACATGGGTGGATATACTTTGTATATGGTTCTACATGGGTGGATATACTTGATATATGGTTCTACATGGGTGGATATACTTGATCTATGGTTCTACATGGGTGGATATACTTGATCTATGGTTCTACATGGATGGATATACTTGATCTATGGTTCTACATGGATGGATATACTTGATATATGGTTCTACATAGATGGATATACTTGATATATGGTTCTACAACGATGGATATACTTTGTATATGGTTCTACATGGGTGGATATACTTGATCTATGGTTCTACATGGGTGGATATACTTTATATATGGTTCTACATGGATGGATATACTTGATCTATGGTTCTACATGGGTGGATATACTTGATCTATGGTTCTACATGGGTGGATATACTTGATATATGGTTCTACATGGGTGGATATACTTGATCTATGGTTCTACATGGGTGGATATACTTGATCTATGGTTCTACATGGATGGATATACTTGATCTATGGTTCTACATGGGTGGATATACTTGATATATGGTTCTACATGGGTGGATATACTTGATCTATGGTTCTGAGGAAGATTGTGAGTACGTCCCTGCGAGGGGTTTGACATCTAAGGAAGATTGTGAGTACATCCCTGCGAGGGGTTTGACATCTGAGGAAGATTGTGAGTACGTCCCTGCGAGGGGTTTGACATCTGAGGAAGATTGTGAGTACGTCTCTTCGAGGGGTTTGACATCTGAGGAAGATTGTGAGTAGGTCCCTGCGAGGGGTTTGAGATCTGAGGAAGATTGTGAGTACGTCCCTGCGAGGGGTTTGAGATCTGAGGAAGATTGTGAGTACGTCCCTGCGAGGGGTTTGACATCTGAGGAAGATTGTGATTACGTCCCTGCGAGGGGTTTGACATCTGAGGAGGATTGTGAGTACGTCCCTGCGAGGGGTTTGACATATGAGGAAGATTGTGAGTACGTCCCTGCGAGGGGTTGACATCTGAGGAAGATTGTGCGTACATCCCTGCGAGGGGTTTGACATCTGAGGAAGATTGTGAGTACGTCCCTGCTAGGGGTTTGACATCTGAGGAAGATTGTGAGTACGTCCCTGCGAGGGGTTTGATATCTGAGGAAGATTGTGAGTACGTCCCTGCGAGGGGTTTGACATCTGAGGAAGATTGTGAGTACGTCCCTGCGAGGGGTTTGACATCTGAGGAAGATTGTGCGTACATCCCTGCGAGGGGTTTGACATCTGAGGAAGATTGTGAGTACGTCCCTGCGAGGGGTTTGACATCTGAGGAAGATTGTGAGTACGTCCCTGCGAGGGGTTTGATATCTGAGGAAGATTGTGAGTACGTCCCTGCGAGGGGTTTGATATCGGAGGAAGATTGTGAGTACGTCCCTGCGAGGGGTTTGATATCGGAGGAAGATTGTGAGTACGTCCCTGCGAGGGCTTTGAGATCGGAGTAAGATTGTGAGTATGTCTCTGCGAGGGGTTTGATATCGGAGGAAGATTGTGAGTACGTCCCTGCGAGGGGTTTGATATCTGAGGAAGATTGTGAGTACGTCCCTGCGAGGGGTTTGATATCTGAGGAAGATTGTGAGTATGTCTCTGCGAGGGGTTTGATATCGGAGGAAGATTGTGAGTACGTCTCTGCGAGGGGTTTGATATCGGAGGAAGATTGTGAGTACATCTCTGCGAGGGGTTTGATATCGGAGGAAGATTGTGAGTATGTCTCTGCGAGGGGTTTGACATCTGAGGAAGATTTGAATATCTTACCAAGTTCTTTAATATCTCTAAGAATGTCTGCGAGTTTCTCTTCCCAGTTCTCAGATTGTGAATGATTGGAATTACCATTGGCCATCCTTCCTGGAACTTAAACATCAGAATAGGTAAAACATGTACATATATACAGCCAGTATTAGATGATCATTGTCATTAAACAGGTTGGTGCTTAATCATAATGACCCAGGAAGTGGGGGCCAAACCCTAATGACCCCACCCAGGAAGTGGGTGCCAAACTGTAATGAACCCACCCAGGAAGTGGGTGCCAAATCCTAGACACGGAGATAGAAGAGGCAAGTGTCTTGATATAACTCATTGCCATGAGGGAGATAGAAGAGGCAAGTGTCTTGATATAACTCATTGCCATGAGGGAGATAGAAGAGGCAATTGTCTTGATATAACTCATGGCCATGAGGGAGATAGAAGAGGCAAGTGTCTTGATGTAACTCATGGCCATGAGGGAGATAGAAGAGGCAAGTGTCTTGATATAACTCATGGCCATGAGGGAGATAGAAGAGGCAAGTGTCTTGATATAACTCATGGCCATGAGGGAGATAGAAGAGGCAAGTGTCTTGATGTAACTCATGGTCATGAGGGAGATAGAAGAGGCAAGTGTCTTGATGTAACTCATGGCCATGAGGGAGATAGAAGAGGCAAGTGTCTTGATATAACTCATGGCCATGAGGGAGATAGAAGAGACAAGTGTCATTTCCTCTAGACAACACTTTAGTTTATACAAATTTATTTTAGCTCCATTGCGAACCAAGTCCTTACAACTTATATTAATCATTCTCAAGACCTCACGAGGGAAAGAAAAGAGGAATTTAAATGCCTTGCCTAAGGGCTCAAGTGGGGTTCGAACTTCGGAACTTTCGCACCTGAAGCGAACAGGCCATACCACTGCGTTATCTCGACTTCCACTGCGCTATCAACAGCTTTGCGGTTGTGACTGGGTTGATACTCCTGACCCCTTAGCTATGAGGCAGAAACAGAATTCATTACTAACGAGCTGCCGATAACTTATATCGTATGTATACATTTGAAATTTAATTCAATTATTCACCAAAGCATATTTTCTTTTATAATAAAAACAGTGTTTACGATAGAAAACGATGCTACCAAATGGCTAGTACTAAAGCATACAACAGTGAGAAGAAAATGCCATCTTTCACTGTTTCAAAACAGTGAAAGATGGGTTTTTATCACATAACTTTGCTTCTATTCAGTTTCATACAACCATCACATATTTTCTTATATGTACACATGTGTAATAACACCTGGAAGTATTCTGATTGGTGAAAGAATAATCCCAATATTTTGTAAATTAAACTTTAAAGTATGTATATTTCTATTTGAATTGGTCATAACGTTAATGGTAAGACAAACTACGATTTAAAAGAAGTCTCAACGCAATCATAACGCTGTTTAAAATATAAATACAACGCTGCTTTGAGTAGTGATGTCATGACAATTTAGTGACATCATGACTATTTGTGCTGAGATTTGATGCCAAAATGAAAGTAGCAACTTTATTTATTAAAATGAGCACGCTATGGTAATGTGATAAAATGGATCTTACACTTGTGGTGATTTTATACCATATTTTATGAAACTCGCTACTCATGTAAGATCCTATATTTATTTCATGCTTTCCAGTGAAATGTAGAAATTTATAAGTATAATGAATATGTTATTTCATGCTTTCCAGTGAAATGTAGAAATGTATAAGTATAATGAATATGTTATTTCACTGGTTGGAAGCAGTGAAATGTAGAAATGTATAAGTACAATGAATATGTTATTTCACTGGTTGGAAGCAGTGAAATGTAGACATTTATAAGTATAATGAATATGTTATTTCACTGGTTGGAAGCAGTGAAATGTAGACATTTATAAGTACAATGAATATGTTATTTCACTGGTTGGAAGCAGTGAAATGTAGAAATGTATAAGTATAATGAATATGTTATTTCACTGGTTGGAAGCAGTGAAATGTAGACATTTATAAGTATAATGAATATGTTATTTCACTGGTTGGAAGCAGTGAAATGTAGACATGTATAAGTACAATGAATATGTTATTTCACTGGTTGGAAGCAGTGAAATGTAGAAATGTATAAGTATAATGAATATGTTATTTCACTGGTTGGAAGCAGTGAAATGTAGACATTTATAAGTATAATGAATATGTTATTTCACTGGTTGGAAGCAGTGAAATGTAGAAATGTATAAGTATAATGAATATGTTATTTCACTGGTTGGAAGCAGTGAAATGTAGACATTTATAAGTATAATGAATATGTTATTTCACTGGTTGGAAGCAGTGAAATGTAGAAATGTATAAGTACAATGAATATGTTATTTCACTGGTTGGAAGCAGTGAAATGTAGAAATGTATAAGTATAATGAATATGTTATTTCATGGTTAGCAGTGAAATGTAGAAATTTATAAGTATAATGAATATGTTATTTCACTGGTTGGAAGCAGTGAAATGTAGACATTTATAAGTATAATGAATATGTTATTTCACTGGTTGGAAGCAGTGAAATGTAGACATTTATAAGTATAATGAATATGTTATTTCACTGGTTGGAAGCAGTGAAATGTAGAAATGTATAAGTACAATGAATATGTTATTTCACTGGTTGGAAGCAGTGAAATGTAGAAATGTATAAGTATAATGAATATGTTATTTCATGTTCAGTGAAATGTAGAAATTTATAAGTATAATGAATATGTTATTTCACTGGTTGGAAGCAGTGAAATGTAGACATTTATAAGTATAATGAATATGTTATTTCACTGGTTGGAAGCAGTGAAATGTAGAAATGTATAAGTACAATGAATATGTTATTTCACTGGTTGGAAGCAGTGAAATGTAGAAATGTATAAGTACAATGAATATGTTATTTCACTGGTTGGAAGCAGTGAAATGTAGAAATGTATAAGTACAATGAATATGTTATTTCACTGGTTGGAAGCAGTGAAATGTAGAAATGTATAAGTACAATGAATATGTTATTTCACTGGTTGGAAGCAGTGAAATGTAGAAATGTATAAGTACAATGAATATGTTATTTCACTGGTTGGAAGCAGTGAAATGTAGACATTTATAAGTATAATGAATATGTTATTTCACTGGTTGGAAGCAGTGAAATGTAGAAATGTATAAGTACAATGAATATGTTATTTCACTGGTTGGAAGCAGTGAAATGTAGACATTTATAAGTATAATGAATATGTTATTTCACTGGTTGGAAGCAGTGAAATGTAGACATTTATAAGTATAATGAATATGTTATTTCACTGGTTGGAAGCAGTGAAATGTAGAAATGTATAAGTATAATGAATATGTTATTTCACTGGTTGGAAGCAGTGAAATGTAGACATTTATAAGTATAATGAATATGTTATTTCACTGGTTGGAAGCAGTAAATGTAGAAAGTATAAGTACAATGAATATGTTATTTCACTGGTTGGAAGCAGTGAAATGTAGAATTTATAAGTATAATGAATATGTTATTTCACTGGTTGGAAGCAGTGAAATGTAGAAATGTATAAGTATAATGAATATGTTATTTCACTGGTTGGAAGCAGTGAAATGTAGACATTTATAAGTATAATGAATATGTTATTTCACTGGTTGGAAGCAGTGAAATGTAGACATTTATAAGTATAATGAATATGTTATTTCACTGGTTGGAAGCAGTGAAATGTAGAAATGTATAAGTATAATGAATATGTTATTTCACTGGTTGGAAGCAGTGAAATGTAGACATTTATAAGTATAATGAATATGTTATTTCACTGGTTGGAAGCAGTGAAATGTAGACATTTATAAGTATAATGAATATGTTATTTCACTGGTTGGAAGCAGTGAAATGTAGACATTTATAAGTATAATGAATATGTTATTTCACTGGTTGGAAGCAGTGAAATGTAGAAATGTATAAGTATAATGAATATGTTATTTCACTGGTTGGAAGCAGTGAAATGTAGACATTTATAAGTATAATGAATATGTTATTTCACTGGTTGGAAGCAGTGAAATGTAGAAATGTATAAGTATAATGAATATGTTATTTCACTGGTTGGAAGCAGTGAAATGTAGACATTTATAAGTATAATGAATATGTTATTTCACTGGTTGGAAGCAGTGAAATGTAGAAATGTATAAGTACAATGAATATGTTATTTCACTGGTTGGAAGCAGTGAAATGTAGAAATGTATAAGTATAATGAATATGTTATTTCACTGGTTGGAAGCAGTGAAATGTAGACATTTATAAGTATAATGAATATGTTATTTCACTGGTTGGAAGCAGTGAAATGTAGACATTTATAAGTATAATGAATATGTTATTTCACTGGTTGGAAGCAGTGAAATGTAGAAATGTATAAGTATAATGAATATGTTATTTCACTGGTTGGAAGCAGTGAAATGTAGACATTTATAAGTATAATGAATATGTTATTTCACTGGTTGGAAGCAGTGAAATGTAGAAATGTATAAGTATAATGAATATGTTATTTCACTGGTTGGAAGCAGTGAAATGTAGAAATGTATAAGTATAATGAATATGTTATTTCACTGGTTGGAAGCAGTGAAATGTAGAAATGTATAAGTATAATGAATATGTTATTTCACTGGTTGGAAGCAGTGAAATGTAGACATTTATAAGTATAATGAATATGTTATTTCACTGGTTGGAAGCAGTGAAATGTAGACATTTATAAGTATAATGAATATGTTATTTCACTGGTTGGAAGCAGTGAAATGTAGAAATGTATAAGTATAATGAATATGTTATTTCACTGGTTGGAAGCAGTGAAATGTAGACATTTATAAGTATAATGAATATGTTATTTCACTGGTTGGAAGCAGTGAAATGTAGAAATGTATAAGTACAATGAATATGTTATTTCACTGGTTGGAAGCAGTGAAATGTAGAAATGTATAAGTATAATGAATATGTTATTTCACTGGTTGGAAGCAGTGAAATGTAGACATTTATAAGTATAATGAATATGTTATTTCACTGGTTGGAAGCAGTGAAATGTAGAAATGTATAAGTATAATGAATATGTTATTTCACTGGTTGGAAGCAGTGAAATGTAGACATTTATAAGTATAATGAATATGTTATTTCACTGGTTGGAAGCAGTGAAATGTAGAAATGTATAAGTATAATGAATATGTTATTTCACTGGTTGGAAGCAGTGAAATGTAGACATTTATAAGTATAATGAATATGTTATTTCACTGGTTGGAAGCAGTGAAATGTAGAAATGTATAAGTATAATGAATATGTTATTTCACTGGTTGGAAGCAGTGAAATGTAGAAATGTATAAGTATAATGAATATGTTATTTCACTGGTTGGAAGCAGTGAAATGTAGACATTTATAAGTATAATGAATATGTTATTTCACTGGTTGGAAGCAGTGAAATGTAGACATTTATAAGTATAATGAATATGTTATTTCACTGGTTGGAAGCAGTGAAATGTAGAAATGTATAAGTATAATGAATATGTTATTTCACTGGTTGGAAGCAGTGAAATGTAGAAATGTATAAGTATAATGAATATGTTATTTCACTGGTTGGAAGCAGTGAAATGTAGAAATTTATAAGTATAATGAATATGTTATTTCACTGGTTGGAAGCAGTGAAATGTAGACATTTATAAGTATAATGAATATGTTATTTCACTGGTTGGAAGCAGTGAAATGTAGACATTTATAAGTATAATGAATATGTTATTTCACTGGTTGGAAGCAGTGAAATGTAGAAATGTATAAGTATAATGAATATGTTATTTCACTGGTTGGAAGCAGTGAAATGTAGAAATGTATAAGTATAATGAATATGTTATTTCACTGGTTGGAAGCAGTGAAATGTAGAAATGTATAAGTATAATGAATATGTTATTTCACTGGTTGGAAGCAGTGAAATGTAGAAATGTATAAGTACAATGAATATGTTATTTCACTGGTTGGAAGCAGTGAAATGTAGAAATGTATAAGTATAATGAATATGTTATTTCACTGGTTGGAAGCAGTGAAATGTAGAAATGTATAAGTACAATGAATATGTTATTTCACTGGTTGGAAGCAGTGAAATGTAGAAATGTATAAGTACAATGAATATGTTATTTCACTGGTTGGAAGCAGTGAAATGTAGAAATGTATAAGTATAATGAATATGTTATTTCACTGGTTGGAAGCAGTGAAATGTAGACATTTATAAGTATAATGAATATGTTATTTCACTGGTTGGAAGCAGTGAAATGTAGACATTTATAAGTATAATGAATATGTTATTTCACTGGTTGGAAGCAGTGAAATGTAGAAATGTATAAGTATAATGAATATGTTATTTCACTGGTTGGAAGCAGTGAAATGTAGACATTTATAAGTATAATGAATATGTTATTTCACTGGTTGGAAGCAGTGAAATGTAGAAATGTATAAGTATAATGAATATGTTATTTCACTGGTTGGAAGCAGTGAAATGTAGAAATGTATAAGTATAATGAATATGTTATTTCACTGGTTGGAAGCAGTGAAATGTAGAAATGTATAAGTATAATGAATATGTTATTTCACTGGTTGGAAGCAGTGAAATGTAGAAATGTATAAGTATAATGAATATGTTATTTCACTGGTTGGAAGCAGTGAAATGTAGACATTTATAAGTATAATGAATATGTTATTTCACTGGTTGGAAGCAGTGAAATGTAGAATGTATAAGTATAATGAATATGTTATTTCACTGGTTGGAAGCAGTGAAATGTAGAAATTATAAGTATAATGAATATGTTATTTCACTGGTTGGAAGCAGTGAAATGTAGACAAATGTAGAAATTTATAAGTATAATGAATATGTTATTTCACTGGTTGGAAGCAGTGAAATGTAGACATTTATAAGTATAATGAATATGTTATTTCACTGGTTGGAAGCAGTGAAATGTAGAAATGTATAAGTATAATGAATATGTTATTTCACTGGTTGGAAGCAGTGAAATGTAGACATTTATAAGTATAATGAATATGTTATTTCACTGGTTGGAAGCAGTGAAATGTAGACATGTATAAGTACAATGAATATGTTATTTCACTGGTTGGAAGCAGTGAAATGTAGAAATGTATAAGTATAATGAATATGTTATTTCACTGGTTGGAAGCAGTGAAATGTAGAAATGTATAAGTATAATGAATATGTTATTTCACTGGTTGGAAGCAGTGAAATGTAGAAATGTTAAGTAAATGAATATGTTATTTCATGTTCAGTGAAATGTAGAAATTTATAAGTATAATGAATATGTTATTTCACTGGTTGGAAGCAGTGAAATGTAGACATTTATAAGTATAATGAATATGTTATTTCACTGGTTGGAAGCAGTGAAATGTAGAAATGTATAAGTATAATGAATATGTTATTTCACTGGTTGGAAGCAGTGAAATGTAGAAATTTATAAGTATAATGAATATGTTATTTCACTGGTTGGAAGCAGTGAAATGTAGAAATGTATAAGTATAATGAATATGTTATTTCACTGGTTGGAAGCAGTGAAATGTAGAAATGTATAAGTATAATGAATATGTTATTTCACTGGTTGGAAGCAGTGAAATGTAGAAATGTATAAGTATAATGAATATGTTATTTCACTGGTTGGAAGCAGTGAAATGTAGAAATGTATAAGTATAATGAATATGTTATTTCACTGGTTGGAAGCAGTGAAATGTAGACATTTATAGTATAATGAATATGTTATTTCACTGGTTGGAAGCAGTGAAATGTAGAAATGTATAAGTATAATGAATATGTTATTTCACTGGTTGGAAGCAGTGAAATGTAGAAATTTATAAGTATAATGAATATGTTATTTCACTGGTTGGAAGCAGTGAAATGTAGACATTTATAAGTATAATGAATATGTTATTTCACTGGTTGGAAGCAGTGAAATGTAGACATGTATAAGTATAATGAATATGTTATTTCACTGGTTGGAAGCAGTGAAATGTAGAAATGTATAAGTATAATGAATATGTTATTTCATGTTACAGTGAAATGTAGAAATTTATAAGTATAATGAATATGTTATTTCACTGGTTGGAAGCAGTGAAATGTAGAAATTATAAGTATAATGAATATGTTATTTCACTGGTTGGAAGCAGTGAAATGTAGACATTTATAAGTATAATGAATATGTTATTTCATGGTTGGAAGCAGTGAAATGTAGAATGTATAAGTACAATGAATATGTTATTTCACTGGTTGGAAGCAGTGAAATGTAGAAATGTATAAGTATAATGAATATGTTATTTCACTGGTTGGAAGCAGTGAAATGTAGAAATTTATAAGTATAATGAATATGTTATTTCACTGGTTGGAAGCAGTGAAATGTAGAAATGTATAAGTACAATGAATATGTTATTTCACTGGTTGGAAGCAGTGAAATGTAGAAATGTATAAGTATAATGAATATGTTATTTCACTGGTTGGAAGCAGTGAAATGTAGAAATGTATAAGTATAATGAATATGTTATTTCACTGGTTGGAAGCAGTGAAATGTAGAAATGTATAAGTATAATGAATATGTTATTTCATGTTCCAGTGAAATGTAGAAATTTATAAGTATAATGAATATGTTATTTCACTGGTTGGAAGCAGTGAAATGTAGACATTTATAAGTATAATGAATATGTTATTTCACTGGTTGGAAGCAGTGAAATGTAGAAATGTATAAGTATAATGAATATGTTATTTCACTGGTTGGAAGCAGTGAAATGTAGACATTTATAAGTATAATGAATATGTTATTTCACTGGTTGGAAGCAGTGAAATGTAGAAATGTATAAGTATAATGAATATGTTATTTCACTGGTTGGAAGCAGTGAAATGTAGACATTTATAAGTATAATGAATATGTTATTTCACTGGTTGGAAGCAGTGAAATGTAGACATTTATAAGTATAATGAATATGTTATTTCACTGGTTGGAAGCAGTGAAATGTAGACATTTATAAGTATAATGAATATGTTATTTCACTGGTTGGAAGCAGTGAAATGTAGAAATGTATAAGTATAATGAATATGTTATTTCACTGGTTGGAAGCAGTGAAATGTAGAAATGTATAAGTACAATGAATATGTTATTTCAGTTGGAAGCAGTGAAATGTAGAATTTATAAGTATAATGAATATGTTATTTCACTGGTTGGAAGCAGTGAAATGTAGAAATTTATAAGTACAATGAATATGTTATTTCACTGGTTGGAAGCAGTGAAATGTAGAAATGTATAAGTATAATGAATATGTTATTTCACTGGTTGGAAGCAGTGAAATGTAGAAATGTATAAGTATAATGAATATGTTATTTCACTGGTTGGAAGCAGTGAAATGTAGAAATATAAGTATAATGAATATGTTATTTCACTGGTTGGAAGCAGTGAAATGTAGAAATGTATAAGTACAATGAATATGTTATTTCACTGGTTGGAAGCAGTGAAATGTAGAAATTTATAAGTATAATGAATATGTTATTTCACTGGTTGGAAGCAGTGAAATGTAGAAATGTATAAGTACAATGAATATGTTATTTCACTGGTTGGAAGCAGTGAAATGTAGAAAGTATAAGTATAATGAATATGTTATTTCACTGGTTGGAAGCAGTGAAATGTAGACATTTATAAGTATAATGAATATGTTATTTCACTGGTTGGAAGCAGTGAAATGTAGACATTTATAAGTATAATGAATATGTTATTTCACTGGTTGGAAGCAGTGAAATGTAGAAATGTATAAGTACAATGAATATGTTATTTCACTGGTTGGAAGCAGTGAAATGTAGAAATGTATAAGTATAATGAATATGTTATTTCAATGGTTGGAAGCAGTGAAATGTAGAAATGTATAAGTATAATGAATATGTTATTTCACTGGTTGGAAGCAGTGAAATGTAGAAATGTATAAGTATAATGAATATGTTATTTCACTGGTTGGAAGCAGTGAAATGTAGACATTTATAAGTATAATGAATATGTTATTTCACTGGTTGGAAGCAGTGAAATGTAGACATTTATATGTATAATGAATATGTTATTTCACTGGTTGGAAGCAGTGAAATGTAGACATTTATAAGTATAATGAATATGTTATTTCACTGGTTGGAAGCAGTGAAATGTAGACATGTATACGTACAATGAATATGTTATTTCTCTGGTTGGAAGCAGTGAAATGTAGACATGTATAAGTACAATGAATATGTTATTTCACTGGTTGGAAGAAGTGAAATGGAGAAATGTATACGTACAATGAATATGTTATTTCACTGGTTGGAAGCAGTGAAATGTAGAAATGTATACGTACAATGAATATGTTATTTCACTGGTTGGAAGCAGTGAAATGTAGAAATGTATAAGTATAATGAATATGTTATTTCACTGGTTGGAAGCAGTGAAATGTAGAAATGTATAAGTATAATGAATATGTTATTTCACTGGTTGGAAGCAGTGAAATGTAGAAATGTATAAGTATAATGAATATGTTATTTCACTGGTTGGAAGCAGTGAAATGTAGAAATTATAAGTATAATGAATATGTTATTTCACTGGTTGGAAGCAGTGAAATGTAGAAATGTATAAGTATAATGAATATGTTATTTCACTGGTTGGAAGCAGTGAAATGTAGAAATGTATAAGTACAATGAATATGTTATTTCACTGGTTGGAAGCAGTGAAATGTAGAAATGTATAAGTATAATGAATATGTTATTTCACTGGTTGGAAGCAGTGAAATGTAGACATTTATAAGTATAATGAATATGTTATTTCACTGGTTGGAAGCAGTGAAATGTAGAAATGTATAAGTATAATGAATATGTTATTTCACTGGTTGGAAGCAGTGAAATGTAGAAATGTATAAGTATAATGAATATGTTATTTCACTGGTTGGAAGCAGTGAAATGTAGACATTATAAGTATAATGAATATGTTATTTCACTGGTTGGAAGCAGTGAAATGTAGAAATTATAAGTATAATGAATATGTTATTTCACTGGTTGGAAGCAGTGAAATGTAGACATTTATAAGTATAATGAATATGTTATTTCACTGGTTGGAAGCAGTGAAATGTAGAAATGTATAAGTATAATGAATATGTTATTTCACTGGTTGGAAGCAGTGAAATGTAGAAATTTATAAGTATAATGAATATGTTATTTCACTGGTTGGAAGCAGTGAAATGTAGAAATGTATAAGTACAATGAATATGTTATTTCACTGGTTGGAAGCAGTGAAATGTAGAAATTTATAAGTATAATGAATAT
>CM026386.1:35125648-35151663 GCA_014843695.1 Archivesica marissinica | reverse complement strand
GGTTGGAAGCAGTGAAATGTAGACATTTATAAGTACAATGAATATGTTATTTCACTGGTTGGAAGCAGTGAAATGTAGAAATGTATAAGTATAATGAATATGTTATTTCACTGGTTGGAAGCAGTGAAATGTAGAAATGTATAAGTACAATGAATATGTTATTTCACTGGTTGGAAGCAGTGAAATGTAGAAATGTATACGTACAATGAATATGTTATTTCACTGGTTGGAAGCAGTGAAATGTAGAAATGTATAAGTATAATGAATATGTTATTTCACTGGTTGGAAGCAGTGAAATGTAGACATTTATAAGTATAATGAATATGTTATTTCACTGGTTGGAAGCAGTGAAATGTAGAAATGTATACGTACAATGAATATGTTATTTCACTGGTTGGAAGCAGTGAAATGTAGAAATGTATAAGTACAATGAATATGTTATTTCACTGGTTGGAAGCAGTGAAATGTAGAAATGTATACGTACAATGAATATGTTATTTCACTGGTTGGAAGCAGTGAAATGTAGAAATGTATAAGTACAATGAATATGTTATTTCACTGGTTGGAAGCAGTGAAATGTAGACATTTATAAGTATAATGAATATGTTATTTCACTGGTTGGAAGCAGTGAAATGTAGAAATGTATAAGTACAATGAATATGTTATTTCACTGGTTGGAAGCAGTGAAATGTAGAAATGTATAAGTATAATGAATATGTTATTTCACTGGTTGGAAGCAGTGAAATGTAGACATTTATAAGTATAATGAATATGTTATTTCACTGGTTGGAAGCAGTGAAATGTAGAAATGTATAAGTACAATGAATATGTTATTTCACTGGTTGGAAGCAGTGAAATGTAGAAATGTATAAGTATAATGAATATGTTATTTCACTGGTTGGAAGCAGTGAAATGTAGAAATGTATAAGTATAATGAATATGTTATTTCACTGGTTGGAAGCAGTGAAATGTAGACATTTATAAGTAAATTCATTGGGAATGCATTCCGTTCTGCATGTTTCACTGACAAAACATTCATTGGGAATGCATTATGTTCTGCATGTTTCACTGACAAAACATTCATTGGGAATGCATTACGTTCTGCATGTTTCAGTGACAAAACATTCATTGGAATTCATAGGGAATGCATTAAGGAAATGTGTATGATTATATACCTCTACATTCATTGGGAATGCATTAAGGAAATGTGTAGGATTATATACCTCTACATTCATTGGGAATGCATTAAGGAAATGTGTATGATTAACACACAACATATACTCTACATCATTGGGAAGCATTAAGGAAATGTGTAGATTATATACCTCTACATTCATTGGGAATGCATTATGGAAATGTGTAGGATTATATACCTCTACATTCATTGGGAATGCATTAAGGAAATGTGTATAATATATACCTCTACATTCATTGGGAATGCATTAAGGAAATGTGTATGATTATATACCTCTACATTCATTGGGAATGCATTAAGGAAATGTGTAGGATTATATACCTCTACATTCATTGGGAATGCATTAAGGAAATGTGTATAATTATATACATCTACATTCATTGGGAATGCATTAAGGAAATGTGTATGATTATATACCTCTACATTCATTGGGAATGCATTAAGGAAATGTGTATGATTATATACCTCTACATTCATTGGGAATGCATTAAGGAAATGTGTAGGATTATATACCTCTACATTCATTGGGAATGCATTAAGGAAATGTGTAGGATTATATACCTCTACATTCATTGGGAAGCATAAGGAAATGGTAGGATTATACCCTACATTCTGGGAATGCATTAAGGAAATGTGTAGGATTATATACCTCTACATTCATTGGGAATGCATTAAGGAAATGTGTATGATTATATACTCTACATTCATTGGACAAAAAATGGTAGAATATACCTCTCATTCTTGGGAAGCATTAAGGAAATGTGTATAACCACACAAACAAAAAAAAAACCCACACAACAAAAAAAGATTAATACCTCTACATTCATTGGGAATGCATTAAGGAAATGTGTATGATTATATACCTCTACATTCATTGGGAATGCATTAAGGAAATGTGTAGGATTATATACCTCTACATTCATTGGGAATGCATTAAGGAAATGTGTATGATTATATACCTCTACATTCATTGGGAATGCATTAAGGAAATGTGTATGATTATATACCTCTACATTCATTGGGAATGCATTAAGGAAATGTGTATGATTATATACCTCTACATTCATTGGGAATGCATTAAGGAAATGTGTATGATTATATACCTCTACATTCATTGGGAATGCATTACAGAAATGTGTAGGATTATATACCTCTACATTCATTGGGAATGCATTAAGGAAATGTGTAGGATTATATACCTCTACATTCATTGGGAATGCATTAAGGAAATGTGTATGATTATATACCTCTACATTCATTGGGAATGCATTAAGGAAATGTGTATGATTATATACCTCTACATTCATTGGGAATGCATTACGGAAATGTGTAGGATTATATACCTCTACATTCATTGGGAATGCATTAAGGAAATGTGTAGGATTATATACCTCTACATTCATTGGGAATGCATTAAGGAAATGTGTATGATTATATACCTCTACATTCATTGGGAATGCATTAAGGAAATGTGTAGGATTATATACCTCTACATTCATTGGGAATGCATTAAGGAAATGTGTAGGATTATATACCTCTACATTCATTCTTGCTCCGGTTACAATCTTGTATTTTCCGTCTATACGACTCTTCTGTAAACTTTGCAGCAGTAAGTTCTTCATTTATATCACGTAAGAACTGAAATTATATACACAACCTATAACCTCCTCATTGACTATATTTCCTAACACCACATTGACAGTACATTTATCTTCTAGCACCTCATTGATTCAAATATCTGCATGTGTAATTTATGCAAAGGAACTATCTATGAAGGTGTTTATGCTTGAAACTTGATGGTATTCTAGAACAATTTCCAAGTTATGGGTTTCTTGTTCATAATGTGTACTTCCTACAATGCGGCTCATACAGCAGGGCTCACTCTAGAGGGCGATTCAGGCGAACTGGTCGCTTTACTAGTATTTTCTGTGACTGCGCCGACAATAGACATAATGGCGACATCCATTTCGTCTTATTTCTGGAGGGCATACTTGATCATTAATGGTAATCCGTATGACATCATACACAGCCCAATTAACATAAATAGCCAGATGATATGCAAATTATCGATGTTGTACGACACAAGAAACCAATTTATAACAATCAAATACAGATAACTTAGATAATTGTCAATTTAGCTATTGTCAAAAATATGTGCCAAAATTGACTAATAAAATAATCAATTCTACAATGGCATAGATCAACAATGACACACACACTTAGCTCTACAATGTCATACACACTTAGCTCTACAATGCCATACACACTTAGATCAGCAATGTCATACACACTTAGATCAGCAATGTCACATACACACTTAGATCTACAATGTCATACACACTTAGATCTATAATGTCATACACACTTAGATCTACAATGTCATACACACTTAGATCTACAATGTCATGCACACTTAGATCAACAATGTCATGCACACTTAGATCTACAATGTCATACACACTTAGTTCAACAATGTCATACACACTTAGATCAGCAATGTCATACACACTTAGATCTACAATGTCATACACACTTAGATATACAATGTCAAACACACTTAGATCTACAATGTCATACACACACAGATCTACAATGTCATACACACTTAGATCAACAATGTCATACACACTTAGATCAACAATGTCATGCACACTTAGATCTACAATGGCATACACACTTAGATCTACAATGGCATACACACTTAGATATACAATGTCACATACACTTAGATCTACACTGTCATACACACTTAGATCAACAATGTCATACACACTTAGATCAGCAATGTCATATACACTTAGATAAACAATGTCATACACACTTAGATCTACAATGCCATGCACACTTAGATCTACAATGTCATACACACTTAGATCTACAATGCCATACACACTTAGATCAGCAATGTCATACACACTTAGATCTACAATGTCATACACACTTAGATCAACAATGTCATACACACTTAGATCTACAATGTCATGCACACTTAGATCTACAATGTCATACACACTTAGATCTATAATGTCATACACACTTAGATCTACAATGTCACACATACTTAGATCTACAATGGCATACACACTTAGATCAACAATGTCATACACACTTAGATCTACAATGTCATACACACGTAATTCAACAATGTCATACACACTTAGATATACAATGTCATACACACTTAGATCTACAATGCCATGCACACTTAGATCTACAATGTCATACACATTTAGATCTACAATGCCATACACACTTAGATCAGCAATGTCATACACACTTAGATCAACAATGTCATACACACTTAGATCAACAATGTCATACACACTTATATCAACAATGTCATGCACACTTAGATCTACAATGTCATACACACTTAGATCTACAATGTCATACACACTTAGATCAACAATGTCATGCACACTTAGATCTACAATGTCTTGCACACTTAGATCTACAATGTCATACACACTTAGATCTACAATGTTATGCACACTTAGATCTACAATGCCATACACACTTAGATCTACAATGTCATACACACTTAATGACACACTTAGATCTACAATGTCATACACACTTAGATCTACAATGTCATACACACTTAATGACACACTTAGATCTACAATGTCATACACACTTAGATCTACAATGTCATACACACTTAATGACACACTTAGATCTACAATGGCATGCACACTTAGCTCTACAATGCCATACACACTTAGATCAACAATGTCATACACACTTAGATCAACAATGTCATACACACTTAGATCAACAATGTCATGCACACTTAGATCTACAATGTCATACACACTTAGATCTACAATGTCACACACACTTAGATCTACAATGTCATACACACTTAGATCTACAATGTCATACACACTTAGATCTACAATGTCATACATACTTAGATCTACAATGTCACATACACTTAGATCTACAATGTCATACACACTTATATCAACAATGTCATACACACTTAGATCAGCAATGTCATACACACTTAGATCTACAATGTCATACACACTTAGATCTACAATGTCATACACACTTAATTCAACAATGTCATACACACTTAGATATACAATGTCATACACACTTAGATCTACAATGTCATACACACTTAGTTCAACAATGTCATACACACTTAGATCAGCAATGTCATACACACTTAGATCTACAATGCCATACACATTTAGATCTACAATGTCATAAACACGTAATTCAACAATGTCATACACACTTAGATATACAATGTCATACACACTTAGATCTACAATGCCATGCACACTTAGATCTACAATGTCATACACACTTAGATCTACAATGCCATACACACTTAGATCAGCAATGTCATACACACTTAGATCTACAATGTCATACACACTTAGATCAACAATGTCATACACACTTAGATCAACAATGTCATACACACTTAGATCTACAATGTCATACACACTTAGATCTACAATGCCATACACACTTAGATCTACAATGTCATACACACTTAATGACACACTTAGATCTACAATGTCATACACACTTAGATCTACAATGTCATACACACTTAGATCTACAATGTCATACACACTTAGATCAACAATGTCATACACACTTAGATCAACAATGTCATACACACTTAGATCTACAATGTCATACACACTTAGATCTACAATGCCATACACACTTAGATCTACAATGTCATACACACTTAATGACACACTTAGATCTACAATGTCATACACACTTAGATCTACAATGTCATACACACTACACACTTAGATCTACAATGTCATACACACTTAGATCTACAATGTCATACACACTTAGATCAACAATGTCATACACACTTAGATCAACAATGTCATGCACACTTAGATCTACAATGTCATACACACTTAGATCTACAATGTCACACACACTTAGATCTACAATGTCATACACACTTAGATCTACAATGTCATACACACTTAGATCTACAATGTCATACACACTTAGATCTACAATGTCACATACACTTAGATCTACAATGTCATACACACTTAGATCAACAATGTCATACACACTTAGATCAACAATGTCATACACACTTAGATCTACAATGTCATACACACTTAGATCTACAATGTCATACACACTTAGATCTACAATGTCATACACACTTAGATCAACAATGTCATACACACTTAGATCTACAATGTCATACACACTTAGATCTACAATGTCATACACACTTAGATCTACAATGTTATGCACACTTAGATCTACAATGCCATACACACTTAGATCTACAATGTCATACACACTTAATGACACACTTAGATCTACAATGTCATATACACATAGATCTACAATGTCATACACACAAACATACTTAGATCTACAATGTCACATACACTTAGATCTACAATGCCATACACACTTAGATCTACAATGTCATACACACTTAATGACACACTTAGATCTACAATGTCATACACACTTAGATCTACAATGTCATACACACTTAATGACACACTTAGATCTACAATGGCATGCACACTTAGATCTACAATGCCATACACACTTAGATCAACAATGTCATACACACTTAGATCAACAATGTCATACACACTTAGATCTACAATGTCATGCACACTTAGATCTACAATGTCATACACACTTAGATCTACAATGTCATACACACTTAGATCTACAATGTCATACACACTTAGATCTACAATGTCATACACACTTAGATCTACAATGTCACATACACTTAGATCTACAATGTCATACACACTTAGATCAACAATGTCATACACACTTAGATCAGCAATGTCATACACACTTAGATCTACAATGTCATACACACTTAGATCTACAATGTCATACACACTTAGATCTACAATGTCATACACACTTAATTCAACAATGTCATACACACTTAGATATACAATGTCATACACACTTAGATCTACAATGTCATACACACTTAGTTCAACAATTTCATACACACTTAGATCAGCAATGTCATACACACTTAGATCAACAATGTCATGCACACTTAGATATACAATGTCATACACACTTAGATCTACAATGTCATACACACTTAGATCTACACTGTCATGCACACTTAGATCTACAATGTCATACACATACAATGTCATACACACTTAGATCTACAATGTCATACACACTTAGATCTACAATGTCATACACATACAATGTCATGCACACTTAGATCAACAATGTCATGCACACTTAGATCAGCAATGTCATACACATACAATGTCATACACACTTAGATCAACAATGTCATACACACTTAGATCTACAATGTCACATACACACTTAGATCAACAATGTCATGCACACTTAGATCTACAATGTCATACACACTTAGATCTACAATGTCATACACACTTAGATCTACAATGTCATACACACTTAATTCAACAATGTCATACACACTTAGATATACAATGTCATACACACTTAGATCTACAATGTCATACACACTTAGTTCAACAATGTCATACACACTTAGATCAGCAATGTCATACACACTTAGATCAACAATGTCATGCACACTTAGATCTACAATGTCATGCACACTTAGATATACAATGTCATACACACTTAGATCTACAATGTCATACACACTTAGATCTACACTGTCATGCACACTTAGATCTACAATGTCATACACATACAATGTCATACACACTTAGATCTACAATGTCATACACACTTAGATCTACAATGTCATACACACTTAGATCTACAATGTCATACACATACAATGTCATGCACACTTAGATCAACAATGTCATGCACACTTAGATCAGCAATGTCATACACATACAATGTCATACACATTTAGATCAACAATGTCATACACACTTAGATCTACAATGTCACATACACACTTAGATCAACAATGTCATGCACACTTAGATCTACAATGTCATACACACTTAGATCTACAATGTCATACACACTTAGATCTACAATGTCATACACACTTAATTCAACAATGTCATACACACTTAGATATACAATGTCATACACACTTAGATCTACAATGTCATACACACTTAGTTCAACAATGTCATACACACTTAGATCAGCAATGTCATACACACTTAGATCAACAATGTCATGCACACTTAGATCTACAATGTCATGCACACTTAGATATACAATGTCATACACACTTAGATCTACAATGTCATACACACTTAGATCTACACTGTCATGCACACTTAGATCTACAATGTCATACACATACAATGTCATACACACTTAGATCTACAATGTCATACACACTTAGATCTACAATGTCATACACACTTAGATCTACAATGTCATACACATACAATGTCATGCACACTTAGATCAACAATGTCATGCACACTTAGATCAGCAATGTCATACACATACAATGTCATACACACTTAGATCAACAATGTCATACACACTTAGATCTACAATGTCACATACACACTTATATCAACAATGTCATGCACACTTAGATCTACAATGTCATACACACTTAGATCTACAATGCCATACACACTTAGATCAGCAATGTCATACACACTTAGATCTACAATGTCATACACACTTAGATCAACAATGTCATACACACTTAGATCAACAATGTCATGCACACTTAGATCTACAATGTCATACACACTTAGATCTACAATGTCATACACACTTAGATCAACAATGTCATGCACACTTAGATCTACAATGTCATACACACTTAGATCTACAATGTCATACACACTTAGATCTACAATGTTATGCACACTTAGATCTACAATGCCATACACACTTAGATCTACAATGTCATACACACATAGATCTACAATGTCATACACACTTAATGACATACTTAGATCTACAATGTCATACACACTTAGATCTACAATGTCACATACACTTAGATCTACAATGCCATACACACTTAGATCTACAATGTCATACACACTTAATGACACACTTAGATCTACAATGTCATACACACTTAGATCTACAATGTCATACACACTTAATGACACACTTAGATCTACAATGGCATGCACACTTAGATCTACAATGCCATACACACTTAGATCAACAATGTCATAAACACTTAGATCAACAATGTCATACACACTTAGATCAACAATGTCATGCACACTTAGATCTACAATGTCATACACACTTAGATCTACAATGTCACACACACTTAGATCTACAATGTCATACACACTTAGATCTACAATGTCATACACACTTAGATCTACAATGTCATACATACTTAGATCTACAATGTCACATACACTTAGATCTACAATGTCATACACACTTAGATCAACAATGTCATACACACTTAGATCAGCAATGTCATACACACTTAGATCTACAATGTCATACACACTTAGATCTACAATGTCATACACACTTAGATCTACAATGTCATACACACTTAATTCAACAATGTCATACACACTTAGATATACAATGTCATACACACTTAGATCTACAATGTCATACACACTTAGATCTACAATGTCATACACACTTAGATCTACAATGTCATACACATACAATGTCATGCACACTTAGATCAGCAATGTCATACACATACAATGTCATACACACTTAGATCAACAATGTCATACACACTTAGATCTACAATGTCACATACACACTTAGATCAACAATGTCATACACACTTAGATCTACAATGTCACATACACACTTAGATCAACAATGTCATACACACTTAGATCTACAATGTCATACACACTTAGATCTACAATGTCATACACACTTAGATCTACAATGCCATACACACTTAGATCTACAATGTCATACACACTTAGATCTACAATGTCATACACACTTAGATCTACAATGTCATACACACTTAGATCAGCAATGTCATACACACTTAGATCTACAATGTCATACACACTTAGATCTACAATGTCATACACACTTAGATCTACAATGTCATACACACTTAGATCAACAATGTCACACACACTTAGCTCTACAATGCCATGCACACTTAGATCTACAATGTCATACACACTTAGATCTACAATGCCATACACACTTAGATCAACAATGTCATACACACTTAGATCTACAATGTCATACACACTTAGATCTACAATGTCATACACACTTAGATCTACAATGTCATACACACTTAGATCTACAATGTCATACACACTTAGATCAACAATGTCATACACACTTAGATCAACAATGTCATACACACTTAGATCTACAATGTCATACACACTTAGATCTACAATGTCATACACACTTAGATCTACAATGTCATACACACTTAGATCTACAATGTCATACACACTTAGATCTACAATGTCATACACACTTAGATCTACAATGTCATACACACTTAGATCTACAATGTCATACACACTTAGATCTACAATGTCATACACACTTAGATCTACAATGTCATACACACTTAGATCTACAATGTCATACACACTTAGATCTACAATGTCATACACACTTAGATCTACAATGTCATACACACTTAGATCTACAATGTCATACACACTTAGATCTACAATGTCATACACACTTAGATCTACAATGTCATACACACTTAGATCTACAATGTCATACACACTTAGATCTACAATGTCATACACACTTAGATCTACAATGTCATACACACTTAGATCTACAATGTCATACACACTTAGATCTACAATGTCATACACACTTAGATCTACAATGTCATACACACTTAGATCTACAATGTCATACACACTTAGCTGTCATACACACTTAGATCTACAATGTCATACACACTTAGATCTACAATGTCATACACACTTAGATCTACAATGTCATACACACTTAGATCTACAATGTCATACACACTTAGATCACAATGTCATACACACTTAGATCACAATGTCATACACACTTAGATCTACAATGTCATACACACTTAGATCTACAATGTCATACACACTTAGATCTACAATGTCATACACACTTAGATCTACAATGTCATACACACTTAGATCAACAATGTCATACACACTTAGATCAGCAATGTCATACACACTTAGATCAACAATGCCATGCACACTTAGATCTACAATGTCATGCACACTTAGATCTACAATGTCACACACACTTAGATCTACAATGGCATACACACTTAGATCTACAATGTCACACACACTTAGATCTACAATGTCATACACACTTAGCTGCCATACACACTTACATCTACAATGTCATACACACTTAGATCTACAATGTCATACACACTTAGATCTACAATGTCATACACACTTAGATCAGCAATGTCACATACACTTAGATCTACAATGTCATACACACTTAGATCTACAATGTCAACACACTTATATCTACAATGTCACACACACTTAGATCTACAATGTCACCCCCACTTAGCTCTACAATTTCATACACACTTAGATCTACAATGTCACATACACACTTAGATCTACAATGTCATACACACTTAGATCTACAATGCCATGCACACATAGATCAACAATGTCATACACACTTAGATCTACAATGTCATACACACTTAGATCTACAATGTTATACACACTTAGATCTACAATGTCATACACACTTAGATCTACAATGTCATACACACTTAGATCTACAATGCCATACACACTTAGATCTACAATGTCATACACACTTAGATCTACAATGTCATACACACTTAGATCAACAATGTCATACACACTTAGATCAGCAATGTCATACACACTTAGATCTACAATGTCGTACACACTTAGATCTACAATGTCGTACACACTTAGATCTACAATGTCATACACACTTAGATCAACAATGTCACGCACACTTAGCTCTACAATGCCATGCACACTTAGATCAACAATGTCACACACACTTAGCTCTACAATGCCATGCACACTTAGATCTACAATGCCATACACACTTAGATCTACAATGCCATACACACTTAGATCAACAATGTCATACACACTTAGATCTACAATGTCATACACACTTAGATCAACAATGTCATACACACTTATCAGCAATGTCATGCACACTTAGATCTACAATGCCATACACACTTAGATCAACAATGTCATACACACTTAGATCAACAATGTCATACACACTTAGATCAACAATGTCATGCACACATAGATCTACAATGTCACACACACTTAGATCTACAATGTCATACACACTTAGATCTACAATGTCATATACACTTAGATCTACACTGTCATACATACTTAAGATCTACAACGTCACATACACTTAGATCTACAATGTCATACACACTTAGATCAACAATGTCATACACACTTAGATCAGCAATGTCATACACACTTAGATCTACAATGTCATGCACACTTAGATCTACAATGTCATACACACTTAGATCTACAATGTCACACACACTTAGATCTACAATGTCATACACACTTAGATCTACAATGTCATACACACTTAGATCTACAATGTCATACATACTTAGATCTACAATGTCACATACACTTAGATCTACAATGTCATACACACTTAGATCAACAATGTCATACACAGTTAGATCAGCAATGTCATACACACTTAGATCTACAATGTCATACACACTTAGATCTACAATGTCATACACACTTAGATCTACAATGTCATACACACTTAATTCAACAATGTCATACACACTTAGATATACAATGTCATACACACTTAGATCTACAATGTCATACACACTTAGTTCAACAATGTCATACACACTTAGATCAGCAATGTCATACACACTTAGATCTACAATGTCATACACACTTATATCTACAATGTCATACACACTTAGCTCTACAATGCCATACACACTTAGATCAACAATGTCATGCACACTTAGATCAACAATGTCATACACACTTAGATCTACAATGTCACAAACACTTAGATCTACACTGTCATACACACTTAGATCTACAATGTCATACACACTTAGATCTACAATGTCATACACACTTAGATCAACAATGTCATACACACTTAGATCTACAATGTCACACACACTTAGATCTACAATGTCATACACAATTAGATCTACAATGTCATACACACTTAGATCTACAATGTCACACACACTTAGATCCACGATGTCATACACACTTAGCTCTACAATGTCATACACACTTAGCTCTACAATGCCATACACACTTAGATCTACAATGTCATACACACTTAGATATACAATGTCATACACACTTAGATTTACAATGTCACATACACTTAGATCTACAATGTCATACACACTTAGATCAACAATGTCATACACACTTAGATCAGCAATGTCATACACACTTAGATCTACAATGTCATACACACTTAGATCTACAATGTCATACACACTTAGATCTACAATGTCATACACACTTAGATCTACAATGTCATACACACTTAGATCTACAATGTCATACACACTTAGATCTACAATGTCATACACACTTAGATCAACAATGTCACACACACTTAGATCTACAATGTCATACACACTTAGATCTACAATGTCATACACACTTAGATCTACAATGTCACCCCCACTTAGCTCTACAATTTCATACACACTTAGATCTACAATGTCACATACACACTTAGATCAACAATGTCATACACACTTAGATCTACAATGTCATACACACTTAGATCTACAATGTCATACACACTTAGATCAACACTGTCACAAACACTTAGCTCTACAATGTCATACACACTTAGATCAACAATGTCATGCACACTTAGATATACAATGTTATACACACTTAGATCAACAATGTCATACACATTTAGATCTACAATGTCACAAACACTTAGATCTACACTGTCATACACACTTAGATCTACAATGTCATACACACTTAGATCTACAATGTCACACACACTTAGATCTACAATGTCATACACACTTAGATCTACAATGTCATACAGACTTAGATCTACAATGTCATACAGACTTAGATCTACAATGTCATACACACTTAGATCTACAATGTCATACACACTTAGATCTACAATGTCAAACACACTTAGATCAGCGATGTCACATACACTTAGATCTACAATGTCATACACACTTATATCTACAATGTCACACACACTTAGATCTACAATGTCACCCCCACTTAGCTCTACAATTTCATACACACTTAGATCTACAATGTCACATACACACTTAAATCTACAATGTCATACACACTTAGATCTACAATGCCATGCACACTTAGATCAACAATGTCATACACACTTAGATCTACAATGTCATACACACTTAGATCTACAATGCCATACACACTTAGATCTACAATGTCATACACACTTAGATCTACAATGTCACACACACTTAGATCTACAATGTCATACACACTTAGCTCTACAATGGCATACACACTTAGCTCTACAATGCCATACACACTTAGATCTACAATGTCATACACACTTAGATCTACAATGTCATACACACTTAGATCAACAATGTCATGCACACTTAGATCTACAATGCCATACACACTTAGATCTACAATGCCATACACACTTAGATCTACAATGCCATGCACACTTAGATCAACAATGTCATACACACTTAGATATACAATGTCATACACACTTAGATCAGCAATGTCATACACACTCAGATCTACAATGTCATACACACTTAGATCTACAATGTCATACACACTTAGATCTACAATGTCATACACACTTAGATCAACAATGTCACACACACTTAGCTCTACAATGCCATGCACACTTAGATCTACAATGCCATACACACTTAGATCTACAATGCCATACACACTTAGATCAACAATGTCATGCACACATAGATCTACAATGTCACACACACTTAGATCTACAATGTCATACACACTTAGATCTACAATGTCATACACACTTAGATCTACACTGCCATACATACTTAGATCTACAATGTCACATACACTTAGATCTACAATGTCATACACACTTAGATCTACAATGTCATACACACTTAGATCTACAATGTCATACATACTTAGATCTACATTGTCACATACACTTAGATCTACAATGTCACCCCCACTTAGCTCTACAATTTCATACACACTTAGATCTACAATGTCACATACACACTTAAATCTACAATGTCATACACACTTAGATCTACAATGCCATGCACACTTAGATCAACAATGTCATACACACTTAGATCTACAATGTCATACACACTTAGATCTACAATGCCATACACACTTAGATCTACAATGTCATACACACTTAGATCTACAATGTCACACACACTTAGATCTACAATGTCATACACATTAAGCTCTACAATGGCATACACACTTAGCTCTACAATGCCATACACACTTAGATCTACAATGTCATACACACATAGATCTACAATGTCATACACACTTAATGACATACTTAGATCTACAATGTCATACACACTTAGATCTACAATGTCACATACACTTAGATCTACAATGCCATACACACTTAGATCTACAATGTCATACACACTTAATGACACACTTAGATCTACAATGTCATACACACTTAGATCTACAATGTCATACACACTTAATGACACACTTAGATCTACAATGGCATGCACACTTAGATCTACAATGCCATACACACTTAGATCAACAATGTCATAAACACTTAGATCAACAATGTCATACACACTTAGATCAACAATGTCATGCACACTTAGATCTACAATGTCATACACACTTAGATCTACAATGTCACACACACTTAGATCTACAATGTCATACACACTTAGATCTACAATGTCATACACACTTAGATCTACAATGTCATACATACTTAGATCTACAATGTCACATACACTTAGATCTACAATGTCATACACACTTAGATCAACAATGTCATACACACTTAGATCAGCAATGTCATACACACTTAGATCTACAATGTCATACACACTTAGATCTACAATGTCATACACACTTAGATCTACAATGTCATACACACTTAATTCAACAATGTCATACACACTTAGATATACAATGTCATACACACTTAGATCTACAATGTCATACACACTTAGTTCAACAATGTCATACACACTTAGATCAGCAATGTCATACACACTTAGATCAACAATGTCATGCACACTTAGATCTACAATGTCATGCACACTTAGATATACAATGTCATACACACTTAGATCTACAATGTCATACACACTTAGATCTACACTGTCATGCACACTTAGATCTACAATGTCATACACATACAATACAATACACACTTAGATCTACAATGACATACACATTTAGATCTACAATGTCATACACACTTAGATCTACAATGTCATACACATACAATGTCATGCACACTTAGATCAGCAATGTCATACACATACAATGTCATACACACTTAGATCAACAATGTCATACACACTTAGATCTACAATGTCACATACACACTTAGATCAACAATGTCATACACACTTAGATCTACAATGTCACATACACACTTAGATCAACAATGTCATACACACTTAGCTCTACAATGTCATACACACTTAGCTCTACAATGCCATACACACTTAGATCTACAATGTCATACACATTTAGATCAACAATGCCATACACACTTAGATATACAATGTCATACACACTTAGATCTACAATGCCATGCACACTTAGATCTATAATGTCATACACACTTAGATCTACAATGTCATACACACTTAGATCAACAATGTCATACACACTTAGATCAGCAATGTCATACACACTTAGATCTACAATGTCATACACACTTAGATCTACAATGTCATACACACTTAGATCTACAATGTCATACACACTTAGATCAACAATGTCACACACACTTAGCTCTACAATGCCATGCACACTTAGATCTACAATGCCATACACACTTAGATCTACAATGCCATACACACTTAGATCAACAATGTCATACACACTTAGATCTACAATGTCATACACACTTAGATATACAATGTCATACACACTTAGATCTACAATGTCACATACACTTAGATCTACAATGTCATACACACTTAGATCAACAATGTCATACACACTTAGATCAGCAATGTCATACACACTTAGATCAACAATGCCATGCATACTTAGATCTACAATGTCATGCACACTTAGATCTACAATGTCACACACACTTAGATCTACAATGGCATACACACTTAGATCTACAATGTCACACACACTTAGATCTACAATGTCATACACACTTAGCTGCCATACACACTTACATCTACAATGTCATACACACTTAGATCTACAATGTCATACACACTTAGATCTACAATGTCATACACACTTAGATCAGCAATGTCACATACACTTAGATCTACAATGTCATACACACTTATATCTACAATGTCACACACACTTAGATCTACAATGTCACCCCCACTTAGCTCTACAATTTCATACACACTTAGATCTACAATGTCACATACACACTTAGATCTACAATGTCATACACACTTAGATCTACAATGCCATGCACACATAGATCAACAATGTCATACACACTTAGATCTACAATGTCATACACACTTAGATCTACAATGTTATACACACTTAGATCTACAATGTCATACACACTTAGATCTACAATGTCATACACACTTAGATCTACAATGCCATACACACTTAGATCTACAATGTCATACACACTTAGATCTACAATGTCATACACACTTAGATCAACAATGTCATACACACTTAGATCAGCAATGTCATACACACTTAGATCTACAATGTCGTACACACTTAGATCTACAATGTCGTACACACTTAGATCTACAATGTCATACACACTTAGATCAACAATGTCACGCACACTTAGCTCTACAATGCCATGCACACTTAGATCAACAATGTCACACACACTTAGCTCTACAATGCCATGCACACTTAGATCTACAATGCCATACACACTTAGATCTACAATGCCATACACACTTAGATCAACAATGTCATACACACTTAGATCTACAATGTCATACACACTTAGATCAACAATGTCATACACACTTATCAGCAATGTCATGCACACTTAGATCTACAATGCCATACACACTTAGATCAACAATGTCATACACACTTAGATCAACAATGTCATACACACTTAGATCAACAATGTCATGCACACATAGATCTACAATGTCACACACACTTAGATCTACAATGTCATACACACTTAGATCTACAATGTCATATACACTTAGATCTACACTGTCATACATACTTAAGATCTACAACGTCACATACACTTAGATCTACAATGTCATACACACTTAGATCAACAATGTCATACACACTTAGATCAGCAATGTCATACACACTTAGATCTACAATGTCATGCACACTTAGATCTACAATGTCATACACACTTAGATCTACAATGTCACACACACTTAGATCTACAATGTCATACACACTTAGATCTACAATGTCATACACACTTAGATCTACAATGTCATACACACTTAGATCTACAATGTCACATACACTTAGATCTACAATGTCATACACACTTAGATCAACAATGTCATACACAGTTAGATCAGCAATGTCATACACACTTAGATCTACAATGTCATACACACTTAGATCTACAATGTCATACACACTTAGATCTACAATGTCATACACACTTAATTCAACAATGTCATACACACTTAGATATACAATGTCATACACACTTAGATCTACAATGTCATACACACTTAGTTCAACAATGTCATACACACTTAGATCAGCAATGTCATACACACTTAGATCTACAATGTCATACACACTTATATCTACAATGTCATACACACTTAGCTCTACAATGCCATACACACTTAGATCAACAATGTCATGCACACTTAGATCAACAATGTCATACACACTTAGATCTACAATGTCACAAACACTTAGATCTACACTGTCATACACACTTAGATCTACAATGTCATACACACTTAGATCTACAATGTCATACACACTTAGATCAACAATGTCATACACACTTAGATCTACAATGTCACACACACTTAGATCTACAATGTCATACACAATTAGATCTACAATGTCATACACACTTAGATCTACAATGTCACACACACTTAGATCCACGATGTCATACACACTTAGCTCTACAATGTCATACACACTTAGCTCTACAATGCCATACACACTTAGATCTACAATGTCATACACACTTAGATATACAATGTCATACACACTTAGATTTACAATGTCACATACACTTAGATCTACAATGTCATACACACTTAGATCAACAATGTCATACACACTTAGATCAGCAATGTCATACACACTTAGATCTACAATGTCATACACACTTAGATCTACAATGTCATACACACTTAGATCTACAATGTCATACACACTTAGATCTACAATGTCATACACACTTAGATCTACAATGTCATACACACTTAGATCTACAATGTCATACACACTTAGATCAGCAATGTCACATACACTTAGATCTACAATGTCATACACACTTAGATCTACAATGTCACAAACACTTAGATCTACAATCTCACCCCCACTTAGCTCTACAATTTCATACACACTTAGATCTACAATGTCACATACACACTTAGATCAACAATGTCATACACACTTAGATCTACAATGTCATACACACTTAGATCTACAATGTCATACACACTTAGATCAACACTGTCACAAACACTTAGCTCTACAATGTCATACACACTTAGATCAACAATGTCATGCACACTTAGATATACAATGTTATACACACTTAGATCAACAATGTCATACACATTTAGATCTACAATGTCACAAACACTTAGATCTACACTGTCATACACACTTAGATCTACAATGTCATACACACTTAGATCTACAATGTCACACACACTTAGATCTACAATGTCATACACACTTAGATCTACAATGTCATACAGACTTAGATCTACAATGTCATACAGACTTAGATCTACAATGTCATACACACTTAGATCTACAATGTCATACACACTTAGATCTACAATGTCAAACACACTTAGATCAGCGATGTCACATACACTTAGATCTACAATGTCATACACACTTATATCTACAATGTCACACACACTTAGATCTACAATGTCACCCCCACTTAGCTCTACAATTTCATACACACTTAGATCTACAATGTCACATACACACTTAAATCTACAATGTCATACACACTTAGATCTACAATGCCATGCACACTTAGATCAACAATGTCATACACACTTAGATCTACAATGTCATACACACTTAGATCTACAATGCCATACACACTTAGATCTACAATGTCATACACACTTAGATCTACAATGTCACACACACTTAGATCTACAATGTCATACACACTTAGCTCTACAATGTCATACACACTTAGCTCTACAATGCCATACACACTTAGATCTACAATGTCATACACACTTAGATCTACAATGTCATACACACTTAGATCAACAATGTCATACACACTTAGATCTACAATGCCATACACACTTAGATCTACAATGCCATACACACTTAGATCTACAATGTCATACACACTTAGATCTACAATGTCATACACACTTAGATCAGCAATGTCATACACACTTAGATCTACAATGTCATACACACTTAGATCTACAATGTCATACACACTTAGATCTACAATGTCATACACACTTAGATCAACAATGTCACACACACTTAGCTCTACAATGCCATGCACACTTAGATCTACAATGCCATACACACTTAGATCTACAATGCCATACACACTTAGATCAACAATGTCATGCACACATAGATCTACAATGTCACACACACTTAGATCTACAATGTCATACACACTTAGATCTACAATGTCATACACACTTAGATCTACACTGCCATACATACTTAGATCTACAATGTCACATACACTTAGATCTACAATGTCATACACACTTAGATCTACAATGTCATACACACTTAGATCTACAATGTCATACATACTTAGATCTACATTGTCACATACACTTAGATCTACAATGTCACCCCCACTTAGCTCTACAATTTCATACACACTTAGATCTACAATGTCACATACACACTTAAATCTACAATGTCATACACACTTAGATCTACAATGCCATGCACACTTAGATCAACAATGTCATACACACTTAGATCTACAATGTCATACACACTTAGATCTACAATGCCATACACACTTAGATCTACAATGTCATACACACTTAGATCTACAATGTCACACACACTTAGATCTACAATGTCATACACATTAAGCTCTACAATGGCATACACACTTAGCTCTACAATGCCATACACACTTAGATCTACAATGTCATACACACATAGATCTACAATGTCATACACACTTAATGACATACTTAGATCTACAATGTCATACACACTTAGATCTACAATGTCACATACACTTAGATCTACAATGCCATACACACTTAGATCTACAATGTCATACACACTTAATGACACACTTAGATCTACAATGTCATACACACTTAGATCTACAATGTCATACACACTTAATGACACACTTAGATCTACAATGGCATGCACACTTAGATCTACAATGCCATACACACTTAGATCAACAATGTCATAAACACTTAGATCAACAATGTCATACACACTTAGATCAACAATGTCATGCACACTTAGATCTACAATGTCATACACACTTAGATCTACAATGTCACACACACTTAGATCTACAATGTCATACACACTTAGATCTACAATGTCATACACACTTAGATCTACAATGTCATACATACTTAGATCTACAATGTCACATACACTTAGATCTACAATGTCATACACACTTAGATCAACAATGTCATACACACTTAGATCAGCAATGTCATACACACTTAGATCTACAATGTCATACACACTTAGATCTACAATGTCATACACACTTAGATCTACAATGTCATACACACTTAATTCAACAATGTCATACACACTTAGATATACAATGTCATACACACTTAGATCTACAATGTCATACACACTTAGTTCAACAATGTCATACACACTTAGATCAGCAATGTCATACACACTTAGATCAACAATGTCATGCACACTTAGATCTACAATGTCATGCACACTTAGATATACAATGTCATACACACTTAGATCTACAATGTCATACACACTTAGATCTACACTGTCATGCACACTTAGATCTACAATGTCATACACATACAATACAATACACACTTAGATCTACAATGACATACACATTTAGATCTACAATGTCATACACACTTAGATCTACAATGTCATACACATACAATGTCATGCACACTTAGATCAGCAATGTCATACACATACAATGTCATACACACTTAGATCAACAATGTCATACACACTTAGATCTACAATGTCACATACACACTTAGATCAACAATGTCATACACACTTAGATCTACAATGTCACATACACACTTAGATCAACAATGTCATACACACTTAGCTCTACAATGTCATACACACTTAGCTCTACAATGCCATACACACTTAGATCTACAATGTCATACACACTTAGATCAACAATGCCATACACACTTAGATCTACAATGTCATACACACTTAGATCTACAATGCCATGCACACTTAGATCTACAATGTCATACACACTTAGATCTACAATGTCATACACACTTAGATCAACAATGTCATACACACTTAGATCAACAATGTCATACACACTTAGATCTACAATGTCATACACACTTAGATCTACAATGTCATACACACTTAGATCTACAATGTCATACACACTTAGATCAACAATGTCACACACACTTAGATCTACAATGCCATGCACACTTAGATCTACAATGCCATACACACTTAGATCTACAATGCCATACACACTTAGATCAACAATGTCATACACACTTAGATCTACAATGTCATACACACTTAGATATACAATGTCATACACACTTAGATCTACAATGTCACATACACTTAGATCTACAATGTCATACACACTTAGATCAACAATGTCATACACACTTAGATCAACAATGTCATACACACTTAGATCAACAATGTCATGCATACTTAGATCTACAATGTCATACACACTTAGATCTACAATGTCACACACACTTAGATCTACAATGTCATACACACTTAGCTGCATACACACTTACATCTACAATGTCATACACACTTAGATCTACAATGTCATACACACTTAGATCTACAATGTCATACACACTTAGATCAGCAATGTCACATACACTTAGATCTACAATGTCATACACACTTATATCTACAATGTCACACACACTTAGATCTACAATGTCACCCCCACTTAGCTCTACAATTTCATACACACTTAGATCTACAATGTCACATACACACTTAGATCTACAATGTCATACACACTTAGATCTACAATGCCATGCACACATAGATCAACAATGTCATACACACTTAGATCTACAATGTCATACACACTTAGATCTACAATGTTATACACACTTAGATCTACAATGTCATACACACTTAGATCTACAATGTCATACACACTTAGATCTACAATGCCATACACACTTAGATCTACAATGTCATACACACTTAGATCTACAATGTCATACACACTTAGATCAACAATGTCATACACACTTAGATCAGCAATGTCATACACACTTAGATCTACAATGTCGTACACACTTAGATCTACAATGTCGTACACACTTAGATCTACAATGTCATACACACTTAGATCAACAATGTCACGCACACTTAGCTCTACAATGCCATGCACACTTAGATCAACAATGTCACACACACTTAGCTCTACAATGCCATGCACACTTAGATCTACAATGCCATACACACTTAGATCTACAATGCCATACACACTTAGATCAACAATGTCATACACACTTAGATCTACAATGTCATACACACTTAGATCAACAATGTCATACACACTTATCAGCAATGTCATGCACACTTAGATCTACAATGCCATACACACTTAGATCAACAATGTCATACACACTTAGATCAACAATGTCATACACACTTAGATCAACAATGTCATGCACACATAGATCAACAATGTCACACACACTTAGATCTACAATGTCATACACACTTAGATCTACAATGTCATATACACTTAGATCTACACTGTCATACATACTTAAGATCTACAACGTCACATACACTTAGATCTACAATGTCATACACACTTAGATCAACAATGTCATACACACTTAGATCAGCAATGTCATACACACTTAGATCTACAATGTCATGCACACTTAGATCTACAATGTCATACACACTTAGATCTACAATGTCACACACACTTAGATCTACAATGTCATACACACTTAGATCTACAATGTCATACACACTTAGATCTACAATGTCATACACACTTAGATCTACAATGTCATACACACTTAGATCAACAATGTCATACACACTTAGATCAGCAATGTCATACACACTTAGATCTACAATGTCATACACACTTAGATCTACAATGTCATACACACTTAGATCTACAATGTCATACACACTTAATTCAACAATGTCATACACACTTAGATATACAATGTCATACACACTTAGATCTACAATGTCATACACACTTAGATCAACAATGTCATACACACTTAGATCAGCAATGTCATACACACTTAGATCAACAATGTCATACACACTTAGATCTACAATGTCATGCACACTTAGATCTACAATGTCATACACACTTAGATCTACAATGGCATACACACTTAGATCTACAATGTCACACACACTTAGATCTACAATGTCATACACACTTAGCTGCCATACACACTTACATCTACAATGTCATACACACTTAGATCTACAATGTCATACACACTTAGATCTACAATGTCATACACACTTAGATCTACAATGTCATACACACTTAGATCTACAATGTCATACACACTTAGATCTACAATGTCATACACACTTAGATCTACAATGTCATACACACTTAGATCTACAATGTCATACACACTTAGATCTACAATGTCATACACACTTAGATCTACAATGTCATACACACTTAGATCTACAATGTCATACACACTTAGATCTACAATGTCATACACACTTAGATCTACAATGTCATACACACTTAGATCTACAATGTCATACACACTTAGATCAACAATGTCATACACACTTAGATCTACAATGCCATACACACTTAGATCTACAATGTCATACACACTTAGATCTACAATGTCATACACACTTAGATCTACAATGTCATACACATACAATGTCATGCACACTTAGATCAGCAATGTCATACACATACAATGTCATACACACTTAGATCAACAATGTCATACACACTTAGATCTACAATGTCACATACACACTTAGATCAACAATGTCATACACACTTAGATCTACAATGTCATACACACTTAGATCAACAATGTCATACACACTTAGATCTACAATGTCATACACACTTAGATCTACAATGTCATACACACTTAGATCTACAATGTCATACACACTTAGATCAACAATGTCATACACACTTAGATCAACAATGTCATACACACTTAGATCTACAATGTCATACACACTTAGATCTACAATGTCATACACACTTAGATCTACAATGTCATACACACTTAGATCAACAATGTCATACACAC
>CM026386.1:35108040-35124648 GCA_014843695.1 Archivesica marissinica | reverse complement strand
TGATGTATGGCTGGGTCTAGCATAACCTGGTGTATGGCTGGGTCTAGTATAACCTGGTGTATGACTGGGTCTAACGTAACCTGGTGTATGACTGGGTCTAGTATAACCTGGTGTATGGCTGGGTCTAGTATAACCTGGTGTATGACTGGGTCTAACGTAACCTGATGTATGGCTGGGTCTAGTATAACCTGGTGTATGACTGGGTCTAGCATAACCTGGGTGTATGACTGGGTCTAGCGTAACCTGGTGTATGACTGGGTCTAGCGTAACCTGGGTGTATGACTGGGTCTAGCATAACCTGGTGTATGGCTGGGTCTAGCATAACCTTGTGTATGCGGGTCTATGTTGGTTAGTAACCTGGTGTATGACTGGGTCTAGCATAACCTGGTGTATGACTGGGTCTAGCATAACCTTGTGTATGGCTGGGTCTAGTATAACCTGGTGTATGACTGGGTCTAGCATAACCTGGTGTATGGCTGGGTCTAGCATAACCTGGTGTATGGCTGGGTCTAGCATAACCTGGTGTATGGCTGGGTCTAGCGTAACCTGGTGTATGACTGGGTCTAGCATAACCTGGTGTATGGCTGGGTCTAGCATAACCTGGTGTATGGCTGGGTCTAGCATAACCTGGTGTATGGCTGGGTCTAGCGTAACCTGGTGTATGACTGGGTCTAGTATAACCTGGTGTATGACTGGGTCTAGCATAACCTGGTGTATGGCTGGGTCTAGCATAACCTGGTGTATGACTGTGTCTAGCATAACCTGGTGTATGGCTGGGTCTAGCATAACCTGGTGTATGGCTGGGTCTAGTATAACCTGGTGTATGGCTGGGTCTAGTATAACCTGGTGTATGGCTGGGTCTAGCATAACCTGGTGTATGGCTGGGTCTAGCATAACCTGGTGTATGGCTGGGTCTAGTATAACCTGGTGTATGACTGGGTCTAGCATAACCTGGTGTATGGCTGGGTCTAGCATAACCTGGTGTATGGCTGGGTCTAGCATAACCTGGTGTATGACTGGGTCTAGCATAACCTGGTGTATGGCGGGTCTAGCATAACCTGGTGTATGACTGGGTCTAGCGTAACCTGGTGTATGACTGGGTCTAGCATAACCTGGTGTATGGCTGGGTCTAGCATAACCTGGTGTATGGCTGGGTCTAGCATAACCTGGTGTATGACTGGGTCTAGCATAACCTGGTGTATGACTGGGTCTAGCATAACCTGGTGTATGGCTGGGTCTAGCATAACCTGGTGTATGGCTGGGTCTAGCATAACCTGGTGTATGACTGGGTCTAGCATAACCTGGTGTATGACTGGGTCTAGCATAACCTGGTGTATGGCTGGGTCTAGCATAACCTGGTGTATGACTGGGTCTAGCATAACCTGGTGTATGACTGGGTCTAGCATAACCTGGTGTATGGCTGGGTCTAGCATAACCTGGTGTATGACTGGGTCTAGCATAACCTGGTGTATGACTGGGTCTAGCATAACCTGGTGTATGGCTGGGTCTAGCATAACCTGGTGTATGGCTGGGTCTAGCATAACCTGGTGTATGGCTGGGTCTAGCATAACCTGGTGTATGGCTGGGTCTAGCATAACCTGGTGTATGGCTGGGTCTAGCATAACCTGGTGTATGGCTGGGTCTAGCGTAACCTGGTGTATGACTGGGTCTAGCGTAACCTGGTGTATGACTGGGTCTAGCATAACCTGGTGTATGACTGGGTCTAGCATAACCTGGTGTATGACTGGGTCTAGCAAACTTTGTGTATGTCTGGGTCTAGCGTAACCTGGTGTATGACTGGGTCTAACATAACCTGGGTGTATGACTGGGTCTAGCGTAACCTGGTGTATGACTGGGTCTAGCGTAACCTGGGTGTATGACTGGGTCTAGTATAACCTGGTGTATGACTGGGTCTAGCCTAACCTTGTGTATGACTGGGTCTAGCATAACCTGGTGTATGACTGGGTCTAGCATAACCTGGTGTATGGCTGGGTCTAGCATAACCTGGTGTATGACTGGGTCTAACATAACCTGGTGTATGACTGGGTCTAGCATAACCTGGTGTATGACTGGGTCTAGCCTAACCTAGTGTATGGCTGGGTCTAGCATAACCTGGTGTATGACTGGGCCTAGCATAACCTGGTGTATGGCTGGATCTAGCATAACCTGGTGTATGACTGGGTCTAGCATAACCTGGTGTATGGCTGGGTCTAGCATAACCTGGTGTATGACTGGGTCTAGCATGACCTGGTGTATGGCTGGGTCTAGTATAACCTGGTGTATGACTGGGTCTAGTATAACCTGGTGTATGACTGGGTCTAGCGTAACCTGGTGTATGGCGAGGTCTAGCGTAACCAGGGGTATGATTGGGTCTAGCATAACCTGGTGTATGACTGTGTCTAGCATAACCTGGTGTATGGCTGGGTCTAGCGTAACCTAGTGTATGGCTGGGTCTAGCATAACCTGGTGTATGGCTGGGTCTAGCATAACCTGGTGTATGACTGGGTCTAGCATAACCTTGTCTATGACTGGGTCAAGCATAACCTGATGTATGACTGGGTCTAGCATAACCTGGTGTATGGCTGGGTCTAGCATAACCAGGTGTATGACTGGGTCTAGACTAACCTTGTGTATGGCTGGATCTAGCATAACCCGGTGTATGGCTGGGTCTAGCATAACCTGGTGTTTCGCTGGGTCTAGCGTAACCTGGTGTATGACTGGGTCTAGCGTAACCTGGTGTATGGCTGAGTCAAGCATAACCTGGTGTATGGCTGGGTCTAACATAACCAGGTGTATGACTGGGTCTAGTATAACCTGGTGTATGGCTGGGTCTAGTATAACCTGGTGTATGACTGGGTCTAGCATAACCTGGTGTATGGCTGGGTCTAGTATAACCTGGTGTATGACTGGGTCCAGCATAACCTGGTGTATGGCTGGGTCTAGCGTCACCTGGTGTATGGCTGGGTCTAGCATAACCTGGTGTATGGCTGGGTCTAGTATAACCTGGTGTATGACTGGGTCTAAAGTAACCTGGTGTATGACTGGGTCTAGTATAACCTGGTGTATGACTGGGTCTAGTATAACCTGGTGTATGACTGGGTCTAACGTAACCTGATGTATGGCTGGGTCTAGCGTAACCTGGTGTATGGCTGGGTCTAGTATAACCTGGTGTATGGCTGGGTCTAGCGTAACTTGGTGTATGACTGGGTCTAGCATAACCTGGTGTATGACTGGGTCTAGCATAACCTGGTGTATGACTGGTCTAGCATAACCTGGTGTATGGCTGGGTCTAGCATAACCTGGTGTATGACTGGGTCTAGCATAACCTGCTGTATGACTGGGTATAGCATAACCTGGTGTATGGCTGGGTCTAACATAACCTGGTGTATGACTGGGTCTAGCGTAACCTGGTGTATGACTGGGTCTAGCATAACCTGGTGTATGGCTGGGTCTAACATAACCTGGTGTATGAATGGATCTAGTATAACCTTGTGTATGACTGGGTCTAGTATAACCTGCTGTATGACTGGGTCTAGCATAACCTGGTGTATGGCTGGGTCTAACATTACCTGGTGTATGACTGGGTCTAGTATAACCTGGTGTATGACTGGGTCTGAAGTAACCTGGTGTATGACTGGGTCTAGTATAACCTGGTATATGGCTGGGTCTAGCATAACCTGGTGTATGGCTGGGTCTAGTATAACCTGGTATATGACTGGGTCTAGTATAACCTGGTGTATGACTGGGTCTAGTATAACCTGGTGTATGACTGGGTCTAATGTAACCTGATGTATGGCTGGGTCTAGCATAACCTGGTGTATGGCTGGGTCTAGTATAACCTGGTGTATGACTGGGTCTAACGTAACATGGTGTATGACTGGGTCTAGTATAACCTGGTGTATGGCTGGGTCTAGTATAACCTGGTGTATGACTGGGTCTAACGTAACCTGATGTATGGCTAGGTCTAGTATAACCTGGTGTATGACTGGGTCTAACATAACCTGGGTCTATGACTGGGTCTAGCGTAACCTGGTGTATGATTGGGTCTAGCGTAACCTGGGTGTATGACTGGGTCTAGCATAAACTGGTGTATGACTGGGTCTAGCCTAACCTTGTGTATGACAGGGTCTAGCAGAACCTGGTGTATGATTGGGTCTAGCATAACCTTGTGTATGGCTGGGTCTAGTATAACCTGGTGTATGACTGGGTGTAGTATAACCTGGTGTATGACTGGGTCTAGCGTTACCAGGTGTATGGCTGGGTCTAGCGTAACCTGGTGTATGGCTGGGTCTAGCGTAACCTGGTGTATGATTAGGTCTAGCATAACCTGGTGTATGGCTGGGTATAGCATAACCTGGTGTATGGCTGGGTCTAGCATAACCTGGTGTATGGCTGGGTCTAGCGTAACCTGGTGTATGATTGGGTCTAGCGTAACCTGGTGTATGACTGGGTCTAGCATAACCTGGTGTATGGCTGGGTCTAGCGTAACCTGGTGTATGACTGGGTCTAGCATAACCTGATGTATGGCTGGGTCTAGCATAACCTGGTGTATGACTGCGTCTAGCATAACCTTGTGTATGGCTGGGTCTAACATAACCTGGTGTATGGCTGGATCTAGCATAACCTGGTGTATCGCTGGGTCTAGTATAACCTGGTATATGACAGGGTTTAGCATAAACTGGTGTATGGCTGGGTCTAGCATAACATGGTGTATGGCTGGGTCTAGTATAACCTGGTGTATGACTGGGTCTAGTATAACCTGGTGTATGACTGGGTCTAGCATAACCTGGTGTATGGCTGAGTCTAGCATAACCTGGTGTATGGCTGTGTCTAGTATAACCTGGTGTATGGCGGGGTCTAGCATAACATTGTGCATGGCTGGGTCTAGCATAACCTGGTGTATGGCTGGGTCTAGCATAACCTGATGTATGGCTATGTCTAGCATAACCTGGTGTATGACTGGGTCTAGCATAACCTAGTGTATGGATGGGTCTAGCATAACCTGGTGTTTGACTGGGTCTAACATAACCTGGTGTATGGCTGGGTCTAGCGTAACCTGGTGTATGGCTGGGTCTAGCGTAACCTGGTGTATGACTGGGTCTAGTATAACCTGGTGTATGGCTGGGTCTAACGTAACCTGGTGTATGGCTGGGTCTAGCATAACCTGGTGTTTAGCTGGGTCTAGCATAACCTGGTGTATGGCTGGGTCTAGCATAACCTTGTGTATGGCTGGGTCTAGCATAACCTGGTGTATGGCAGGGTCTAGCATAACCTGGTGTATGGCTAGGTCTAGCGTAACCTGGTGTTTGGCTGGGTCTAGCGTAACCTGGTGTATGGCTGGGTCTAGCGTAACCTGGTGTATGACTGGGTTTAATATAACCTGGTGTATGGCTGGGTCTAGCATAACCTGGTGTATGGCTGGGTCTAGCATAACCTTGTGTATGGCTGGGTCTAGCGTAACCTGGTATATGACTGGGTCTAGCGTAACCTGGTGTATGACTGGGTCTAGCATAACCTGGTATATGACTGGGTCTAGCATAACCTGGTGTATGACTGGGTCTAGCAAAACTTTGTGTATGTCTGGGTCTAGCGTAACCTGGTATATGACTGGGTCTAGCATAACCTGGTGTATGGCTGGGTCTAGCGTAACCTGGTGTATGACTGGGTCTAGCGTAACCTGGGTGTATGACTGGGTCTAGTATAACCTGGTGTATGACTGGGTCTAGCCTAACCTTGTGTATGACTGGGTCTAGCATAACCTGGTGTATGATTGGGTCTAGCATAATCTGGTGTATGGCTGGGTCTAGCCTAACCTGGTGTATTACTGGGTCTAACATAACCTGGTGTATGACTGGGTCTAGCATAACCTGGTGTATGACTGGGTTTAGCCTAACCTAGTGTATGGCTGGGTCTAGCATAACCTGGTGTATGACTGGGCCTAGCATAACCTGGTGTATGGCTGGATCTAGCATAACCTGGTGTATGACTGGGTCTAGCATAACCTGGTGTATTGCTGGGTCTAGCATAACCTGGTGTATGACTGGGTCTAGCATGACCTGGTGTATGGCTGGGTCTAGTATAACCTGGTGTATGACTGGGTCTAGTATAACCTGGTGTATGACTGGGTCTAGCGTAACCTGGTGTATGGCGAGGTCTAGCGTAACCAGGGGTATGATTGGGTCTAGCATAACCTGGTGTATGACTGTGTCTAGCATAACCTGGTGTATGGCTGGGTCTAGCGTAACCTAGTGTATGGCTGGGTCTAGCATAACCTGGTGTATGGCTGGGTCTAGCATAACCTGGTGTATGACTGGGTCTAGCATAACCTTGTCTATGACTGGGTCAAGCATAACCTGATGTATGACTGGGTCTAGCATAACCTGGTGTATGGCTGGGTCTAGCATAACCAGGTGTATGACTGGGTCTAGACTAACCTTGTGTATGGCTGGATCTAGCATAACCCGGTGTATGGCTGGGTCTAGCATAACCTGGTGTTTCGCTGGGTCTAGCGTAACCTGGTGTATGACTGGGTCTAGCGTAACCTGGTGTATGGCTGAGTCAAGCATAACCTGGTGTATGGCTGGGTCTAACATAACCAGGTGTATGACTGGGTCTAGTATAACCTGGTGTATGGCTGGGTCTAGTATAACCTGGTGTATGACTGGGTCTAGCATAACCTGGTGTATGGCTGGGTCTAGTATAACCTGGTGTATGACTGGGTCCAGCATAACCTGGTGTATGGCTGGGTCTAGCGTCACCTGGTGTATGGCTGGGTCTAGCATAACCTGGTGTATGGCTGGGTCTAGTATAACCTGGTGTATGACTGGGTCTAAAGTAACCTGGTGTATGACTGGGTCTAGTATAACCTGGTGTATGACTGGGTCTAGTATAACCTGGTGTATGACTGGGTCTAACGTAACCTGGTGTATGGCTGGGTGTAGCATAACCTGGTGTATGGCTGGGTCTAGTATAACCTGGTGTATGACTGGGTCTAACGTAACCTGGTGTATGACTGGGTCTAGTATAACCTGGTGTATGACTGGGCATAGTATAACCTGGTGTATGACTGGGTCTAACGTAACCTGATGTATGGCTGGGTCTAACGTAACCTGGTGTATGGCTGGGTCTAGTATAACCTGGTGTATGGCTGGGTCTAGCGTAACTTGGTGTATGACTGGGTCTAGCATAACCTGGTGTATGACTGGGTCTAGCATAACCTGGTGTATGACTGGGTCTAGCATAACCTGGTGTATGGCTGGGTCTAGCATAACCTGGTGTATGACTGGGTCTAGCATAACCTGCTGTATGACTGGGTATAGCATAACCTGGTGTATGGCTGGGTCTAACATAACCTGGTGTATGACTGGGTCTAGCGTAACCTGGTGTATGACTGGGTCTAGCATAACCTGGTGTATGGCTGGGTCTAACATAACCTGGTGTATGAATGGATCTAGTATAACCTTGTGTATGACTGGGTCTAGTATAACCTGCTGTATGACTGGGTCTAGCATAACCTGGTGTATGGCTGGGTCTAACATTACCTGGTGTATGACTGGGTCTAGTATAACCTGGTGTATGACTGGGTCTGAAGTAACCTGGTGTATGACTGGGTCTAGTATAACCTGGTATATGGCTGGGTCTAGCATAACCTGGTGTATGGCTGGGTCTATCATAACCTGGTGTATGGCTGGGTCTAGTATAACCTGGTATATGACTGGGTCTAGTATAACCTGGTGTATGACTGGGTCTAGTATAACCTGGTGTATGACTGGGTCTAATGTAACCTGATGTATGGCTGGGTCTAGCATAACCTGGTGTATGGCTGGGTCTAGTATAACCTGGTGTATGACTGGGTCTAACGTAACATGGTGTATGACTGGGTCTAGTATAACCTGGTGTATGGCTGGGTCTAGTATAACCTGGTGTATGACTGGGTCTAACGTAACCTGATGTATGGCTGGGTCTAGTATAACCTGGTGTATGACTGGGTCTAACATAACCTGGGTCTATGACTGGGTCTAGCGTAACCTGGTGTATGACTGGGTCTAGCGTAACCTGGGTGTATGACTGGGTCTAGCATAAACTGGTGTATGACTGGGTCTAGCCTAACCTTGTGTATGACAGGGTCTAGCAGAACCTGGTGTATGATTGGGTCTAGCATAACCTTGTGTATGGCTGGGTCTAGTATAACCTGGTGTATGACTGGGTGTAGTATAACCTGGTGTATGACTGGGTCTAGCGTTACCAGGTGTATGGCTGGGTCTAGCGTAACCTGGTGTATGGCTGGGTCTAGCGTAACCTGGTGTATGATTGGGTCTAGCATAACCTGGTGTATGGCTGGGTATAGCATAACCTGGTGTATGGCTGGGTCTAGCATAACCTGGTGTATGGCTGGGTCTAGCGTAACCTGGTGTATGATTGGGTCTAGCGTAACCTGGTGTATGACTGGGTCTAGCATAACCTGGTGTATGGCTGGGTCTAGCGTAACCTGGTGTATGACTGGGTCTAGCATAACCTGATGTATGGCTGGGTCTAGCATAACCTGGTGTATGACTGCGTCTAGCATAACCTTGTGTATGGCTGGGTCTAACATAACCTGGTGTATGGCTGGATCTAGCATAACCTGGTGTATCGCTGGGTCTAGTATAACCTGGTATATGACAGGGTTTAGCATAAACTGGTGTATGGCTGGGTCTAGCATAACATGGTGTATGGCTGGGTCTAGTATAACCTGGTGTATGACTGGGTCTAGTATAACCTGGTGTATGACTGGGTCTAGCATAACCTGGTGTATGGCTGAGTCTAGCATAACCTGGTGTATGGCTGTGTCTAGTATAACCTGGTGTAAGGCGGGGTCTAGCATAACATTGTGCATGGCTGGGTCTAGCATAACCTGGTGTATGGCTGGGTCTAGCATAACCTGATGTATGGCTATGTCTAGCATAACCTGGTGTATGACTGGGTCTAGCATAACCTAGTGTATGGATGGGTCTAGCATAACCTGGTGTTTGACTGGGTCTAACATAACCTGGTGTATGGCTGGGTCTAGCGTAACCTGGTGTATGGCTGGGTCTAGCGTAACCTGGTGTATGACTGGGTCTAGTATAACGTGGTGTATGGCTGGGTCTAACGTAACCTGGTGTATGGCTGGTTCTAGCATAACCTGGTGTTTAGCTGGGTCTAGCATAACCTGGTGTATGGCTGGGTCTAGCATAATCTTGTGTATGGCTGGGTCTAGCATAACCTGGTGTATGGCTGGGTCTAGCATAACCTGGTGTATGGCTAGGTCTAGCGTAACCTGGTGTTTGGCTGGGTCTAGCGTAACCTGGTGTATGGCTGGGTCTAGCGTAACCTGGTGTATGACTGGGTTTAGTATAACCTGGTGTATGGCTGGGTGTAGCATAACCTGGTGTATGGCTGGGTCTAGTATAACCTGGTGTATGACTGGGTCTAACGTAACCTGGTGTATGACTGGGTCTAGTATAACCTGGTGTATGACTGGGCATAGTATAACCTGGTGTATGACTGGGTCTAACGTAACCTGATGTATGGCTGGGTCTAGCGTAACCTGGTGTATGGCTGGGTCTAGTATAACCTGGTGTATGGCTGGGTCTAGCATAACCTGGTGTATGACTGGGTCTAGCATAACCTGCTGTATGACTGGGTATAGCATAACCTGGTGTATGGCTGGGTCTAACATAACCTGGTGTATGACTGGGTCTAGCGTAACCTGGTGTATGACTGGGTCTAGCATAACCTGGTGTATGACTGGGTCTAGTATAACCTGCTGTATGACTGGGTCTAGCATAACCTGGTGTATGGCTGGGTCTAACATTACCTGGTGTATGACTGGGTCTAGTATAACCTGGTGTATGACTGGGTCTAGAATAACCTGGTGTATGACTGGGTCTAGTATAACCTGGTATATGGCTGGGTCTAGCATAACCTGGTGTATGGCTGGGTCTAGCATAACCTGGTGTATGGCTGGGTCTAGTAACCTGGTGTATGACTGGGTCTAGTATAACCTGGTGATGACTGGGTCTAGTATAACCTGGTGTATGACTGGGTCTATGTAACCTGGTGTATGGCTGGGTCTAGTATAACCTGGTGTATGGGGCTGGGTCTAGTATAACCTGGTGTATGACTGGGTCTAACGTAACATGGTGTATGACTGGGTCTAGTATAACCTGGTGTATGGCTGGGTCTAGTATAACCTGGTGTATGACTGGGTCTAACGTAACCTGATGTATGGCTGGGTCTAGTATAACCTGGTGTATGACTGGGTCTAACATAACCTGGGTCTATGACTGGGTCTAGCGTAACCTGGTGTATGACTGGGTCTAGCGTAACCTGGGTGTATGACTGGGTCTAGCATAAACTGGTGTATGACTGGGTCTAGCCTAACCTTGTGTATGACAGGGTCTAGCAGAACCTGGTGTATGATTGGGTCTAGCATAACCTTGTGTATGGCTGGGTCTAGTATAACCTGGTGTATGACTGGGTGTAGTATAACCTGGTGTATGACTGGGTCTAGCGTTACCAGGTGTATGGCTGGGTCTAGCGTAACCTGGTGTATGGCTGGGTCTAGCGTAACCTGGTGTATGATTGGGTCTAGCATAACCTGGTGTATGGCTGGGTATAGCATAACCTGGTGTATGGCTGGGTCTAGCATAACCTGGTGTATGGCTGGGTCTAGCGTAACCTGGTGTATGATTGGGTCTAGCGTAACCTTGTGTATGACTGGGTCTAGCATAACCTGGTGTATGGCTGGGTCTAGCATAACCTGGTGTATGACTGGGTCTAGCATAACCTGATGTATGGCTGGGTCTAGCATAACCTGGTGTATGACTGCGTCTAGCATAACCTTGTGTATGGCTGGGTCTAACATAACCTGGTGTATGGCTGGATCTAGCATAACCTGGTGTATCGCTGGGTCTAGTATAACCTGGTATATGACAGGGTTTAGCATAAACTGGTGTATGGCTGGGTCTAGCATAACATGGTGTATGGCTGGGTCTAGTATAACCTGGTGTATGACTGGGTCTAGTATAACCTGGTGTATGACTGGGTCTAGCATAACCTGGTGTATGGCTGAGTCTAGCATAACCTGGTGTATGGCTGTGTCTAGTATAACCTGGTGTAAGGCGGGGTCTAGCATAACATTGTGCATGGCTGGGTCTAGCATAACCTGGTGTATGGCTGGGTCTAGCATAACCTGATGTATGGCTATGTCTAGCATAACCTGGTGTATGACTGGGTCTAGCATAACCTAGTGTATGGATGGGTCTAGCATAACCTGGTGTTTGACTGGGTCTAACATAACCTGGTGTATGGCTGGGTCTAGCGTAACCTGGTGTATGGCTGGGTCTAGCGTAACCTGGTGTATGACTGGGTCTAACGTAACCTGGTGTATGGCTGGTTCTAGCATAACCTGGTGTTTAGCTGGGTCTAGCATAACCTGGTGTATGGCTGGGTCTAGCATAATCTTGTGTATGGCTGGGTCTAGCATAACCTGGTGTATGGCTGGGTCTAGCATAACCTGGTGTATGGCTAGGTCTAGCGTAACCTGGTGTTTGGCTGGGTCTAGCGTAACCTGGTGTATGGCTGGGTCTAGCGTAACCTGGTGTATGACTGGGTTTAGTATAACCTGGTGTATGGCTGGGTCTAGCATAACCTGGTGTATGGCTGGGTCTAGCATAACCTTGTGTATGGCTGGGTCTAGCGTAACCTGGTATATGACTGGGTCTAGCGTAACCTGGTGTATGACTGGGTCTAGCATAACCTGGTATATGACTGGGTCTAGCATAACCTGGTGTATGACTGGGTCTAGCAAAACTTTGTGTATGTCTGGGTCTAGCGTAACCTGGTATATGACTGGGTCTAGCATAACCTGGTGTATGGCTGGGTCTAGCATAACCTGGTGTATGGCTGGGTCTAGCCTAACCTGGTGTATGGCTGGGTCTAGCGTAACCTGGTGTATGGCTGGGTCTAGCATAACCTGGTGTATGGCTGGATGACTGGGCCTAACATCACCTGGCGTATGACTAGGCCTAAGATCATCTGATGTATTATTAGGCCTAACAGCACATGATGTATGACTGGGCCTAACATCATATGATGTATGACTAGGCCTAACATCACATGACGTGTGACTAGGCCTAACATCACATGACGTATAACTAGGCCTAACACCACATGGTGTATGACTGGGCCTAACAGCACCTGACGTATAACTAGGCCTAATATCACATGATGTATGACTGGGCCTAACTGCACCTGACGTATAACTAGGCCTAATATCACATGATGTATGACTGGGACTAACAGCACCTGACGTATAACTAGGCCTAACATCACATGGTGTATGACTGGGCCTAACAGCAGCTGACGTATAACTAGGCCTAATATCACATGATGTATGACTGGGCCTAACAGCACCTGACGTATGACTAGGCCTAACAGCACCTGACGTATAACTAGGCCTAACATCACATGTTGTATGACTGGGCTTAACATCACCTGACGTATAACTAGGCCTAACACCACATGGTGTATGACTGGGCCTAACAGCACCTGACGTATGACTAGGCCTAACATCACATGATGTATGACTGGGCTTAACATCACCTGGCGTATAACTAGGCCTAACAGCACATGATGTATGACTGGGCCTAACATCACCTGGCGTATGACTAGGCATAACATCATCTGATGTATTATTAGGCCTAACAGCACATGATGTATGACTGGGCCTAACATCATATGATGTATGTCTAGGCCTAACATCACATGACGTATAACTAAGTCCTAGCACCACATGTTGTATGACTAGGCCTAACAGCACCTGACGTATGACTAGGCCTAACATCACATGGTGTATAATTGGACCTAACATCACCTGACGTATAACTAGGCCTAACAGCACCTGACGTATAACTAGGCCTAACACCACATGGTGTATGACTAGGCTTAACATCACATGACGTATAACTAGGCCTAACAGCACCTGACGTATGACCAGGCCTAACATCACATGATGTATGACTGGGCTTAACATCACCTTGCGTATAACTAGGCCTAACAGCACATGATGTATGACTGGGCCTAACATCACCTGGCGTATGACTAGGCCTAACATCATCTGATGTATTATTAGGCCTAACAGCACATGATGTATGACTGGGCCTAACATCATATGATGTATGACTAGGCCTAACATCACCTGACGTGTGACTAGGCCTAACATCACATGGTGTATAACTGGGCCTAACATCACCTGACGTATAACTAGGCCTAACACCACATGGTGTATGACTGGGCCTAGCATCACATAACGTATAACTAGGCCTAACAGCACCTGGCGTATAACTAGGCCTAACAGCACATGATGTATGACTGGGCATAACATCACCTGGCGTATGACTAGGCCTAACATCATCTGATGTATTATTAGGCCTAACAGCACATGATGTATGACTGGGCCTAACATTATATGATGTATGACTAGGCCTAACATCACCTGACGTGTGACTAGGCCTAACATCACATGGTGTATAACTGGGCCTAACATCACATGACGTATAACTAGGCCTAACAGAACATGATGTATGACTGGGCCTAACATCACCTGACGTATGACTATGGCCTAACATCACATGGTGTATAACTGGGCCTAACATCACCTGACGTATAACTAGGCCTAACAGCACCTGCCGTATAAATAGGCCTAACACCACATGGTGTATGACTGGGCTTAACATCACTTGGCGTATATCTAGGCCTAACAGCACATGATGTATGACTAGGCCTAACATCACATGATGTATTACTGGGACTAGTTAACAGGCTATTTAAATACTAAATAGCTACATAGTACAAGTAGACTATATACATTCATTTAAAAGCTGACAGCTGTATAACATTATTAAACTAGTTCATTTATCCGCCATGTCATATCTGGATAAATTGCATTAAATTACATTAATTTACATATATAATTTACAATATCCAAAAGTGTTATTTTTGCAGTATATCAGCATAATGCATAACTTAAAAAACAGGTTCATTGATTGTATGGTTTGGGTTATATAACTGTATGAGAATGATATGACAGTCGATGCTTTTTTTCTCAAATAATGTATTAGTGTATGTGTATTAGTGTATGTATATTAGTGTATGTATATTAGTGTATGTATATTAGTGTATATATTAGTGTATGTATATTAGTGTATGTATATTAGTGTATGTGTATCAGTGTATGTGTATTAGTGTATGTATATTAGTGTATGTGTATTAGTGTATGTGTATTAGTGTATTAGTGTATGTATATTAGTGTATGTGTATTAGTGTATTAGTGTATGTATATTAGTGTATGTATATTAGTGTATATATTAGTGTATGTATATTAGTGTATGTATATTAGTGTATGTGTATCAGTGTATGTGTATTAGTGTATGTGTATTAGTGTATTAGTGTATGTATATTAGTGTATGTATATTAGTGTATGTATATTAGTGTATATATATTAGTGTATGTATATTAGTGTATGTATATTAGTGTATGTATATTAGTATATTAGTGTATGTATATTAGTGTATGTATATTAGTGTATGTATATTAGTGTATGTATATTAGTGTATGTGTATTAGTGTATGTATATTAGTGTATGTATATTAGTGTATGTATATTAGTATATGTGTATTAGTGTATATATTAGTGTATGTGTATTAGTGTATGTGTATTAGTGTATGTGTATTAGTATATTAGTATATGTGTATTAGTGTATGTATATTAGTGTATGTGTATTAGTGTATGTATATTAGTGTATGTTAGTGTATGTATATTAGTGTATGTATATTAGTGTATTAGTGTATGTATATTAGTGTATGTATATTAGTGTATGTATATTAGTATATGTGTATTAGTGTATGTGTATTAGTGTATGTGTATTAGTGTATGTATATTAGTGTATATAGTAGTGTATGTGTATTAGTGTATGTGTATTAGTGTATGTGTATTAGTGTATGTATATTAGTGTATGTGTATTAGTGTATGTATATTAGTGTATTAGTGTATGTATATTAGTGTATATATTAGTGTATGTGTATTAGTGTATGTGTATTAGTGTATGTGTATTAGTTTATTAGTGTATGTATATTAGTGTATATATTAGTGTATGTGTATTAGTGTATGTATATTAGTGTATGTATATTAGTGTATATATTAGTGTATGTGTATTAGTGTATGTATATTAGTGTATGTATATTAGTGTATGTATATTAGTGTATGTATGATAGTGTATGTATATTAGTGTATGTGTATTAGTGTATGTGTATTAGTGTATATATTAGTGTATGTATATTAGTGTATGTATGATAGTGTATGTATATTAGTGTATGTGTATTAGTGTATGTGTATTAGTGTATATATTAGTGTATGTATATTAGTGTATGTGTATTAGTGTATGTATATTAGTGTATATATTAGTGTATGTGTATTAGTGTATGTATATTAGTGTATGTATATTAGTGTATGTATATTAGTGTATGTATGATAGTGTATGTATATTAGTGTATGTGTATTAATGTATGTATATTAGTGTATATATTAGTGTATGTGTATTAGTGTATGTGTATTAGTGTATGTATATTAGTGTATATATTAGTGTATGTATATTAGTGTATATATTAGTGTATGTATATTAGTGTATGTATATTAGTGTATATATATTAGTGTATATATTAGTGTATGTGTATTAGTGTATGTGTATTAGTGTATGTATATTAGTGTATATATTAGTGTATGTATTTTAGTGTATATATATTAGTGTATGTGTATTAGTGTATGTATATTAGTGTATATATTAGTGTATGTGTATTAGTGTATGTGAATTAGTGTATGTGTATTAGTGTATGTATATTAGTGTATATATTAGTGTATGTATATTCGTGTATGTGTATTAGTGTATATATATTAGTGTATATATTAGTGTATGTGTATTAGTGTATATATTCGTGTATGTGTATTAGTGTATATATATTAGTGTATATATTAGTGTATGTATATTAGTGTATGTATGATAGTGTATGTATATTAGTGTATGTATATTAGTGTATATATTAGTATATGTATATTAGTGTATGTATGATAGTGTATGTATATTAGTGTATGTATATTAGTGTATATATTAGTATATGTATATTAGTGTATGTATATTAGTGTATATATTAGTGTATGTGTATTAGTGTATATATTAGTGTATGTATATTAGTGTATGTGTATTAGTGTATATATTAGTGTATGTGTATTAGTGTATGTGTATTAGTGTATGTGTATTAGTATATTAGTATATGTGTATTAGTGTATGTATATTAGTGTATGTGTATTAGTGTATGTATATTAGTGTATGTATGTTAGTGTATGTATATTAGTGTATGTATATTAGTGTATTAGTGTATGTATATTAGTGTATGTATATTAGTGTATGTATATTAGTATATGTGTATTAGTGTATGTGTATTAGTGTATGTGTATTAGTGTATGTATATTAGTGTATATAGTAGTGTATGTGTATTAGTGTATGTGTATTAGTGTATGTGTATTAGTGTA
>CM026386.1:35059997-35106039 GCA_014843695.1 Archivesica marissinica | reverse complement strand
CATACACACTTAGATCTACAATGTCATACACACTTAGATCTACAATGTCATACACACTTAGATCTACAATGTCATACACACTTAGATCTACAATGTCACACACACTTAGATCTACAATGTCATACACACTTAGATCTACAATGCCACACAGACTTAGATCTACAATGTCATACACACTTAGATCTACAATGTCATACACACTTAGATCTACAATGTCATACACACTTAGATCAACGATGTCATGCACACTTAGATCTACAATGTCATACACACTTAGATCAACGATGTCATGCACACTTAGATCTTCAATGTCATACACACTTAGCTGTCATACACACTAGATCTACAATGTCATACACACTTAGATCTACAATGTCATACACACTTAGATCTACAATGTCATACACACTTAGATCTACAATGTCATACACACTTAGATCTACAATGTCACACACACTTAGATCTACAATGTCATACACACTTAGATCTACAATGTCATACACACTTAGATCTACAATGTCATACACACTTAGATCTACAATGTCATACACACTTAGATCTACAATGTCATACACACTTAGATCTACAATGCACACTTAGATCTACAATGTCATACACACTTAGATCTACAATGTCATACACACTTAGATCTACAATGTCATACACACTTAGATCTACAATGTCATACACACTTAGATCTACAATGTCATACACACTTAGCTGTCATACACACTAGATCTACAATGTCATACACACTTAGATCTACAATGTCATACACACTTAGATCTACAATGACATACACACTTAGATCTACAATGTCATACACACTTAGATCTACAATGTCACACACACTTAGATCTACAATGTCATACACACTTAGATCTACAATGTCACACACACTTAGATCTACAATGTCATACACACTTAGATCAACAATGTCATGCACACTTAGATCAGCAATTTCACACACACTTAGATCTACAATGTCACACACACTTAGATCTACAATGTCATACACACTTAGATCTACAATGTCACACAGACTTAGATCTACAATGTCATACACACTTAGATCTACAATGTCACACACACTTAGATCTACAATGTCATACACACTTAGATCTACAATGTCATACACACTTAGATCTACAATGTCATACACACTTAGATCTACAATGTCATACACACTTAGATCTACAATGTCATACACACTTAGATCTACAATGTCACATACACTTAGATCTACAATGTCATACACACTTAGATCTACAATGTCATACACACTTATATCTACAATGTCACACACACTTAGATCTACAATGTCACCCCCACTTAGCTCTACAATTTCATACACACTTAGATCTACAATGTCACATACACACTTAGATCTACAATGTCATACACACTTAGATCTACAATGCCATGCACACTTAGATCAACAATGTCATACACACTTAGATCTACAATGTCATACACACTTAGATCTACAATGTCATACACACTTAGATCTACAATGTCATACACACTTAGATCTACAATGTCATACACACTTAGATCTACAATGTCATACACACTTAGATCTACAATGTCATACACACTTAGATCTACAATGTCATACACACTTAGATCTACAATGTCATACACACTTAGATCAACAATGTCATACACACTTAGATCAGCAATGTCATACACACTTAGATCTACAATGTCATACACACTTAGATCTACAATGTCATACACACTTAGATCTACAATGTCATACACACTTAGATCAACAATGTCACGCACACTTAGATCTACAATGCCATGCACACTTAGATCAACAATGTCACACACACTTAGCTCTACAATGCCATGCACACTTAGATCTACAATGCCATACACACTTAGATCTACAATGCCATACACACTTAGATCAACAATGTCATACACACTTAGATCTACAATGTCATACACACTTAGATCAACAATGTCATACACACTTATCAGCAATGTCATGCACACTTAGATCTACAATGCCATACACACTTAGATCAACAATGTCATACACACTTAGATCAACAATGTCATACACACTTAGATCAACAATGTCATGCACACATAGATCTACAATGTCACACACACTTAGATCTACAATGTCATACACACTTAGATCTACAATGTCATATACACTTAGATCTACACTGTCATACATACTTAAGATCTACAACGTCACATACACTTAGATCTACAATGTCATACACACTTAGATCAACAATGTCATACACACTTAGATCAGCAATGTCATACACACTTAGATCTACAATGTCATGCACACTTAGATCTACAATGTCATACACACTTAGATCTACAATGTCACACACACTTAGATCTACAATGTCATACACACTTAGATCTACAATGTCATACACACTTAGATCTACAATGTCATACACACTTAGATCTACAATGTCACATACACTTAGATCTACAATGTCATACACACTTAGATCAACAATGTCATACACAGTTAGATCAGCAATGTCATACACACTTAGATCTACAATGTCATACACACTTAGATCTACAATGTCATACACACTTAGATCTACAATGTCATACACACTTAATTCAACAATGTCATACACACTTAGATATACAATGTCATACACACTTAGATCTACAATGTCATACACACTTAGTTCAACAATGTCATACACACTTAGATCAGCAATGTCATACACACTTATATCTACAATGTCATACACACTTAGCTCTACAATGCCATACACACTTAGATCAACAATGTCATGCACACTTAGATCAACAATGTCATACACACTTAGATCTACAATGTCACAAACACTTAGATCTACAATGTCATACACACTTAGATCTACAATGTCATACACACTTAGATCTACAATGTCATACACACTTAGATCAACAATGTCATACACACTTAGATCTACAATGTCACACACACTTAGATCTACAATGTCATACACAATTAGATCTACAATGTCATACACACTTAGATCTACAATGTCACACACACTTAGATCCACGATGTCATACACACTTAGCTCTACAATGTCATACACACTTAGCTCTACAATGCCATACACACTTAGATCTACAATGTCATACACACTTAGATATACAATGTCATACACACTTAGATTTACAATGTCACATACACTTAGATCTACAATGTCATACACACTTAGATCAACAATGTCATACACACTTAGATCAGCAATGTCATACACACTTAGATCTACAATGTCATACACACTTAGATCTACAATGTCATACACACTTAGATCTACAATGTCATACACACTTAGATCTACAATGTCATACACACTTAGATCTACAATGTCATACACACTTAGATCTACAATGTCATACACACTTAGATCAGCAATGTCACATACACTTAGATCTACAATGTCATACACACTTAGATCTACAATGTCACACACACTTAGATCTACAATCTCACCCCCACTTAGCTCTACAATTTCATACACACTTAGATCTACAATGTCACATACACACTTAGATCAACAATGTCATACACACTTAGATCTACAATGTCATACACACTTAGATCTACAATGTCATACACACTTAGATCAACACTGTCACAAACACTTAGCTCTACAATGTCATACACACTTAGATCAACAATGTCATGCACACTTAGATATACAATGTTATACACACTTAGATCAACAATGTCATACACATTTAGATCTACAATGTCACAAACACTTAGATCTACACTGTCATACACACTTAGATCTACAATGTCATACACACTTAGATCTACAATGTCACACACACTTAGATCTACAATGTCATACACACTTAGATCTACAATGTCATACAGACTTAGATCTACAATGTCATACAGACTTAGATCTACAATGTCATACACACTTAGATCTACAATGTCATACACACTTAGATCTACAATGTCAAACACACTTAGATCAGCGATGTCACATACACTTAGATCTACAATGTCATACACACTTATATCTACAATGTCACACACACTTAGATCTACAATGTCACCCCCACTTAGCTCTACAATTTCATACACACTTAGATCTACAATGTCACATACACACTTAAATCTACAATGTCATACACACTTAGATCTACAATGCCATGCACACTTAGATCAACAATGTCATACACACTTAGATCTACAATGTCATACATACTTAGATCTACAATGCCATACACACTTAGATCTACAATGTCATACACACTTAGATCTACAATGTCACACACACTTAGATCTACAATGTCATACACACTTAGCTCTACAATGGCATACACACTTAGCTCTACAATGCCATACACACTTAGATCTACAATGTCATACACACTTAGATCTACAATGTCATACACACTTAGATCAACAATGTCATGCACACTTAGATCTACAATGCCATACACACTTAGATCTACAATGCCATACACACTTAGATCTACAATGCCATGCACACTTAGATCAACAATGTCATACACACTTAGATATACAATGTCATACACACTTAGATCAGCAATGTCATACACACTCAGATCTACAATGTCATACACACTTAGATCTACAATGTCATACACACTTAGATCTACAATGTCATACACACTTAGATCAACAATGTCACACACACTTAGCTCTACAATGCCATGCACACTTAGATCTACAATGCCATACACACTTAGATCTACAATGCCATACACACTTAGATCAACAATGTCATGCACACATAGATCTACAATGTCACACACACTTAGATCTACAATGTCATACACACTTAGATCTACAATGTCATACACACTTAGATCTACACTGCCATACATACTTAGATCTACAATGTCACATACACTTAGATCTACAATGTCATACACACTTAGATCTACAATGTCATACACACTTAGATCTACAATGTCATACATACTTAGATCTACATTGTCACATACACTTAGATCTACAATGTCACCCCCACTTAGCTCTACAATTTCATACACACTTAGATCTACAATGTCACATACACACTTAAATCTACAATGTCATACACACTTAGATCTACAATGCCATGCACACTTAGATCAACAATGTCATACACACTTAGATCTACAATGTCATACACACTTAGATCTACAATGCCATACACACTTAGATCTACAATGTCATACACACTTAGATCTACAATGTCACACACACTTAGATCTACAATGTCATACACATTAAGCTCTACAATGGCATACACACTTAGCTCTACAATGCCATACACACTTAGATCTACAATGTCATACACACTTAGATCTACAATGTCATACACACTTAGATCAACAATGTCATGCACACTTAGATCTACAATGCCATACACACTTAGATCTACAATGCCATACACACTTAGATCTAAAATGACATACACACTTAGATCAACAATGTCATACACACTTAGATATACAATGTCATACACACTTAAATCAGCAATGTCATACACACTCAGATCTACAATGTCATACACACTTAGATCTACAATGTCATACACACTTAGATCTACAATGTCATACACACTTAGATCAACAATGTCACACACACTTAGCTCTACAATGCCATGCACACTTAGATCTACAATGCCATACACACTTAGATCTACAATGCCATACACACTTAGATCAACAATGTCATACACATTTAGATCTACAATGTCATACACACTTAGATCAACAATGTCATACACACTTATCAGCAATGTCATGCACACTTAGATATACAATGCCATACACACTTAGATCAACAATGTCATACACACTTAGATCAACAATGTCATACACACTTAGATCAACAATGTCATGCACACATAGATCTACAATGTCACACACACTTAGATCTACAATGTCATACACACTTAATTCAACAATGTCATAAACACTTAGATATACAATGTCATACACACTTAGATCTACAATGTCATAAACACTTAGTTCAACAATGTCATACACACTTAGATCAGCAATGTCATACACACTTAGATCTACAATGTCATACACACTTATATCTACAATGTCATACACACTTAGCTCTACAATGCCATACACACTTAGATCTACAATGTCATACACACTTAGATCTACAATGTCATACACACTTAGATCAACAATGTCATACACATTTAGATCAACAATGTCATGCATACTTAGATCTACAATGTCATGCACACTTAGATCTACAATGTCACACACCCTTAGATCTACAATGTCATACACACTTAGATCTACAATGTCACACATACTTAGATCAGCAATGTCATACACACTTAGATCTACAATGTCTTACACACTTAGATCTACAATGTCATACACACTTAGATCAGCAATGTCACATACACTTAGATCTACAATGTCATACACACTTATATCTACAATGTCACACACACTTAGATCTACAATGTCACCCCCACTTAGCTCTACAATTTCATACACACTTAGATCTACAATGTCACATACACACTTAGATCTACAATGTCATACACACTTAGATCTACAATGACATGCACACTTAGATCTACAATGTCATACACACTTAGATCTACAATGTCATACACACTTAGATCTACAATGACATGCACACTTAGATCTACAATGTCATACACACTTAGATCTACAATGTCATACACACTTAGATCTACAATATCATACACACTTAGATCTACAATGCCATACACACTTAGATCTACAATGTCATACACACTTAGATCTACAATGTCACACACACTTAGATCTACAATGTCATACACACTTAGCTGCCATACACACTTAGATCTACAATGTCATACACACTTAGATCTACAATGTCATACACACTTAGATCTACAATGCCATACACACTTAGATCAGCAATGTCATACATACTTAGATCTACAATGTCATACACACTTAAATCTACAATGTCATACACACTTAGATCAACAATGTCATACACACTTAGATCAACAATGTCATGCATACTTAGATCTACAATGTCATGCACACTTAGATATACAATGCCATGCACACATAGATCTACAATGTCATACACACCTAGATCTACAATGCCATACACACTTAGATCAGCAATGTTATACACACTTAGATCTACAATGTCATACACACTTAGATCTACAATGTCATACACACTTAGATCAACAATGTCATACACATTTAGATCAACAATGTCATGCATACTTAGATCTACAATGTTATGCACACTTAGATCTACAATGTCACACACCCTTAGATCTACAATGTCATACACACTTAGATCTACAATGTCACACATACTTAGATCAGCAATGTCATACACACTTAGATCTACAATGTCTTACACACTTAGATCTACAATGTCATACACACTTAGATCTACAATGTTATACACACTTAGATCTACAAAGTCATACACACTTAGATCTACAATGTCATACACACTTAGATCTACAATGCCATACACACTTAGATCTACAATGTCATACACACTTAGATCAACAATGTCATACACACTTAGATCAGCAATGTCACATACACTTAGATCTACAATGTCATACACACTTATATCTACAATGTCACACACACTTAGATCTACAATGTCACCCCCACTTAGCTCTACAATTTCATACACACTTAGATCTACAATGTCACATACACACTTAGATCTACAATGTCATACACACTTAGATCTACAATGACATGCACACATAGATCTACAATGTCATACACACTTAGATCTACAATGTATACACACTTAGATCTACAATGTCATACACACTTAGATCTACAATATCATACACACTTAGATCTACAATGCCATACACACTTAGATCTACAATGTCATACACACTTAGATCTACAATGTCACACACACTTAGATCTACAATGTCATACACACTTAGCTGCCATACACACTTACATCTACAATGTCATACACACTTAGATCTACAATGTCATACACACTTAGATCTACAATGCCATACACACTTAGATCAGCAATGTCATACATACTTAGATCTACAATGTCATACACACTTAAATCTACAATGTCATACACACTTAGATCAACAATGTCATACACACTTAGATCAACAATGTCATGCATACTTAGATCTACAATGTCATGCACACTTAGATCTACAATGTCATACACACTTAGATCTACAATGTCATACACACTTAGATCTACAATACCATACACACTTAGATCTACAATGTCATACAAACTTAGATCTACAATGTCATACACACTTAGATCTACAATATCACACATACTTAGATCTACAATGGCATACACACTTAGATCTACAATGTCATACACACTTAGATATACAATGTCATACACACTTAGATCTACAATGTCATACACACTTAGATATACAATGTCATACACACTTAGATCTACAATGTCATACACACTTGTCAGTGTAGACATGACAGTGTAGGCATGACAGTGTAGGCATGACAGTGTAGGCATGACAGTGTAGGCATGACAGTGTATGCAGTGTAGGCATGACAGTGTAGGCATGACAGTGTAGGCAGTGTAGGCATGACAGTGTAGACATGACAGTGTAGACATGACAGTGTAGGCATGACAGTGTAGGCATGACAGTGTAGACATGACAGTGTAGGCAGTGTAGGCATGACAGTGTAGGCAGTGTAGGCATGACAGTGTAGACATGACAGTGTAGGCATGACAGTGTAGGCATGACAGTGTAGACATGACAGTGTAGGCATGACAGTGTAGGCATGACAGTGTATGCAGTGTAGGCATGACAGTGTAGGCAGTGTAGGCATGACAGTGTAGGCATAACAGTGTAGGCAGTGTGGGCATGACAGTGTAGGCATGACAGTGTAGGCATAACAGTGTAAACATGACAGTGTAGACATAACAGTGTGGGCATGACAGTGTGGGCATGACAGTGTAGGCATGACAGTGTGGGCATGACAGTGTAGGCATGACAGTGTGGGCATGACAGTGTGGGCATGACAGTGTAGGCATGACAGTGTGGGTATGACAGTGTAGGCAGTGTAGGTATGACAGTGTAGGCATGACAGTGTAGACATGACAGTGTAGGCATAACAGTGTAGACATGACAGTGTAGGCATGACAGTGTAGGCATGACAGTGTAGGCATGACAGTGTAGGCATGACAGTGTAGGCATGACAGTGTAGGCATGACAGTGTAGGCATGACAGTGTGGCATGACAGTGTGGCATGACAGTGTAGGCATGACAGTGTGGGCATGACAGTGTGGGCATGACAATGTAGGCAGTGTAGGCATGACAGTGTAGGCATGACAGTGTAGGCATGACAGTGTGGGCATGACAGTGTAGGCATGACAGTGTAGGGATGACGGTGTGGGCATGACAGTGTAGGCATGACAGTGTAGGCATGTCAGTGTATGCAGTGTAGGCATGACAGTGTAGGCATGACAGTGTAGGCAGTGTAGGCATGACAGTGTAGGCATGACAATGTAGGCATGACAGTGTATGCAGTGTAGGCAAAATAGTGTAGGCATGACAGTGTAGGCAGTGTAGGCATGACAGTGTAGACATGACAGTGTAGGCAAGACAGTGTAGGCATGACAGTGTAGGCAGTGTGGGCATGACAGTGTAGGCATAACAATGTAGGCATGACAGTGTAGGCATGACAGTGTAGACATGACAGTGTAGGCATGACAGTGTAGACATGACAGTGTAGGCATGACAGTGTAGGCATGACAGTGTAGGCATGCCAGTGTAGGCATGACAGTGTAGGCATGACAGTGTAGACATGACAGTGTAGGCATGACAGTGTAGTCATGACAGTGTAGACATGACAGTGTAGGCATGACAGTGTAGACATGACAGTGTAGGCATGACAGTGTAGGCATGACAGTGTAGACATGACAGTGTAGGCATGACAGTGTAGGCATGACCGTGTAGGCATGACAGTGTAGGCATGACAGTGTAGGCATGACAGTGTAGGCAGTGTAGGCATGACAGGGTAGACATGACAGTGTAGGCATGACAGTGTAGGCATGGCAGTGTAGGCATGACAGTGTAGACATGACAGTGTAGGCATGACAGTGTAGGCATGACAGGGTAGGCATGACAGTGTAGGCAGTGTAGGCATTACAGTGTGGGCAGTGTAGGCATGACATTGTAGGCATGACAGTGTAGGCATGACAGTGTAGGCATGACAGTGTATGCAGTGTAGGCATGACAGTGTAGGCATGACAGTGTAGGCATGACAGTGTAGACATGACAGTGTAGGCATGACAGTGTAGGCAGTGTGGGCATGACAGTGTAGGCATGACAGTGTAGGCATGACAGTGTAGACATGACAGTGTAGACATGACAGTGTAGGCATGACAGTGTAGGCATGACAGTGTAGGCATGCCAGTGTAGGCATGACAGTGTAGGCATGACAGTGTAGGCATGACAGTATAGGCATGACAGTGTAGACATGACAGTGTAGGCATGACAGTGTAGGCATGACAGTGTAGCCATGACAGTGTAGGCATGACAGTGTAGGCATGACAGTGTAGGCATGACAGTGTAGGCATGACAGTGTAGGCATGACCATGTAGTCATGACAGTGTAGGCATGACAGTGTAGACACTGTAGGCATGACAGTGTAGGCAGTGTAGGCATGACAGTGTAGATATGACAGTGTTGGCATGACAGTTTAGGCATGACAGTGTAGGCATGACAGTGTAGGCAGTGTAGGCATGACAGTGTGGGCAGTGTAGGCATGACAGTGTAGGCATGACAGTGTAGACATGACAGTGTAGGCATGACAGTGTGTGCATGACAGTGTAGGCATGACAGTGTAGGCATGACATTGTAGGCATGACAGTATAGACATGACAGTGTAGGCATGACAGTGTATGCATGACAGTGAAGGCATGACAGTGTAGGCATGACAGTGTAGGCATGACAGTGTAGGCAGTGTAGGCATGACAGTGTGGGCATGACAGTGTAGGCATGACAGTGTAGACATGACAGTGTAGGCATGACAGTGTAGGCAGTGTAGGCATGTCAGTGTAGGCATGACAGTGTAGGCATGGCAGTGTAGGCATGACAGTGTAGGCATGACAGTGTAGACATGACAGTGTAGGCATGACAGTGTAGGCATGACAGTGTAGACATGACAGTGTAGACATGACAGTGTAGGCATGACAGTGTAGGCATGACAGTGTAGACATGACAGTGTAGGCATGACAGTGTAGGCAGTATAGGCATGACAGTGTAGGCATGACAGTGTAGGTATGACCGTGTAGACATGACAGTGTAGGCATGACAGTGTAGGCATGACAGTGTAGGTATGACAGTGTAGGCAGTGTAGGCATGACAGTGTAGGCAGTGTAGACATGACAGTGTAGGCATGACAGTGTAGGCATGACAGTGTAGCCATGACAGTGTAGGCATGACAGTGTAGGCATGACAGTGTAGGCATGACAGTGTAGGCATGACAGTGTAGGCATGACCATGTAGTCATGACAGTGTAGGCATGACAGTGTAGACACTGTAGGCATGACAGTGTAGGCAGTGTAGGCATGACAGTGTAGATATGACAGTGTTGGCATGACAGTTTAGGCATGACAGTGTAGGCATGACAGTGTAGGCAGTGTAGGCATGACAGTGTGGGCAGTGTAGGCATGACAGTGTAGGCATGACAGTGTAGACATGACAGTGTAGGCATGACAGTGTGTGCATGACAGTGTAGGCATGACAGTGTAGGCATGACATTGTAGGCATGACAGTGTAGGCATGACAGTGTAGGCATGACAGTGTAGGCATGACAGTGTAGGCATGACAGTGTAGGCATGACAGTGTAGGCATGACAGTGTAGGCAGTGTAGGCATGACAGTGTGGGCATGACAGTGTAGGCATGACAGTGTAGACAGACAGTGTAGGCATGACAGTGTAGGCAGTGTAGGCATGTCAGTGTAGGCATGACAGTGTAGGCATGGCAGTGTAGGCATGACAGTGTAGGCATGACAGTGTAGACATGACAGTGTAGGCATGACAGTGTAGGCATGACAGTGTAGACATGACAGTGTAGGCATGACAGTGTAGGCATGACAGGGTAGGCATGACAGTGTAGGCATGACATTGTAGGCATGACAGTATAGACATGACAGTGTAGGCATGACAGTGTATGCATGACAGTGAAGGCATGACAGTGTAGGCATGACAGTGTAGGCATGACAGTGTAGGCAGTGTAGGCATGACAGTGTGGGCATGACAGTGTAGGCATGACAGTGTAGACATGACAGTGTAGGCATGACAGTGTAGGCAGTGTAGGCATGTCAGTGTAGGCATGACAGTGTAGGCATGGCAGTGTAGGCATGACAGTGTAGGCATGACAGTGTAGACATGACAGTGTAGGCATGACAGTGTAGGCATGACAGTGTAGACATGACAGTGTAGGCATGACAGTGTAGGCATGACAGGGTAGGCATGACAGTGTAGGCAGTGTAGGCATTACAGTGTGGGCAGTGTAGGCATGACATTGTAGGCATGACAGTGTAGGCATGACAGTGTAGGCATGACAGTGTATGCAGTGTAGGCATGACAGTGTAGGCATGACAGTGTAGACAGTGTAGGCATGACAGTGTAGACATGACAGTGTAGGCATGACAGTGTAGGCAGTGTGGGCATGACAGTGTAGGCATGACAGTGTAGGCATGACAGTGTAGACATGACAGTGTAGACATGACAGTGTAGGCATGACAGTGTAGGCATGACAGTGTAGGCATGCCAGTGTAGGCATGACAGTGTAGGCATGACAGTGTAGGCATGACAGTATAGGCATGACAGTGTAGACATGACAGTGTAGGCATGACAGTGTAGGCATGACAGTGTAGCCATGACAGTGTAGGCATGACAGTGTAGGCATGACAGTGTAGGCATGACAGTGTAGGCATGACAGTGTAGGCATGACCATGTAGTCATGACAGTGTAGGCATGACAGTGTAGACACTGTAGGCATGACAGTGTAGGCAGTGTAGGCATGACAGTGTAGATATGACAGTGTTGGCATGACAGTTTAGGCATGACAGTGTAGGCATGACAGTGTAGGCAGTGTAGGCATGACAGTGTGGGCAGTGTAGGCATGACAGTGTAGGCATGACAGTGTAGACATGACAGTGTAGGCATGACAGTGTGTGCATGACAGTGTAGGCATGACAGTGTAGGCATGACATTGTAGGCATGACAGTATAGACATGACAGTGTAGGCATGACAGTGTATGCATGACAGTGAAGGCATGACAGTGTAGGCATGACAGTGTAGGCATGACAGTGTAGGCAGTGTAGGCATGACAGTGTGGGCATGACAGTGTAGGCATGACAGTGTAGACATGACAGTGTAGGCATGACAGTGTAGGCAGTGTAGGCATGTCAGTGTAGGCATGACAGTGTAGGCATGGCAGTGTAGGCATGACAGTGTAGGCATGACAGTGTAGACATGACAGTGTAGGCATGACAGTGTAGGCATGACAGTGTAGACATGACAGTGTAGACATGACAGTGTAGGCATGACAGTGTAGGCATGACAGTGTAGACATGACAGTGTAGGCATGACAGTGTAGGCAGTATAGGCATGACAGTGTAGGCATGACAGTGTAGGTATGACCGTGTAGACATGACAGTGTAGGCATGACAGTGTAGGCATGACAGTGTAGGTATGACAGTGTAGGCAGTGTAGGCATGACAGTGTAGGCAGTGTAGACATGACAGTGTAGGCATGACAGTGTAGATATGACAGTGTAGGCATGACAGTGTAGGCATGACAGTGTAGGCATGATAGTGTGGGCATGACAGTGTGGGCATTAGAGTGTAGGCATGACAGTGTGGGCATGACAGTGTAGGCAGTGTAGGCATGACAGTGTAGGCATGACAGTGTAGACATGACAGTGTAGGCATAACAGTGTAGACATGACCATGTAGGCATGACAGTGTAGGCATGACAGTGTAGGCATGACAGTGTGGGCATGACAGTGTAGGCAGTGTAGGCATGACAGTGTAGACATGACAGTGTAGGCATGACAGTGTAGGCATGACAGTGTAGGCAGTGTAGGCATGACAGTGTAGGCATGACAGTGTAGGCATGACAGTGTAGGCATGACAGTGTGGGCATGACAGTGTAGGCATGACAGTGTAGGCATGACATTGTAGCATGACAGTGTAGGCATGACAGTGTAGGCATGACAGTGTAGACATGACAGTGTAGGCATGACATGTAGGCATGACAGTGTAGGCAGTGTAGGCATGACAGTGTAGACATGACAGTGTAGGCATGACAGTGTATGCAGTGTAGGCATGATAGTCTAGGCATGACAGTGTAGGCAGTGTAGGCATGACAGTGTAGACATGACAGTGTAGGCATGACAGTGTAGGCATGTCAGTGTAGGCATGACAGTGTAGGCATGACAGTGTAGGCATGCCAGTGTAGGCATGACAGTGTAGACATGACAGTGTAGGCATGACAGTGTAGTCATGACAGTGTAGACATGACAGTGTAGGCATGACAGTGTAGACATGACAGTGTAGGCATGACAGTGTAGGCATGACAGTGTATACATGACAGTGTAGGCATGACAGTGTAGGCATGACAGTGTAGGCATGACAGTGTAGGCAGTGTAGGCATGACAGGGTAGACATGACAGTTTAGGCATGACAGTGTAGGCATGGCAGTGTAGGCATGACAGTGTAGGCATGACAGTGTAGGCATGACAGTGTAGGCATGACAGTGTAGGCATGACAGTGTAGGCATGACACTGTAGGCATTGTAGGCATGACAGTGTGGGCAGTGTAGGCATGACATTGTAGGCATGACATTGTAGGCATGATATTGTAGGCATGACAGTGTAGGCATGACAGTGTAGGCATGCCAGTGTATGCAGTGTAGGCATGACAGTGTAGGCATGACAGTGTAGGCAGTGTAGGCATGACAGTGTAGACATGACAGTGTAGACATGACAGTGTAGGCATGCCAGTGTAGGCATGACAGTGTAGGCATGACAGTGTAGGCATGACAGTGTAGGCATGACAGTGTAGACATGACAGTGTAGACATGACAGTGTAGGCATGACAGTGTAGGCATGACAGTGTAGGCATGCCAGTGTAGGCATGACAGTGTAGGCATGACAGTGTAGGCATGACAGTGTAGGCATGACAGTGTAGACATGACAGTGTAGGCATGACAGTGTAGCCATGACAGTGTAGGCATGACAGTGTAGGCATGACAGTGTAGGCATGACTGTAGGCATGACAGTGTAGATATGACAGTGTAGGCATGACAGTGTAGGCATGACAGTGTAGGCATGACAGTGTAGGCATGACAGTGTAGGCAGTGTAGGCATGACAGTGTGGGCAGTGTAGGCATGACAGTGTAGGCATGACAGTGTAGACATGACAGTGTAGGCATGACAGTGTGTGCATGACAGTGTAGGCATGACAGTGTAGGCATGACAATGTAGACATGACAGTGTAGGCATGACAGTGTAGGCATGACAGTGAAGGCATGACAGTGTAGGCATGACAGTGTAGGCATGACAGTGTGGCATGACAGTGTGGGCATGACAGTGTAGGCATGACAGTGTGGGCATGACAGTGTAGGCATGACAGTGTAGGCATCACAGTGTAGGCATGACAGTGTAGGCATGACAGTGTAGACATGACAGTGTAGGCATGACAGTGTAGGCATGACAGTGAAGGCATGACAGTGTAGACATGACAGTGTAGGCATGACAGTGTAGGCATGACAGTGAACATGACAGTGTAGGCATGACAGTGTAGGCATGACAGTGTGGGCATGACAGTGTAGGCAGTGTAGGCATGACAGTGTGGGCATGACAGTGTAGGCATGACAGTGTAGGCATGACAGTGTAGGCATGACAGTGTAGGCATGACAGTGTAGGCATGACAGTGTAGGCAGTGTAGGTATGACAGTGTAGGCATGACAGTGTAGGCATGACAGTGTAGACATGACAGTGTAGGCATGACAGTGTAGGCAGTGTAGGCATGACAGTGTAGGCAGTGTAGGCATGACAGTGTGGGCATGACAGTGTAGGCATGACAGTGTAGGCAGTGTGGGCATGGCAGTGTAGGCAGTGTAGGCATGACAGTGTGGGCATGACAGTGTAGGCATGACAGTGTAGGCATGACGGTGTAGGCATGACAGTGTAGGCATGACAGTGTAGGCAGTGTAGGTATGACAGTGTAGGCATGACAGTGTAGGCACGACAGTGTAGGCATGATAGTGTAGACATGACAGTGTAGGCATGACAGTGTAGGCATGACAGTGTAGACATGACAGTGTAGGCATGACTGTGTAGACATGACAGTGTAGGCATGACAGTGTAGGCATGACAGTGTAGGCATGACAGTGTAGGCATGACAGTGTAGGCAGTGTAGGCATGACAGTGTAGGCATGACAGTGTATACATGACAGTGTAGGCATGACAGTGTAGGCATGTCAGTGTAGGCATGACAGTGTAGACATGACAGTGTAGGCATGACAGTGTAGGCATGACAGTGTAGGCAGTGTAGGCATGACAGTGTGGGCAGTGTAGGCATGACAGTGTAGGCATGACAGTGTAGGCATGACAGTGTAGGCATGACAGTGTAGGCATGACAGTGTGGCATGACAGTGTAGGCAGTGTAGGCATGACAGTGTAGGCATGACAGTGTAGGCATGACAGTGTAGGCATGACAGTGTGGGCATGACAGTGTAGGCATGACAGTGTGGGCATGACAGTTTAGGCATGACAGCGTAGGCATGACAGTGTAGGCATGACAGTGTAGACATGACAGTGTAAGCATGACAGTGTAGGCATGACAGTGTAGGCATGACAGTGTAGGCATGACAATGTAGGCATGACAGTGTAGGCATGACAGTGTGGGCATGACAGTGTAGGCATGACAGTGTGGGCATGACAGTGTGGACATGACAGTGTAGGCATGACAGTGTGGGCATGACAGTGTGGGCATGACAATGTAGGCAGTGTAGGCATGACAGTGTAGGCATGACAGTGTAGGCATGACAGTGTGGGCATGACAGTGTAGGCATGACAGTGTAGGGATGACGGTGTGGGCATGACAGTGTAGGCATGACAGTGTAGGCATGTCAGTGTATGCAGTGTAGGCATGACAGTGTAGGCATGACAGTGTAGGCAGTGTAGGCATGACAGTGTAGACATGACAGTGTAGGCATGACAGTGTAGGCAGTGTGGGCATGACAGTGTAGGCATGACAGTGTAGGCATGACAGTGTAGGCATGACAGTGTAGGCATGACAGTGTAGACATGACAGTGTAGGCATGACAGTGTAGACATGACAGTGTAGGCATGACAGTGTAGACATGACAGTGTAGGCATGACAGTGTAGGCATGACAGTGTAGGCATGACAGTGTAGGCATGACAGTGTAGGCAGTGTAGGCATGACAGTTTAGGCATGACAGTGTAGACATGACAGTGTAGGCATGACAGTGTAGGCATGTCAGTGTAGGCATGACAGTGTAGACATGACAGTGTAGGCATGACAGTGTAGGCATGACAGTGTAGGCAGTGTAGGCATGACAGTGTGGGCAGTGTAGGCATGACAGTGTAGGCATGACAGTGTAGACATGACAGTGTGGGCATGACAGTGTAGGCATGACAGTGTAGGCATGACAGTGTAGACATGACAGTGTAGGCATGACAGTGTAGGCATGACAGTGTAGGCATGACAGTGTAGGCATGACAGTGTAGGCATGACAGTGTAGGCAGTGTAGGTATGACAGTGTAGGCATGACAGTGTAGGCATGACAGTGTAGGCATGACAGTGTAGACATGACAGTGTAGGCATGACAGTGTAGGCAGTGTAGGCATGACAGTGTAGGCATGACAGTGTAGGCAGTGTAGGCATGACAGTGTAGGCATGACAGTGTAGACATGACAGTGTAGGCATGACAGTGTAGGCATGACAGTGTAGACATGACAGTGTAGGCATGACAGTGTAGGCATGACAGTGTAGACATGACAGTGTAGACATGACAGTGTAGGCATGACAGTGTAGGCATGACAGTGTAGACATGACAGTGTAGGCATGACAGTTTAGGCAGTATAGGCATGACAGTGTAGGCATGACAGTGTAGACATGACAGTGTAGGCATGACAGTGTAGGCAGTGTAGGCATGACAGTGTAGGCAGTGTAGGCATGACAGTGTAGGCATGACAGTGTAGACATGACAGTGTAGGCATGATAGTGTAGGCATGACAGTGTAGGCATGACAGTGTGGGCATGACAGTGTAGGCATGACAGTGTAGGCATGACAGTGTAGACATGACAGTGTAGGCATGACAGTGTAGGCATGACAGTGTAGGCATGACAGTGTAGGCATGACAGTGTAGGCATGACAGTGTAGGCAGTGTGGCATGACAGTGTAGGCATGACAGTGTAGGCATGACAGTGTGGGCATGACAGTGTGGGCATGACAGTGTAGGCATGACAGTGTAGGCATGACAGTGTATGCAGTGTAGGCATGATAGTCTAGGCATGACAGTGTAGGCAGTGTAGGCATGACAGTGTAGACATGACAGTGTAGGCATGACAGTGTAGGCATGTCAGTGTAGGCATGACAGTGTAGGCATGACAGTGTAGGCATGCCAGTGTAGGCATGACAGTGTAGACATGACAGTGTAGGCATGACAGTGTAGTCATGACAGTGTAGACATGACAGTGTAGGCATGACAGTGTAGACATGACAGTGTAGGCATGACAGTGTAGGCATGACAGTGTATACATGACAGTGTAGGCATGACAGTGTAGGCATGACAGTGTAGGCATGACAGTGTAGGCAGTGTAGGCATGACAGGGTAGACATGACAGTTTAGGCATGACAGTGTAGGCATGGCAGTGTAGGCATGACAGTGTAGGCATGACAGTGTAGGCATGACAGTGTAGGCATGACAGTGTAGGCATGACAGTGTAGGCATGACACTGTAGGCATTGTAGGCATGACAGTGTGGGCAGTGTAGGCATGACATTGTAGGCATGACATTGTAGGCATGATATTGTAGGCATGACAGTGTAGGCATGACAGTGTAGGCATGCCAGTGTATGCAGTGTAGGCATGACAGTGTAGGCATGACAGTGTAGGCAGTGTAGGCATGACAGTGTAGACATGACAGTGTAGACATGACAGTGTAGGCATGCCAGTGTAGGCATGACAGTGTAGGCATGACAGTGTAGGCATGACAGTGTAGGCATGACAGTGTAGACATGACAGTGTAGACATGACAGTGTAGGCATGACAGTGTAGGCATGACAGTGTAGGCATGCCAGTGTAGGCATGACAGTGTAGGCATGACAGTGTAGGCATGACAGTGTAGGCATGACAGTGTAGACATGACAGTGTAGGCATGACAGTGTAGCCATGACAGTGTAGGCATGACAGTGTAGGCATGACAGTGTAGGCATGACTGTAGGCATGACAGTGTAGATATGACAGTGTAGGCATGACAGTGTAGGCATGACAGTGTAGGCATGACAGTGTAGGCATGACAGTGTAGGCAGTGTAGGCATGACAGTGTGGGCAGTGTAGGCATGACAGTGTAGGCATGACAGTGTAGACATGACAGTGTAGGCATGACAGTGTGCATGACAGTGTAGGCATGACAGTGTAGGCATGACAGTGTAGACATGACAGTGTAGGCATGACAGTGTAGGCATGACAGTGTAGGCATGACAGTGTAGGCATGACAGTGTAGGCATGACAGTGTAGGCATGACAGTGTAGGCATGACAGTGTGGGCATGACAGTGTAGGCATGACAGTGTAGGCATCACAGTGTAGGCATGACAGTGTAGGCATGACAGTGTAGACATGACAGTGTAGGCATGACAGTGTAGGCATGACAGTGAAGGCATGACAGTGTAGGCATGACAGTGTAGGCATGACAGTGTGGGCATGACAGTGTAGGCAGTGTAGGCATGACAGTGTGGGCATGACAGTGTAGGCATGACAGTGTAGGCATGACAGTGTAGGCATGACAGTGTAGGCATGACAGTGTAGGCATGACAGTGTAGGCAGTGTAGGTATGACAGTGTAGGCATGACAGTGTAGGCATGACAGTGTAGACATGACAGTGTAGGCATGACAGTGTAGGCAGTGTAGGCATGACAGTGTAGGCAGTGTAGGCATGACAGTGTGGGCATGACAGTGTAGGCATGACAGTGTAGGCAGTGTGGGCATGGCAGTGTAGGCAGTGTAGGCATGACAGTGTGGGCATGACAGTGTAGGCATGACAGTGTAGGCATGACGGTGTAGGCATGACAGTGTAGGCATGACAGTGTAGGCAGTGTAGGTATGACAGTGTAGGCATGACAGTGTAGGCACGACAGTGTAGGCATGATAGTGTAGACATGACAGTGTAGGCATGACAGTGTAGGCATGACAGTGTAGACATGACAGTGTAGGCATGACTGTGTAGACATGACAGTGTAGGCATGACAGTGTAGGCATGACAGTGTAGGCATGACAGTGTAGGCAGTGTAGGCATGACAGTGTAGGCATGACAGTGTATACATGACAGTGTAGGCATGACAGTGTAGGCATGTCAGTGTAGGCATGACAGTGTAGACATGACAGTGTAGGCATGACAGTGTAGGCATGACAGTGTAGGCAGTGTAGGCATGACAGTGTGGGCAGTGTAGGCATGACAGTGTAGGCATGACAGTGTAGGCATGACAGTGTAGGCATGACAATGTAGGCATGACAGTGTGGGCATGACAGTGTAGGCAGTGTAGGCATGACAGTGTAGGCATGACAGTGTAGGCATGACAGTGTAGGCATGACAGTGTGGGCATGACAGTGTAGGCATGACAGTGTGGGCATGACAGTTTAGGCATGACAGCGTAGGCATGACAGTGTAGGCATGACAGTGTAGACATGACAGTGTAAGCATGACAGTGTAGGCATGACAGTGTAGGCATGACAGTGTAGGCATGACAATGTAGGCATGACAGTGTAGGCATGACAGTGTGGGCATGACAGTGTAGGCATGACAGTGTGGGCATGACAGTGTGGACATGACAGTGTAGGCATGACAGTGTGGGCATGACAGTGTGGGCATGACAATGTAGGCAGTGTAGGCATGACAGTGTAGGCATGACAGTGTAGGCATGACAGTGTGGGCATGACAGTGTAGGCATGACAGTGTAGGGATGACGGTGTGGGCATGACAGTGTAGGCATGACAGTGTAGGCATGTCAGTGTATGCAGTGTAGGCATGACAGTGTAGGCATGACAGTGTAGGCAGTGTAGGCATGACAGTGTAGACATGACAGTGTAGGCATGACAGTGTAGGCAGTGTGGGCATGACAGTGTAGGCATGACAGTGTAGGCATGACAGTGTAGACATGACAGTGTAGGCATGACAGTGTAGACATGACAGTGTAGGCATGACAGTGTAGACATGACAGTGTAGGCATGACAGTGTAGACATGACAGTGTAGGCATGACAGTGTAGGCATGACAGTGTAGGCATGACAGTGTAGGCATGACAGTGTAGGCAGTGTAGGCATGACAGTTTAGGCATGACAGTGTAGACATGACAGTGTAGGCATGACAGTGTAGGCATGTCAGTGTAGGCATGACAGTGTAGACATGACAGTGTAGGCATGACAGTGTAGGCATGACAGTGTAGGCAGTGTAGGCATGACAGTGTGGGCAGTGTAGGCATGACAGTGTAGGCAGTGTAGGCATGACAGTGTGGGCATGACAGTGTAGGCATGACAGTGTAGGCATGATGGCAGTGTAGCAGTGTAGGCATGACAGTGTGGGCATGACAGTGTAGGCATGACAGTGTAGGCATGACGGTGTAGGCATGACAGTGTAGGCATGACAGTGTAGGCAGTGTAGGTATGACAGTGTAGGCATGACAGTGTAGGCACGACAGTGTAGGCATGATAGTGTAGACATGACAGTGTAGGCATGACAGTGTAGGCATGACAGTGTAGACATGACAGTGTAGGCATGACTGTGTAGACATGACAGTGTAGGCATGACAGTGTAGGCATGACAGTGTAGGCATGACAGTGTAGGCAGTGTGGTGACAGTGTAGGCATGACAGTGTATACATGACAGTGTAGGCATGACAGTGTAGGCATGTCAGTGTAGGCATGACAGTGTAGACATGACAGTGTAGGCATGACAGTGTAGGCATGACAGTGTAGGCAGTGTGGCATGACAGTGTGGGCAGTGTAGGCATGACAGTGTAGGCATGACAGTGTAGGCATGACAGTGTAGGCATGACAATGTAGGCATGACAGTGGGGCATGACAGTGTAGGCAGTGTAGGCATGACAGTGTAGGCATGACAGTGTAGGCATGACAGTGTAGGCATGACAGTGTGGGCATGACAGTGTAGGCATGACAGTGTGGGCATGACAGTTTAGGCATGACAGCGTAGGCATGACAGTGTAGGCATGACAGTGTAGACATGACAGTGTAAGCATGACAGTGTAGGCATGACAGTGTAGGCATGACAGTGTAGGCATGACAATGTAGGCATGACAGTGTAGGCATGACAGTGTGGGCATGACAGTGTAGGCATGACAGTGTGGGCATGACAGTGTGGACATGACAGTGTAGGCATGACAGTGTGGGCATGACAGTGTGGGCATGACAATGTAGGCAGTGTAGGCATGACAGTGTAGGCATGACAGTGTAGGCATGACAGTGTGGGCATGACAGTGTAGGCATGACAGTGTAGGGATGACGGTGTGGGCATGACAGTGTAGGCATGACAGTGTAGGCATGTCAGTGTATGCAGTGTAGGCATGACAGTGTAGGCATGACAGTGTAGGCAGTGTAGGCATGACAGTGTAGACATGACAGTGTAGGCATGACAGTGTAGGCAGTGTAGGCATGACAGTGTAGGCATGACAGTGTAGGCATGCAGTGTAGGCATGACAGTGTAGGCATGACAGTGTAGGCATGACAGTGTAGGCATGACAGTGTAGACATGACAGTGTAGGCATGACAGTGTAGACATGACAGTGTAGGCATGACAGTGTAGGCATGACAGTGTAGGCATGACAGTGTAGGCATGACAGTGTAGGCAGTGTAGGCATGACAGTTTAGGCATGACAGTGTAGACATGACAGTGTAGGCATGACAGTGTAGGCATGTCAGTGTAGGCATGACAGTGTAGACATGACAGTGTAGGCATGACAGTGTAGGCATGACAGTGTAGGCAGTGTAGGCATGACAGTGTGGGCAGTGTAGGCATGACAGTGTAGGCATGACAGTGTAGACATGACAGTGTGGGCATGACAGTGTAGGCATGACAGTGTAGGCATGACAGTGTATGACAGTGTAGGCATGACAGTGTAGGCATGACAGTGTAGGCATGACAGTGTAGGCATGACAGTGTAGGCATGACAGTGTAGGCAGTGTAGGTATGACAGTGTAGGCATGACAGTGTAGGCATGACAGTGTAGGCATGACAGTGTAGACATGACAGTGTAGGCATGACAGTGTAGGCAGTGTAGGCATGACAGTGTAGGCATGACAGTGTAGGCAGTGTAGGCATGACAGTGTAGGCATGACAGTGTAGGCATGACAGTGTAGACATGACAGTGTAGGCATGACAGTGTAGGCATGACAGTGTAGACATGACAGTGTAGGCATGACAGTGTAGGCATGACAGTGTAGACATGACAGTGTAGACATGACAGTGTAGGCATGACAGTGTAGGCATGACAGTGTAGACATGACAGTGTAGGCATGACAGTGTAGGCAGTATAGGCATGACAGTGTAGGCATGACAGTGTAGGTATGACCGTGTAGACATGACAGTGTAGGCATGACAGTGTAGGCATGACAGTGTAGGTATGACAGTGTAGGCAGTGTAGGCATGACAGTGTAGGCAGTGTAGACATGACAGTGTAGGCATGACAGTGTAGGCATGACAGTGTAGCCATGACAGTGTAGGCATGACAGTGTAGGCATGACAGTGTAGGCATGACAGTGTAGGCATGACAGTGTAGGGCATGACTGTGTAGACATGACAGTGTAGGCATGACAGTGTAGGCATGACAGTGTAGGCATGACAGTGTGGGCATGACAGTGTGGGCATGACAGTGTAGGCATGACAGTGTAGGCATGACAGTGTAGATATGACAGTGTAGGCATGACAGTGTAGGCATGACAGTGTAGGCATGACAGTGTAGGCATGACAGTGTAGGCATGACAGTGTAGGCATGACAGTGTAGGCATGACAGTGTAGGCATGACAGTGTAGACATGACAGTGTAGGCATGACAGTGTGGGCATGACAGTGTGGGCATGACAGTGTGGGCATGACAGTGTAGGCATGACAGTGTAGGCATGATAGTGTGGGCATGACAGTGTAGGCATGACAGTGTAGGCATGACAGTGTAGATATGACAGTGTAGGCATGACAGTGTATGCATGACAGTGTAGGCATGACAGTGTAGGCATGACAGTGTAGGCAGTGTAGGCATGACAGTGTAGGCATGACAGTGTAGGTATGACAGTGTAGGCATGACAGTGTAGGCATGACCGTGTATGCATGACAGTGTAGGCAGTGTAGGCATGACAGTGTAGGCATGACAGTGTAGGCAGTGTAGGCATGACAGTGTAGACATGACAGTGTAGGCATGACATTGTAGACAGTGTGGGCATGATAGTGTAGGCATGACAGTGTAGGCATGACAGTGTAGGCATGACAGTGTAGGCATGACAGTGTAGACATGACAGTGTAGGCATGACAGTGTAGGCATGACAGTGTGGGCATGACAGTGTGGGCATGACAGTGTAGGCAGTGTAGGCATGACAGTGTAGGCATGACAGTGTAGGCATGACAGTGTAGACATGACAGTGTAGGCATGACAGTGTAGGCATGACAGTGTAGGCATGACAGTGTAGGCATGACAGTGTAGGCATGACAGTGTAGACATGACAGTGTAGGCATGACAGTGTAGGCATGACAGTGTAGGCATGACAGTGTGGGCATGACAGTGTGGGCATGACAGTGTAGGCATGACAGTGTAGATATGACAGTGTAGGCATGACAGTGTAGGCATGACAGTGTAGGCATGACAGTGTAGGCATGACAGTGTAGACATGACAGTGTAGGCATGACAGTGTGGGCATGACAGTGTAGGCATGACAGTGTGGGCATGACAGTGTAGGCATGACAGTGTAGGCATGATAGTGTGGGCATGACAGTGTAGGCATGACAGTGTAGGCATGACAGTGTAGATATGACAGTGTAGGCATGACAGTGTATGCATGACAGTGTAGGCATGACAGTGTAGGCATGACAGTGTAGGCATGACAGTGTAGGCATGACAGTGTAGGCATGACAGTGTAGGTATGACAGTGTAGGCATGACAGTGTAGGCATGACCGTGTATGCATGACAGTGTAGGCAGTGTAGGCATGACAGTGTAGGCATGACAGTGTAGGCAGTGTAGGCATGACAGTGTAGACATGACAGTGTAGGCATGACAGTGTAGACAGTGTGGGCATGACAGTGTAGGCATGACAGTGTAGGCATGACAGTGTAGGCATGACAGTGTAGACATGACAGTGTAGGCATGACAGTGTAGACATGACAGTATAGGCATGACAATGTAGGCATGACAGTGTAGGCATGACAGTGTAGGCATGACAGTGTAGACATGACAGTGTAGGCATGACAGTGTAGGCTTGACAGTGTAGGCATGACAGTGTAGACATGACAGTGTAGGCATGACAGTGTAGGCATGACAGTGTAGGCAGTGTAGGCATGACAGTGTATGCATGACAGTGTAGACATGACAGTGTAGGCATGACAGTGTAGGCATGACAGTGTAGGCATGACAGTGTAGACATGACAGTGTAGGCATGACAGTGTAGGCATGACAGTGTAGGCATGACAGTGTAGGCATGCCAGTGTAGGCATGACAGTGTAGGCAGTGTAGGCATGACAGTGTAGGCATGACAGTGTAGACATGACAGTGTAGGCATGACAGTGTAGGCATGACAGTGTGGGCATGACAGTGTAGGCATGACAGTGTAGGCATGACAGTGTAGGCATGACAGTGTAGGCATGACAGTGTAGGCATGACAGTGTAAGCATGACAGTGTAGGCATGACAGTGTGGGCATGGCAGTGTAGGCATGACAGTGTGGGCATGACAGTGTAGGCAGTGTAGGCATGACAGTGTGGGCATGACAGTGTAGGCATGATAGTGTAGGCAGTGTAGGCATGACAGTGTAGGCATGACAGTGTAGGCATGACAGTGTAGGCAGTGTAGGCATGACAGTGTAGGCATGACAGTGTAGACATGACAGTGTAGGCATGACAGTGTAGGCAGTGTAGGCATGACAGTGTAGGCAGTGTAGGCATGACAGTGTAGGCATGACAGTGTAGACATGACAGTGTAGGCATGACAGTGTAGGCATGACAGTGTAGACATGACAGTGTAGGCATGACAGTGTAGGCATGACAGTGTAGACATGACAGTGTAGGCAGTGTAGGCATGACAGTGTAGGCATGACAGTGTAGGCAGTGTAGGCATGACAGTGTAGGCATGACAGTGTAGACATGACAGTGTAGACATGACAGTGTAGGCATGACAGTGTAGGCATGACAGTGTAGGCCCCGCACGCTTGATTTGAAACTGCACTCATGTATAAAGCACAGTAGAAACCACCGATAAAGACTTCAAAAGATGTGCACGCCATACAACAAAAATGATGGCACATTACCGAGCAAAGAATGGAAGCATCATGGTTTACCTGTGGCTTAAGCACCAATTTTGTCATCAAGGTAAATATACTGGCAAAACCCACAGGAGTACATACTGAAATACAAACAAACATCATGCACATTTCAACATCTTCCGCAACAAGAAAACCCACGCTTGTAACAAAATTTGGTATGTGATAGCATAACCATTTATACAAATACTAAGGTATAAATAAACTTCATCTTCAAAAATAAATAACGGTTGTTAATACATAATAGAGGTGGGGTATGTAAAAATACAATAATGACAAGCGTAGCGTCTCACTTTTGCATGTATTTCTGAACGAGAGAAATAGCATGGCACACAGATACACATTTAATGTCCTTCAAGCGTAGCGTCTCACTTTTGCATGTATTTCTGAACGAGAGAAATAGCATGGCACACAGATACACATTTAATGTCCGAAATTCACAAAACAATATAAATAAACATAACATTATTAACATTTTCGTTTTTAAGACCAGTTTTCGGAAAACAGTTTCGACATTTATTTAATTTTTACAACCAGTATCAGAAGTTTTTCATGAAAGCTTTATGAATACATAATTTCTCCATGAAAGCTTTATGAATACATAATTTCTCCATGAAAGCTTTATGAATACATAATTTCTTCATGAAAGCTTTATTTATATCTAATTTCTCATGAAAGCTTTATTGATATCTAATTTCTCCATGAAAGCTTTATTGATATCTAATTTCTCCATGAAAGCTTTATTGATATCTAATTTCTCCATGAAAGCTTTATGAATACATAATTTCTTTCTACATAGCTTTATGGATAGCTAATTTCCTTCAATTTCGCACACTTTGTTTGCATGCTTCACATACTTGCTGTGTATTGGTTGACAAATGGCTTGAGACGACATAGATATACTAGTGAGGACATCATAATAAAGTAAATGTATTTGTTTACATCAGGTGTGTTATATATATCGCACTAACACTGTGGAAGACAAGCCATTGTGATCATCATCGAGGACACTTGCAATGAATGCCCATGAATCTCCTGCAATATCACCGGGTACAGCGTGACAGAGCCTAACTGCTCGCCGATTATTTTTCTTATGAACATGCATACATGTATTATTATTCTATTGAATAATATCATCAGTCTCAAAAACATTGCAAACAATTTTTATATATATTAATCGGGCTTGCTGAATACAGTATTTGATTTTCCAGTTGTTCACCAACAAATAGTTGCATTTCAGAAGATTGCTGATTTATAATTTTGAGAAATCTGCAATAATTTTCTGTATGTGAAATTTGCACATTTTCAGATGTAGTAATAATTTCATAATCCGAGAAACAACATTCCGTGAAATTCCTAGCATGTATCAATAATCTGAGTAAGCTACAATGTGACCACAGGCCCCGAGGTTATAAAACTGTTCTCTAATCTCAAACTCTAACTTAATGAATTTCATTGGTTGAGTCTGAGTTTTACACCCAGCAGAACCAATCAGAAGCATGAGTCTGAGCTTGAGATTGGAGAAAAGTTTTATAACCTCTGGGCCTCTGGATGACCAATCAAACTCCATTTGATCAAGCGTGGTGGTTTGTTTGAAGCTTGCAAACAGTCACTTGTGAATATAATGTTGATTTTACAACAGGGGGATTGATGGTATGATTAAAAAAAACATAAACAAGATACGGAACCAATGAATATTGTCGTAAATATCGTATTATTTTTTCGAAACAAACACATTATCCCAATTGATATTCATAGAGATTACATTAAGCACACAAATATCAATTGGACATCGTAAAATAGCGACGTAACGCATCGTGAAACATGCAATTTCTCCCAAACTAAAATGGTCGGAAGCGTAGAGACACATATGTTGGTGATAAATTGGTGGAATTCCAGGCATTTTGGTGGAATTCCAGGCATTTTGACACTGAATTTGGGCAATTTCATAGGACAAATGTAATGGATAAGAATATTAGTAGGGAAATACGATATTCACGATTGATGACAGGCATGCCTATACTGCCTAAACTGTCATGCCTGATAGGGGTGCCGAACCTTGTTTATGCTTTAAATTGGTTTTACTTGTTTCAACCCAATTATACTATGAAAGCAATGTTATGTCCCCCTGTGGTTTTGCTGCAATGTGCCAAATGTCAACCATTTTCAGAAAATAAAGCTCATTGACATCATAGAATAAGTATTAATTGGACAGTTGTTTGTGTTGATGCTTATGGTGTAACTGATTCAATTAAATGGGATCTCTCACCTTCATCAATTAGTCGTGAAATGACAAATGGTCATAGAACATATTTGACATCGCTAACAGCAATGTGTGCCGGTAATTGGCCAAAATGGGAACGTTCTCGCCTCTAGTGTGAAATTTAATAAAGGAAAATCATGATGATTGGGCGTTTAGCAAACATCTAATAATAAAATACTGTACCTGTAATTTTAGGAAAAGAATTAAGTAATTTATATCAATTGATATTATACAGGTAAATTATCGACAGTCACCGCGATTCCTGGAGCACATATTTTATGGCAATCATTCCAAATTATTTGCCGAGTTGTCATCGCGATGCAGCGAAGATGTTAGCATGGTGTTAGCATTGACAGGGAGTTAATGTCACCGCGATGCAGCGACGATGTTAGCATGATGTTAGCATTGACAGGGAGTTAATGTCACCACGATGCAGCGACGATGTTAGCATGATGTTAGCATTGACAGGGAGTTAATGTCACCGCGATGCAGCGACGATGTTAGCATGGTGTTAGCATTGACAGGGAGTTAATGTCACCGCGATGCAGCGGCGATGTTAGCATGATGTTAGCATTGACAGGGAGTTAATGTCACCGCGATGCAGCGACGATGTTAGCATGATGTTAGCATTGACAGGGAGTTAATGTCACCGCGATGCAGCGACGATGTTAGCATGATGTTAGCATTGACAGGGAGTTAATGTCACCGCGATGCAGCGACGATGTTAGCATGATGTTAGCATTGACAGGGAGTTAATGTCACCGCGATGCAGCGACGATGTTAGCATGATGTTAGCATTGACAGGGAGTTAATGTCACCGCGATGCAGCGACGATGTTAGCATGATGTTAGCATTGACAGGGAGTTAATGTCACCGCGATGCAGCGACGATGTTAGCATGATGTTAGCATTGACAGGGAGTTAATGTCACCGCGATGCAGCGACGATGTTAGCATGATGTTAGCATTGACAGGGAGTTAATGTCACCGCGATGCAGCGACGATGTTAGCATGATGTTAGCATTGACAGGGAGTTAATGTCACCGCGATGCAGCGACGATGTTAGCATGATGTTAGCATTGACAGGGAGTTAATGTCACCGCGATGCAGCGACGATGTTAGCATGATGTTAGCATTGACAGGGAGTTAATGTCACCGCAATGGGAGCGTAATACGTCATATCTGCACCCCACGGCCGTGTGGTAAATGTAAATATGAAAAGATAAGTAGTGTATCTTCACCAATATTAAGTCCCCATTCGGTCGGTTGTGTTAACAACACAGTAAACGCAGCAGGGGAGGAGCTATCACGAGACTGACAGAAGTGGACGGTACTATGCGGATAAAGCTGTGAAAATTGGCTAAAACAGCTGTTGACAAAGACGAGTTTATATTGTATACATAGGCTGGCTGCACAGCAGCACTCATGTATTTGTCATTATCAACAAAACAGGTTGGTGTGGTAACGGAAAATATTAAATGTACCCTAAATTTCCACACACACACACACCACACCACACCACACCACACCACACCACACCACACCACACCACACCACACCACACCACACCACACCACACCACACCACACCACACCACACCACACCACACACCACACCACACCACACACACACACACACACACACACTAAACAGCACAATTGTATTGTATATCACAATAAACGCAATGCAGGTTAACTTTATTCCTTAAATAAATTGGCATTATTGACGAGCTACGAAACAGCACTCGGTACTTACACAGTAGTAACAGCACACCCAGGAATGATATGCAGGAATACAGATACGGTAGGTAGATATGCCAGATGTCTGAAACAGAGAGGAAAACATCTCCATTTACATCTACTCTTTTTACGGTTAAAGAGGATGAAATACCTGACAACATTTTGTAAATAATTTTAAGACTGTTGACATACAAAAATGTATAAAATAAAATTTGCATATACGTATTACAATGCAAATTTTTACATTCCAACATCAATGTTGAGAGTACTTTCTATGTAAAAAGACATCAATTAATATCACATTATAAATAGAATATTTTAATAATAATTCTATGTTGGCCTGATCATACCTCACAAATCAACTTGGTACAGATACTTTTATTTCCTCCATTTCTAAAGAAAATATATATATACTGATTAATGTGACTGCGTGTATCATTGTCAAACAGAGCTGTCAGCACCCAAGATACAACAAACACGGATACTCACCTGACAGTGTGTCGTGACTGCGTGTATCATTGTCAAACAGAGCTGTCAGCACACAAGATACAACAAACACGGATACTCACCTGACAGTGTGTCGCGACTGCATGTATCATTGTCAAACAGAGCTGTCAGCACACGAGATACAACAAACACGGATACTCACCTGACAGTGTGTCGTGACTGCGTGTATCATTGTCAAACAGAGCTGTCAGCACCCACGATACAACAAACACGGATACTCACCTGACAGTGTGTCGTGACTGCGTGTATCATTGTCAAACAGAGCTGTCAGCACACAAGATACAACAAACACGGATACTCACCTGACAGTGTGTCGTGACTGCATGTATCATTGTCAAACAGAGCTGTCAGCACACAAGATACAACAAACACGGATACTCACCTGACAGTGTGTCGTGACTGTGTGTATCATTGTCAAACAGAGCTGTCAGCACCCACGATACAACAAACACGGATACTCACCTGACAGTGTGTCGTGACTGCGTGTATCATTGTCAAACAGAGCTGTCAGCACACAAGATACAACAAACACGGATACTCACCTGACAGTGTGTCGTGACTGCATGTATCATTGTCAAACAGAGCTGTCAGCACACAAGATACAACAAACACGGATACTCACCTGACAGTGTGTCGTGACTGCATGTATCATTGCCAAACAGAGCTGTCAGCACACAAGATACAACAAACACGGATACTCACCAGACAGTGTGTCGTGACTGCATGTATCATTGTCAAACAGAGCTGTCAGCACACAAGATACAACAAACACGGATACTCACCTGACAGTGTGTCGTGACTGTGTGTATCATTGTCAAACAGAGCTGTCAGCACCCACGATACAACAAACACGGATACTCACCTGACAGTGTGTCGTGACTGCGTGTATCATTGTCAAACAGAGCTGTCAGCACACAAGATACAACAAACACGGATACTCACCTGACAGTGTGTCGTGACTGCGTGTATCATTGTCAAACAGAGCTGTCAGCACACACGATACAACAAACACGGATACTCACCTGACAGTGTGTCGTGACTGCGTGTATCATTGTCAAACAGAGCTGTCAGCACCCAAGATACAACAAACACGGATACTCACCTGACAGCATGTTGTGACTGTGTGTATCTTTGCGAAACAGAGCTGTCAGCACCTAAGATACAACAAACACGGATACTCACCTGACAGTGTGTTGTGACTGTGTGTATCATTGTCAAACAGAGCTGTCAGCACCCAAGATACAACAAACACGGATACTCACCTGACAGTGTGTCGTGACTGCGTGTATCATTGTCAAACAGAGCTGTCATCACCCAAGATACAACAAACACAGATACTCACCTGACAGTGTATCGTGACTGTGTGTATCATTGTCAAATAGAGCTGTCAGCACCCAGGATACAACAAACACGGATACTCACCTGACAGTGTGTCGTGACTGTGTGTATCATTGTCAAACAGAGCTGTCAGCACCCAAGATACAACAAACACGGATACTCACCTGACAGTGTGTCGTGACTGCGTGTGTCATTGTCAAACAGAGCTATTAGCACCCAAGATACAACAAACACGGATACTCACCTGACAGTGTGTCGTGACTGCGTGTGTCATTGTCAAACAGAGCTATTAGCACCCAAGATACAACAAACACGGATACTCACCTGACAGTGTGTCGTGACTGCGTGTATCATTGTCAAACAGAGCTATTAGCACCCAAGATACACCAAACACGGATACCGCCAACAATACCAGCATCACTGTTGTTTCTTTGATTCTTGCCATTATTCCCTGAACAAAAAAATAGAACAGCAGGAATACAAAATAGAACAGCAGGGATACAAAATAGAACAAATCTGACTGAAATAATATAATGTAATTTGTATCTACAGTACTGTATATATAACTGTGGTGCCATTTGTTAAGAGTTTTTCTAGTTTTGTATTGGCGATGTCTTGGCACATTTCATTTATGGTATCAGGTAAAATACACAATCTTTGCTAAGTTTAACGATCATTTATTTTTGACCATAAACACGGGAACATAAACATACAATGCAAATATCAGCCGCAAATCCGTAAAAACCAGAAGCCTGTATCAAAAATCTGCACCTCTTAATATTCAATAATTTCTCACCAAAAACGCTGGGCATTACATGAAATATCATAATATACAATATCCTGTGTGTGGTGCTCCGCCATAGATGTACATGTACAAGGTACATAGATGTACAAGGTATATAGATGTACAAGGTATATAGATGTACATGTACAAGGTATATAGATGTACATGTACAAGGTATATAGATGTACAAGGTATATAGATGTACAAGGTATATAGATGTACAAGGTATATAGATGTACAAGGTATATAGATGTACATGTACAAGGTATATAGATGTACAAGGTATATAGATGTACATGTACAAGGTATATAGATGTACAAGGTACATAGATGTACAAGGTATATAGATGTACAAGGTATATAGATGTACATGGTACATAGATGTACAAGGTATATAGATGTACATGGTACATAGATGTACAAGGTATATAGATGTACAAGGTATATAGATGTACAAGGTACATAGATGTACAAGGTACATAGATGTACAAGGTACATAGATGTACAAGGTATATAGATGTACAAGGTATATAGATGTACAAGGTATATAGATGTACAAGGTATATAGATGTACAAGGTATATATATGTACAAGGTACATAGATGTACAAGGTACATAGATGTACAAGGTACATAGATGTACAAGGTACATAGATGTACATGTACAAGGTATATAGATGTACATGTACAAGGTATATAGATGTACAAGGTACATATATGTACAAGGTATATAGATGTACAAGGTATATAGATGTACAAGGTATATAGATGTACAAGGTACATAGATGTACAAGGTATATAGATGTACAAGGTATATAGATGTACAAGGTACATAGATGTACAAGGTATATAGATGTACAAGGTACATAGATGTACAAGGTATATAGATGTACAAGGTATATAGATGTACATTTACAAGGTATATAGATGTACATGTACAAGGTATATAGATGTACAAGGTATATAGATGTACAAGGTACATAGATGTACAAGGTATATAGATGTACAAGGTATATAGATGTACAAGGTATATAGATGTACATGTACAAGGTATATAGATGTACAAGGTATATAGATGTACAAGGTATATAGATGTACAAGGTACATAGATGTACAAGGTATATAGATGTACAAGGTACATAGATGTACAAGGTATATAGATGTACAAGGTACATAGATGTACAAGGTATATAGATGTACAAGGTACATATATGTACAAGGTACATAGATGTACAAGGTACATAGATGTACAAGGTATATAGATGTACAAGGTACATAGATGTACAAGGTACATAGATGTACAAGGTATATAGATGTACAAGGTACATAGATGTACAAGGTACATAGATGTACAAGGTACATAGATGTACAAGGTACATAGATGTACAAGGTATATAGATGTACAAGGTACATAGATGTACAAGGTACATAGATGTACAAGGTATATAGATGTACAAGGTATATAGATGTACAAGGTACATAGATGTACAAGGTACATAGATGTACAAGGTATATAGATGTACAAGGTACATAGATGTACAAGGTATATAGATGTACATGTACAAGGTACATAGATGTACAAGGTATATAGATGTACAAGGTACATAGATGTACAAGGTATATAGATGTACAAGGTATATAGATGTACATGTACAAGGTACATAGATGTACAAGGTATATAGATGTACATGTACAAGGTACATAGATGTACAAGGTATATAGATGTACATGTACAAGGTACATAGATGTACAAGGTATATAGATGTACATGTACAAGGTATATAGATGTACAAGGTACATAGATGTACATGTACAAGGTATATAGATGTACAAGGTACATAGATGTACAAGGTACATAGATGTACAAGGTATATAGATGTACAAGGTATATAGATGTACAAGGTATATAGATGTACAAGGTACATAGATGTACAAGGTATATAGATGTACAAGGTATATAGATGTACAAGGTATATAGATGTACAAGGTATATAGATGTACAAGGTATATAGATGTACAAGGTATATAGATGTACAAGGTATATATATGTACAAAGTATATAGATGTACATGTACAAGGTACATAGATGTACAAGGTATATAGATGTACAAGGTATATATATGTACAAGGTATATAGATGTACATGTACAAGGTACATAGATGTACAAGGTACATAGATGTACATGTACAAGGTATATAGATGTACAAGGTATATAGATGTACAAGGTATATAGATGTACAAGGTACATAGATGTACAAGGTATATAGATGTACATGTACAAGGTATATAGATGTACAAGGTATATAGATGTACAAGGTATATAGATGTACAAGGTATATAGATGTACAAGGTATATAGATGTACAAGGTATATAGATGTACAAGGTATATAGATGTACAAGGTATATAGATGTACATGTACAAGGTATATAGATGTACAAAGTATATAGATGTACATGTACAAGGTACATAGATGTACAAGGTATATAGATGTACAAGGTATATAGATGTACATGTACAAGGTATATAGATGTACAAGGTATATAGATGTACATGTACAAGGTACATAGATGTACATGTAGTTACATTATAGACAACGGAGCAAGTTTCGCAGATAAAGTAAAACGTAACAAGTAATCAAATTTATTCGTAGCTAAAATTAAACCAACATTCAGCTTGGCAAGAGAAACGCCAATAAATCTACTATAGCATAGAAATGTAATCAGTGACATCACACATTTCTGACAAGTTTAATCATTTTCGTTGTAATTTAAATCGGAAAAGCAATAACCATTATAATGCAAACAAACAATTTTGTTTCACAAGTATACGATTGAGTACCCTTGTATGTGCAGTGGTTAGTCCATGTTGTCAACACGTTATCAAACAAACCATTGAGTACCCTTGTATGTGCAGTGGTTAGTCCATGTTGTCAACACGTTATCAAACAAACCATTGAGTACCCTTGTATGTGCAGTGGTTAGTCCATGTTGTCAACACGTTATCAAACAAACCATTGAGTACCCTTGTATGTGCAGTGGTTAGTCCATGTTGTCAACACGTTATCAAACAAACCATTGAGTACCCTTGTATGTGCAGTGGTTAGTCCATGTTGTCAACACGTTATCAAACAAACCATTGAGTACCCTTGTATGTGCAGTGGTTAGTCCATGTTGTCAACACGTTATCAAACAAACCATTGAGTACCCTTGTATGTGCAGTGGTTAGTCCATGTTGTCAACACGTTATCAAACAAACCATTGAGTACCCTTGTATGTGCAGTGGTTAGTCCATGTTGTCAACACGTTATCAAACAAACCATTGAGTACCCTTGTATGTGCAGTGGTTAGTCCATGTTGTCAACACGTTATCAAACAAACCATTGAGTACCCTTGTATGTGCAGTGGTTAGCCATGTTGTCAACACGTTATCAAACAAACCATTGAGTACCCTTGTATGTGCAGTGGTTAGCCATGTTGTCAACACGTTATCAAACAAACCCGAGATTATTAACGATTCCTTTGTGAAAACCAGACAGTAGTTACTATTATAGTGCCTTATGATAATATTACTAGTATACATGTAGGAATGACAACCCAAATTATATATAGATTGTTTATTTGTTTGGGTTTTCAATTGTTCATACAAACAATAATACACTGTATGTGAGTGTCCCATAGACTGTATGTGAGTGTCTCATAGACTGTATGTGAGTGTCCCATACACTGTATGTGAGTGTCCCATACACTGTATGTGAGTGTCCCATAGACTGTATGTGAGTGTCCCATACACTGTATGTGAGTGTCCCATACACTGTATGTGAGTGTCCCATAGACTGTATGTGAGTGTCCCATAGACTGTATGTGAGTGTCCCATACACTGTATGTGAGTGTCCCATAGACTGTATGTGAGTGTCCCATACACTGTATGTGAGTGTCCCATACACTGTATGTGAGTGTCCCATAGACTGTATGTGAGTGTCCCATAGACTGTATGTGAGTGTCTCATAAACTGTTTGTGAGGGTCCCGTGCACTGTATGCAAGTGTCACGTACACTGTATGTGAGTGTCTCGTACACTGTATGCAAGTGTACCGTACACTGTATGTGAGTGTCTCATACACTGTATGCAAGTGTCCCGTACACTGTATGTGAGTGTCTCATACACTGTATGCAAGTGTACCGTACACTGTATGTGAGTGTCTCATAAACTGTTTGTGAGGGTCCTGTGCACTGTATGCAAGTGTCCCGTACACAGTATGTGAGTGTCTCATAAACTGTTTGTGAGGGTCCTGTGCACTGTATGCAAGTGTACCGTACACTGTATGTGAGTGTCTCATAAACTGTTTGTGAGGGTCCTGTGCTCTGTATGCAAGTGTCCCGTACACAGTATGTGAGTGTCTCATAAACTGTTTGTGAGGGTCCTGTGCACTGTATGCAAGTGTACCGTACACTGTATGTGAGTGTCCCGTACACTGTATGTGAGTGTCTCATAAACTGTTTGTGAGGGTCCCGTGCACTGTATGCAAGTGTCCCGTACACAGTATGTGAGTGTCTCATAAACTGTTTGTGAGGGTCCCGTGCACTGTATGCAAGTGTACCGTACACTGTATGTGAGTGTCTCATAAACTGTTTGTGAGGGTCCTGTGCACTGTATGCAAGTGTCCCGTACACTGGATGTGTGTGTCCCGTGCACTGTATGCAAGTGTCCCGTACACTGGATGTGTGTCCCATGCACTGTATGCAAGTGCCCCGTACACTGGATGTGTGTGTCCCACGCTCTGTATGTGTGTGTCCCATGCTCTATATGTGTGTGTCCCATACACTGTATGTGTGTGTCCCATGCTCTATATGTGTGTGTCCCATACACTGTATGTGTGTGTTCCATGCACTGTATGTGAGTGCCCTGTGCACTGTATGCAAGTGCCCCGTACACTGGATGTGTGTGTCCCATACACTGTATGTGTGTGTTCCATGCTCTGTATGTGAGTGCCCTGTGCACTGTATGCAAGTGCCCTGTACACTGTATGTACACAAAATTTATCACATTTAAGCAAATCACAGTTCCAACATTCTAATTCATACGTAATTTTGTCATAATTAATTCAAGATTTCTTTTAATATACATGTATATAGATGTATTGGTAAGTATTGCATCGACATCAAGGTTGTTTCATAAACGTTCCCCTCTGCTTTCCCAACCTCTGTTATTTCGTTTTACCAGGTATAAATCGTTTTTAGAAGCCTCTCGTCTGACCTCCTTTGAAGTTTCATGTGTAATAGGAAGACTTCAATCTTTGACTTTACCAAAACAAGAGTTCCAATCCATGTCATATTTTAAACAGACAGGCACATGACTTGTCCCCTCTAAAATGGACAAGCCCTGATTTAATATGGACAAGCCCAGATTCAAAGTGGACAGGCCCCTATATAAACATGTTGATATATTCTATTGTAGAGTAGCTTTTCTTAAATCCCCCTCTCTCATTTACCCATAAATATGGCAACAGTCGGTGGGAACCCTGACTACATGCTTTATATTGAACCATTTGGATTTTGCAAATGATCTGATACGCCCACATACAAGCTGCCTAAAACAATACTGGTTACACATTTCATGCAACATTGTTTCCCACAGCAAAACCGAATGCTCTGGGGAAAATATTGAAGATCCATGTGGTGGCAAAAAGCACACACAACCACATAAATTGGTTTCATCACCCCAGAATATTACCCAAAGTTTCATCTGTGGAGTTATGTAGTACATTGCAGAAATTATATGTATATGTAATGTATATTACTCCTTTTCTTGGTTGATCATAACCACTTTAACAGAAAGGAACCAGAACAGTTAATCCAGCCATCGAAGTACACGCTCAACTTATGAGTGAGATTGACTTATAGTATATCTACTGGTTTCACCTAAACTGATTACCGTATATTTCCGGCCATTAGTCGACTCGACCATAAGTCAAGGGTCATATGTTGACCTGAAAATGCTGATTTTAAGATGGATCATTCCACAAGTCGAGGGTACTTTGTTGATTTATGACATGCGTTACAATGGTTTTTTCTCTCATCGTTGAATGAAACTGAGCTAAATTTGAGATATCTGGTTGACTCCATTACAAATCATAGAAAAATACACTGATGCAAACAAATAATTGATTAGATGTGTTATTATGTGTTATTATGTGTTATAATATGTGTTATTAGATGTGCTTAACAGTTTTTCTATGGTTTATAGTGTAAATAATCGTTATATTAAACCAAATAAAACAGACATAAATAAATAAAGTTCCAACATGTTTTTGTATCTCTTCCATAAGTCGACGTAGTACTTTCATCCCATTTCTGGATGAGAAACTTATGGCTGGGAATATAGGTATACATGCAGCCGAGTGAGCTAACAGGCCAACATTATATTGATGTGCAGAGAAAATATACTCTATATGATCTAGGTAATAATAGGGTTTTCTCTAGAGTGGAATGGCAGGGCGCCGTGCCCAGCCCCTTTTTAGCCCCGCCCTTTTGCCCTTTATGCCCGCCCTTTTGCCCAATTTGTTCCGCCCTGCTGCCCAAACTAGAACCACGACTCTTTGATCATGCATAATTAGCTGTCAATCATCGTAAGGTAGGTTAACGGTCAACCGTATATTAGCCGATACGTGTGATCTGTTTAATTTATCAATAATTAGTATATACTGTACACAACAGCTGGGGGCATAATTATGCCGATACCGTAAGAAATCCATTTATCAATGGATTAATTGGTGATAATTGGATGACTGCAACTGTTAAAAAAAAGAATAAGTAGGGCCTATGATTGTAACACCTAGTATTTCGAGAATTAGTTTTAACCTAATTACCATTGAATGTAGACATATTCAATTTTTTAACGTAGATGCAAGACATGTTACTTAAAATAGAACTGGTTACGCGCATTTCCGCCCTTTTCCGTTAGTCAATTGAACTACACGCTCCGAAAAGTCCCGAAAGTTACCTCGTTTACGATCGGAACGAACCGTGCTGAGTGCGCGCGCAGGATGACGAAGAGTTGTCGTTATTTCAAAGGAAAATAGACTGACAAGGGAAACAACTCATTTTGCGACATTCACCTTAGACCACTTTACGCTAAGTTTTCTATTTGGTGAATTTGAGAGAAAAAACGATCCGAAAATGAAATTTTTGGACAAGGGTACCAACGTTAAAGTGCTAGAAAAAGATGTAAAGAACAAGTGGAGGTGGGAATGGATGGAAGAAATCGACGAATCCGGTCAAAAGTATGAGAAATGGTTGAAAAAAACGGACATACACGGGTTTGTTTTTGTGTTCCCTGCGGAGACAATCAGTTACAAGTCATCCGGGGAAAAAAGCAGTCAAAAGTCATTCCACTGACAATATGCCCCTTTTCTGACCCACCCTGCCCTTTTTACCACTCTAGAATAAACCCTATAATAACATCATTCCATGCAAGTGACAAATTTCTTGCATAACAAATGACCCCGATATTCCAGCATATTGGTTTGCAGTAACTCTGCTATTCCAGTGTATATATATATTATATTATATATATACAGGAAGTCTGATTGTCCAGCATTCATACACATGTCTTGTTCCCAGTACATCTCTGATATGCAAGCATATATATACACACAGATTTTGGTTCCCAGGAAGTGTAACATTCCAGACTATTTATGTAGGATTTGGTTACCAGTAAGTCTCATATTTCGGCATATATACACAGGTTGTGATTCTCAGCAACATTGATCTTCCAGCACATATTCAGGTTTTAGTTTGTGTAGGTACAATGTATATATGCACAGGAAGACACATGTACTTACTTGACCAGCATTGCACCAGCGACAAATCAACCACAGTGATTGTCATTCTGATTAAAGTAGGCCAAGCCAATACAACTAAGGTTTGTGGAATTCTATTCATTTTGAAAACTCAGATAACATTAACTTACATTTTTCGATCCTGAGAAACCCTCTGATTCAGTAAATAGGTAAGCAAATGGCATCATAAAGAAGAGGGCCAGGTTGGAAAACAGGAATACATAGTTCCATAAACCTGCAATAAAATAATAATCTGCAGTAATGCAACCAATGCCTGATGTAGGCTACGTCACTGCAACAACTCACATCACTAAACCATTTGTACAGCTTACGGATTTCTACACATTAAGGATTTCTACAGATTAAGGCAAGGAAGTTCTGACTACGGTTATTAACCCTTTCAACACCACAGACCTCTAAATAGGCTTACAAAAAGTGTAGATCCAGATGAGCCGGCTCGTGATGAGCCGTCTCATCAGGATCTGCACTTTTTGCCAGTGATATGACTATTTTTAGACATAATTATCCATTTTGATAAATGAACTTGTCCAAATGTGATTTTCTGATTCATTTATTGGTTTATGAATATCATGGACCAGTCCATGTGAGTTACTTGGTGTTGAATGGGTTAAGGTCTGACAGTAATTGGAACGAGATATAACCTGAACAATTTGATGGTGATGTTTAACAGGGTTATTTCTACCTTGTTTGATCAATTTCTGTCCACTTCATGCGAATACCGGTAGACAGAAGAGAGATGTAGGATGTCGGACGGGGTCACCTATACATGTTGTCATGTACTAATAGTTTGCAAGGAGCACAGCAAAAACACAAGGAGTTACAAGCTCAACATATCATATACGGTATTCACACATATAAACTTGAAAATTAACAAACTCTCTGAACTAATCTCAGGATAATCAAAATTGCAAGTGACACCCGATGACTGACCATGTATGAGGGAGCTGTTGAGCCACTTGACGTAGTAACTATGTGGATGCAACAACAACACCTCGTTACTGATGATGGAAATGGGTAGCAATAATACTGCCCCCGCCGACACTGCCAGGGTGAACGTACACAGCCACAGCGCTATCCGGAACACAAATGCATCATCATCGCCGGTCACATATTCCTCCGACTCAGTTCTCTTCTTGAACCAGGAAATGGTGCTGTACGAACTGACATATAGGAGAATGAACAGCAGCAAGGAAATCTGTAAACAAAACAAGCTGAAGTAAAACCAGGAAATGGTGCTGTACGAACCGACATATAGGAGAATGAACAGCAGCAAGGAAATCTGTAAACAAAACAAGCTGAAGTAAAATCAGGAAATGGTGCTGTATGAACTGACATATAGGGGAATGAACAGCAGCAAGGAAATCTGTAAACAAAACAAGCTGAAGTAAAACCAGGAAATGGTGCTGTACGAACCGACATATAGGAGAATGAACAGCAGCAAGGAAATCTATAAACAAGCTGAAGTAAAACCAGGAAATGGTGCTGTATGAACTGACATATAGGAGAATGAACAGCAGCAAGGAAATCTATAAACAAGCTGAAGTAAAACCAGGAAATGGTGCTGTATGAACTGACATATAGGAGAATGAACAGCAGCAAGGAAATCTGTAAACAAAACAAGCTGAAGTAAAACCAGGAAATGGTGCTGTATGAACCGACATATAGGAGAATGAACAGCAGCAAGGAAATCTGTAAACAAAACAAGCCTAAGTAAAACGAGGAATGAGTTGTTGAGACGAGGAATGAGTTGTTGAGACGAGGAATGAGTTGTTGAGACCGATTTGGGATGGTTATTGTTCTCGCAGATAAGATTAGCTGATTAAAATTCCATAAAAGCAAATTCAAGACATCAAAATTGGTAATTTAAGGGGAGTAACTCCATTCACTGAGTGAGGTACTATTGCTGCTATATTATATATGTGTGTAATATCAGGACATTTAATAATGGCTTAGACACACATTTATCTCAATTTTCTGTCATACAGACAAAACCATGAATAGATGAACAACTACAAACAATGATCTCCTCAGCCTAATGGAGGGATAGTAATGTTGCAAGCAAACCATTAAACATCTTACATTTGAGTTTAGGACCGCAAGCTAAGCTATGCATCTAGTCATGATACCCAGCTATACACTGGTTGTATAGTGTATATATTGTGTCTCTTTTACATGTGTCAAGTCTGTTCTTGAAGCTCAAGTCGATGCATTTATGCCTGCAAGGCATTCCACGTTGAACTAACTCTTAAAGAGATAAAATATTTCCTTATGTTTTTCTTATGTCTTTATTCTTTAGTGTATACAAATATAGCTTAGCTCGATTGCAAAACAAGTTCTTATAACTTATATTAATCACTCTCGAGACCTCATTCCTGATGGAATCCATCATCATAAGGGAGAGAGAAGAGGCATGTGGAATTTAAATGCCTTGTTGCCTAAGGGCACAATCGTAACGGGTCCAGCAGGGCTTGAACTCCAAGCCTTTCGCACATGTAGCAAACGCGCTACCACTGAGCTATCACATGCTCTTTATTCTTTGAATTATATGCATGTCCTCTGGTTGGAGCAGAGGCAATTTCCTGGGAAATAAAAGAGTATTTTCCAGGACGATGGTAAATACTGGGAAATATGGAAAGTCTCACCTGCTTATTTAACACTTGATTCCATGATAATTTGTTCATGTGTTTGTTTTACATTTATTTATCGTCGCTATTGGTTGGCCATATGAGCGACGCCTCCTGAAGAGATTAGTGATGTTAGATTTTCAGAGGATAGTGCAATTATACAGACATAGACCAATTCCAGGGTCTCCTCTTGTTTACGGGCACTGTGTAAAGCACAGTCACAAGAACACATTTTAAAGTCCCATCTGAAAGTCTGTTAATGTGGTGGATCAAACCTGCGATGACTGGATTCGCAGTCCAACATGTTAACCACTGGAATGTAATTTGTTCATGAGTCATATGGTTCATCATAAATAACACATTATACAATTTACCTATCTATCTATAACACATTATACAATGTACCTATCTATCTATAACACATTATACAATGTACCTATCTATCTATAACACATTATACAATGTACCTATCTATCTATAACACATTATACAATGTACCTATCTATCTATAACACATTATACAATGTACCTATCTATCTATAACACATTATACAATGTACCTATCTATCTATAACACATTATACAATGTACCTATCTATCTATAACACATTATACAATTTACCTATCTATCTATAACACATTATACAATGTACCTATCTATCTATAACACATTATACAATGTACCTATCTATCTATAACACATTATACAATGTACCTATCTATCTATAACACATTATACAATGTACCTATCTATCTATAACACATTAACAATGTACTTATCTATCTATACACATTATCAATGTACTTTTTTTTACAATGTACTTATCTATCTATAACACATTATACAATGCCTATCTATCTATAACACATTATACAATGTACTTATCTATCTATAACACATTATACAATGTACCTATCTATCTATAACACATTATACAATGTACTTATCTATCTATAACACATTATACAATGTACCTATCTATCTATAACACATTATACAATTTACCTATCTATCTATAACACATTATACAATGTACCTATCTATATATAACACATTATACAATTTACCTATCTATCTATAACACATTATACAATGTACTTATCTATCTATAACACATTATACAATGTACCTATCTATCTATAACACATTATACAATGTACTTATCTATCTATAACACATTATACAATGTACCTATCTATCTATAACACATTATACAATGTACCTATCTATCTATAACACATTATACAATGTACCTATCTATCTATAACACATTATACAATGTACCTATCTATCTATAACACATTATACAATGTACCTATCTATCTATAACACATTATACAATGTACTTATCTATCTATAACACATTATACAATGTACCTATCTATCTATAACACATTATACAATGTACCTATCTATCTATAACACATTATACAATGTACCTATCTATCTATAACACATTATACAATGTACTTATCTATCTATAACACATTATACAATGTACCTATCTATCTATAACACATTATACAATGTACTTATCTATCTATAACACATTATACAATGTACCTATCTATCTATAACACATTATACAATGTACTTATCTATCTATAACACATTATACAATGTACCTATCTATCTATAACACATTATACAATGTACCTATCTATCTATAACACATTATACAATGTACCTATCTATCTATAACACATTATACAATGTACCTATCTATCTATAACACATTATACAATGTACTTATCTATCTATAACACATTATACAATGTACCTATCTATCTATAACACATTATACAATGTACCTATCTATCTATAACACATTATACAATGTACCTATCTATCTATAACACATTATACAATGTACCTATCTATCTATAACACATTATACAATGTACTTATCTATCTATAACACATTATACAATGTACCTATCTATCTATAACACATTATACAATGTACCTATCTATCTATAACACATTATACAATGTACCTATCTATCTATAACACATTATACAATGTACCTATCTATCTATAACACATTATACAATGTACCTATCTATCTATAACACATTATACAATGTACCTATCTATCTATAACACATTATACAATGTACCTATC
>CM026386.1:35044944-35058997 GCA_014843695.1 Archivesica marissinica | reverse complement strand
CACACTTAGATATACAATGTCATACACACTTAGATCTACAATGTCATACACACTTAGATCTACACTGTCATGCACACTTAGATCTACAATGTCATACACATACAATGTCATACACACTTAGATCTACAATGTCATACACACTTAGATCTACAATGTCATACACACTTAGATCTACAATGTCATACACATACAATGTCATACACACTTAGATCAACAATGTCATACACACTTAGATCAACAATGTCATACACATACAATGTCATACACACTTAGATCAACAATGTCATACACACTTAGATCTACAATGTCACATACACACTTAGATCAACAATGTCATACACACTTAGATCTACAATGTCATACACACTTAGATCTACAATGCCATACACACTTAGATCAACAATGTCATACACACTTAGATCTACAATGTCATACACACTTAGATCTACAATGTCATACACACTTAGATCTACAATGTCATACACACTTAGATCTACAATGTCATACACACTTAGATCTACAATGTCATACACACTTAGATCTACAATGTCATCATACACACTTAGATCTACAATGTCATACACACTTAGATCTACAATGTCATACACACTTAGATCTACAATGTCATACACACTTAGATCTACAATGTCATACACACTTAGATCTACAATGTCATACACACTTAGATCTACAATGTCATACACACTTAGATCTACAATGTCATACACACTTAGATCTACAATGTCATACCACACACTTAGATCTACAATGTCATACACACTTAGATCTACAATGTCATACACACTTAGATCTACAATGTCATACACACTTAGATCTACAATGTCATACACACTTAATGACACACTTAGATCTACAATGTCATACACACTTAGATCTACAATGCCATACACACTTAGATCTACAATGTCATACACACTTAGATCAACAATGTCATACACACTTAGATCTACAATGTCATACACACTTAGATCTACAATGTCATACACACTTAGATCTACAATGTCATACACACTTAGATCTACAATGTCATACACACTTAGATCTACAATGTCATACACACTTAGATCTACAATGTCATACACACTTAGATCTACAATGTCATACACACTTAGATCAACAATGTCATACACACTTAGATCAACAATGTCATACACACTTAGATCTACAATGTCATACACACTTAGATCTACAATGTCATACACACTTAGATCTACAATGTCATACACACTTAGATCTACAATGTCATACACACTTAGATCTACAATGTCATACACACTTAGATCTACAATGTCATACACACTTAGATCTACAATGTCATACACACTTAGATCTACAATGTCATACACACTTAGATCTACAATGTCATACACACTTAGATCTACAATGTCATACACACTTAGATCTACAATGTCACATACACTTAGATCTACAATGTCATACACACTTAGATCTACAATGTCACACACACTTAGATCTACAATGTCATCCACACTTAGATCTACAATTTCATACACACTTAGATCTACAATGTCACATACACACTTAGATCTACAATGTCATACACACTTAGATCTACAATGTCATGCACACTTAGATCTACAATGTCATACACACTTAGATCTACAATGTCATACACACTTAGATCTACAATGTCATACACACTTAGATCTACAATGTCATACACACTTAGATCTACAATGTCATACACACTTAGATCTACAATGTCATACACACTTAGATCTACAATGTCATACACACTTAGATCTACAATGTCATACACACTTAGATCAACAATGTCATACACACTTAGATCAGCAATGTCATACACACTTAGATCTACAATGTCATACACACTTAGATCTACAATGTCATACACACTTAGATCTACAATGTCATACACACTTAGATCTACAATGTCATACACACTTAGATCTACAATGTCATACACACTTAGATCTACAATGTCATACACACTTAGATCTACAATGTCATACACACTTAGATCAACAATGTCATACACACTTAGATCTACAATGTCATACACACTTAGATCTACAATGTCATACACACTTAGATCTACAATGTCATACACACTTAGATCAACAATGTCATACACACTTAGATCTACAATGCCATACACACTTAGATCTACAATGCCATACACACTTAGATCTACAATGTCATACACACTTAGATCAACAATGTCATACACACTTAGATCTACAATGTCATACACACTTAGATCTACAATGTCATACACACTTAGATCTACAATGTCATACACACTTAGATCTACAATGTCACACACACTTAGATCTACAATGCCATACACACTTAGATCTACAATGCCATACACACTTAGATCTACAATGTCATACACACTTAGATCAACAATGTCATACACACTTAGATCTACAATGTCATACACACTTAGATCTACAATGTCATACACACTTAGATCTACAATGTCATACACACTTAGATCTACAATGTCATACACACTTAGATCTACAATGTCATACACACTTAGATCTACAATGTCATACACACTTAGATCTACAATGTCATACACACTTAGATCTACAATGTCATACACACTTAGATCTACAATGTCATACACACTTAGATCTACAATGTCACACACACTTAGATCTACAATGTCATACACACTTAGATCTACAATGTCATACACACTTAGATCTACACTGCCATACATACTTAGATCTACAATGTCACATACACTTAGATCTACAATGTCATACACACTTAGATCTACAATGTCATACACACTTAGATCTACAATGTCATACATACTTAGATCTACATTGTCACATACACTTAGATCTACAATGTCACCCCCACTTAGCTCTACAATTTCATACACACTTAGATCTACAATGTCACATACACACTTAAATCTACAATGTCATACACACTTAGATCAACAATGTCATACACACTTAGATCTACAATGTCATACACACTTAGATCTACAATGCCATACACACTTAGATCTACAATGTCATACACACTTAGATCTACAATGTCACACACACTTAGATCTACAATGTCATACACATTAAGCTCTACAATGGCATACACACTTAGCTCTACAATGCCATACACACTTAGATCTACAATGTCATACACACTTAGATCTACAATGTCATACACACTTAGATCTACAATGTCATACATACTTAGATCTACATTGTCACATACACTTAGATCTACAATGTCACCCCCACTTAGCTCTACAATTTCATACACACTTAGATCTACAATGTCATACACACTTAGATATACAATGTCATACACACTTAAATCAGCAATGTCATACACACTCAGATCTACAATGTCATACACACTTAGATCTACAATGTCATACACACTTAGATCTACAATGTCATACACACTTAGATCAACAATGTCACACACACTTAGCTCTACAATGCCATGCACACTTAGATCTACAATGCCATACACACTTAGATCTACAATGCCATACACACTTAGATCAACAATGTCATACACATTTAGATCTACAATGTCATACACACTTAGATCAACAATGTCATACACACTTATCAGCAATGTCATGCACACTTAGATATACAATGCCATACACACTTAGATCAACAATGTCATACACACTTAGATCAACAATGTCATACACACTTAGATCAACAATGTCATGCACACATAGATCTACAATGTCACACACACTTAGATCTACAATGTCATACACACTTAATTCAACAATGTCATAAACACTTAGATATACAATGTCATACACACTTAGATCTACAATGTCATAAACACTTAGTTCAACAATGTCATACACACTTAGATCAGCAATGTCATACACACTTAGATCTACAATGTCATACACACTTATATCTACAATGTCATACACACTTAGCTCTACAATGCCATACACACTTAGATCAACAATGTCATGCACACTTAGATCAACAATGTCATACACACTTAGATCAGCAATGTCATACACACTTATATCTACAATGTCACACACACTTAGATCTACAATGTCACCCCCACTTAGCTCTACAATTTCATACACACTTAGATCTACAATGTCACATACACACTTAAATCTACAATGTCATACACACTTAGATCTACAATGCCATGCACACTTAGATCAACAATGTCATACACACTTAGATCTACAATGTCATACACACTTAGATCTACAATGCCATACACACTTAGATCTACAATGTTATACACACTTAGATCTACAATGTCACACACACTTAGATCTACAATGTCATACACACTTAGATCTACAATGTCATACACACTTAGATCTACAATGTCATACACACTTAGATCTACAATGTCATACACACTTAGATCTACAATGTCATACACACTTAGATCTACAATGTCAAACACACTTAGATCAGCGATGTCACATACACTTAGATCTACAATGTCATACACACTTATATCTACAATGTCACACACACTTAGATCTACAATGTCACCCCCACTTAGCTCTACAATTTCATACACACTTAGATCTACAATGTCACATACACACTTAAATCTACAATGTCATACACACTTAGATCTACAATGCCATGCACACTTAGATCAACAATGTCATACACACTTAGATCTACAATGTCATACATACTTAGATCTACAATGCCATACACACTTAGATCTACAATGTCATACACACTTAGATCTACAATGTCACACACACTTAGATCTACAATGTCATACACACTTAGCTCTACAATGGCATACACACTTAGCTCTACAATGCCATACACACTTAGATCTACAATGTCATACACACTTAGATCTACAATGTCATACACACTTAGATCAACAATGTCATGCACACTTAGATCTACAATGCCATACACACTTAGATCTACAATGCCATACACACTTAGATCTACAATGCCATGCACACTTAGATCAACAATGTCATACACACTTAGATATACAATGTCATACACACTTAGATCAGCAATGTCATACACACTCAGATCTACAATGTCATACACACTTAGATCTACAATGTCATACACACTTAGATCTACAATGTCATACACACTTAGATCTACAATGTCATACACACTTAGATCTACAATGCCATACACACTTAGATCTACAATGCCATACACATACAATGCCATACACACTTAGATCAACAATGTCATGCACACATAGATCTACAATGTCACACACATACAATGTCATACACACTTAGATCTACAATGTCATACACACTTAGATCTACACTGCCATACATACTTAGATCTACAATGTCACATACACTTAGATCTACAATGTCATACACACTTAGATCTACAATGTCATACACACTTAGATCTACAATGTCATACATACTTAGATCTACATTGTCACATACACTTAGATCTACAATGTCACCCCCACTTAGCTCTACAATTTCATACACACTTAGATCTACAATGTCACATACACACTTAAATCTACAATGTCATACACACTTAGATCTACAATGCCATGCACACTTAGATCAACAATGCCATACACACTTAGATCTACAATGCCATACACACTTAGATCTACAATGCCATGCACACTTAGATCAACAATGTCATACACACTTAGATATACAATGTCATACACACTTAGATCAGCAATGTCATACACACTCAGATCTACAATGTCATACACACTTAGATCTACAATGTCATACACACTTAGATCTACAATGTCATACACACTTAGATCAACAATGTCACACACACTTAGCTCTACAATGCCATGCACACTTAGATCTACAATGCCATACACACTTAGATCTACAATGCCATACACACTTAGATCAACAATGTCATGCACACATAGATCTACAATGTCACACACACTTAGATCTACAATGTCATACACACTTAGATCTACAATGTCATACACACTTAGATCTACACTGCCATACATACTTAGATCTACAATGTCACATACACTTAGATCTACAATGTCATACACACTTAGATCTACAATGTCATACACACTTAGATCTACAATGTCATACATACTTAGATCTACATTGTCACATACACTTAGATCTACAATGTCACCCCCACTTAGCTCTACAATTTCATACACACTTAGATCTACAATGTCACATACACACTTAAATCTACAATGTCATACACACTTAGATCTACAATGCCATGCACACTTAGATCAACAATGTCATACACACTTAGATCTACAATGCCATACACACTTAGATCTACAATGTCATACACACTTAGATCTACAATGCCATACACACTTAGATCTACAATGTCACATACACTTAGATCTACAATGTCATACACACTTAGATCTACAATGTCATACACACTTAGATCTACAATGTCATACATACTTAGATCTACAATGTCACATACACTTAGATCTACAATGTCACCCCCACTTAGCTCTACAATTTCATACACACTTAGATCTACAATGTCACATACACACTTAGATCTACAATGTCATACACACTTAGATCTACAATGCCATACACACTTAGATCAACAATGTCATACACACTTAGATCTACAATGTCATACACACTTAGATCTACAATGCCATACACACTTAGATCAACAATGTCATACACACTTAGATCTACAATGTCATACACACTTAGATCTACAATGTCACACACACTTAGATCTACAATGTCATACACACTTAGATCTACAATGTCATACACACTTAGATCTACAATGTCATACACACTTAGATCTACAATGTCATACACACTTAGATCTACAATGTCATACACACTTAGATCTACAATGTCATACACACTTAGATCTACAATGTCATACACACTTAGATCAACAATGTCATACACACTTAGATCAACAATGTCATACACACTTAGATCTACAATGTCATACACACTTAGATCTACAATGTCATACACACTTAGATCTACAATGTCATACACACTTAGATCTACAATGTCATACACACTTAGATCTACAATGTCATACACACTTAGATCTACAATGTCATACACACTTAGATCAGCAATGTCACATACACTTAGATCTACAATGTCATACACACTTAGATCTACAATGTCATACACACTTAGATCTACAATGTCACCCCCACTTAGCTCTACAATTTCATACACACTTAGATCTACAATGTCACATACACACTTAGATCAACAATGTCATACACACTTAGATCTACAATGTCATACACACTTAGATCTACAATGTCATACACACTTAGATCAACACTGTCACAAACACTTAGCTCTACAATGTCATACACACTTAGATCAACAATGTCATGCACACTTAGATATACAATGTTATACACACTTAGATCAACAATGTCATACACATTTAGATCTACAATGTCACAAACACTTAGATCTACAATGTCATACACACTTAGATCTACAATGTCATACACACTTAGATCTACAATGTCACACACACTTAGATCTACAATGTCATACACACTTAGATCTACAATGTCATACAGACTTAGATCTACAATGTCATACAGACTTAGATCTACAATGTCATACACACTTAGATCTACAATGTCATACACACTTAGATCTACAATGTCAAACACACTTAGATCAGCGATGTCACATACACTTAGATCTACAATGTCATACACACTTATATCTACAATGTCACACACACTTAGATCTACAATGTCACCCCCACTTAGCTCTACAATTTCATACACACTTAGATCTACAATGTCACATACACACTTAAATCTACAATGTCATACACACTTAGATCTACAATGCCATGCACACTTAGATCAACAATGTCATACACACTTAGATCTACAATGTCATACATACTTAGATCTACAATGCCATACACACTTAGATCTACAATGTCATACACACTTAGATCTACAATGTCACACACACTTAGATCTACAATGTCATACACACTTAGCTCTACAATGGCATACACACTTAGCTCTACAATGCCATACACACTTAGATCTACAATGTCATACACACTTAGATCTACAATGTCATACACACTTAGATCAACAATGTCATGCACACTTAGATCTACAATGCCATACACACTTAGATCTACAATGCCATACACACTTAGATCTACAATGCCATGCACACTTAGATCAACAATGTCATACACACTTAGATATACAATGTCATACACACTTAGATCAGCAATGTCATACACACTCAGATCTACAATGTCATACACACTTAGATCTACAATGTCATACACACTTAGATCTACAATGTCATACACACTTAGATCAACAATGTCACACACACTTAGCTCTACAATGCCATGCACACTTAGATCTACAATGCCATACACACTTAGATCTACAATGCCATACACACTTAGATCAACAATGTCATGCACACATAGATCTACAATGTCACACACACTTAGATCTACAATGTCATACACACTTAGATCTACAATGTCATACACACTTAGATCTACACTGCCATACATACTTAGATCTACAATGTCACATACACTTAGATCTACAATGTCATACACACTTAGATCTACAATGTCATACACACTTAGATCTACAATGTCATACATACTTAGATCTACATTGTCACATACACTTAGATCTACAATGTCACCCCCACTTAGCTCTACAATTTCATACACACTTAGATCTACAATGTCACATACACACTTAAATCTACAATGTCATACACACTTAGATCTACAATGCCATGCACACTTAGATCAACAATGTCATACACACTTAGATCTACAATGTCATACACACTTAGATCTACAATGCCATACACACTTAGATCTACAATGTCATACACACTTAGATCTACAATGTCACACACACTTAGATCTACAATGTCATACACATTAAGCTCTACAATGGCATACACACTTAGCTCTACAATGCCATACACACTTAGATCTACAATGTCATACACACTTAGATCTACAATGTCATACACACTTAGATCAACAATGTCATGCACACTTAGATCTACAATGCCATACACACTTAGATCTACAATGCCATACACACTTAGATCTACAATGACATACACACTTAGATCAACAATGTCATACACACTTAGATATACAATGTCATACACACTTAAATCAGCAATGTCATACACACTCAGATCTACAATGTCATACACACTTAGATCTACAATGTCATACACACTTAGATCTACAATGTCATACACACTTAGATCAACAATGTCACACACACTTAGCTCTACAATGCCATGCACACTTAGATCTACAATGCCATACACACTTAGATCTACAATGCCATACACACTTAGATCAACAATGTCATACACACTTAGATCTACAATGTCATACACACTTAGATCAACAATGTCATACACACTTATCAGCAATGTCATGCACACTTAGATCTACAATGCCATACACACTTAGATCAACAATGTCATACACACTTAGATCAACAATGTCATACACACTTAGATCAACAATGTCATGCACACATAGATCTACAATGTCACACACACTTAGATCTACAATGTCATACACACTTAATTCAACAATGTCATAAACACTTAGATATACAATGTCATACACACTTAGATCTACAATGTCATAAACACTTAGTTCAACAATGTCATACACACTTAGATCAGCAATGTCATACACACTTAGATCTACAATGTCATACACACTTAGATCTACAATGTCATACACACTTAGATCTACAATGCCATACACACTTAGATCTACAATGTCATACACACTTAGATCTACAATGTCATACACACTTAGATCAACAATGTCATACACACTTAGATCTACAATGTCATACACACTTAGATCTACAATGTCATACACACTTAGATCTACAATGTCATACACACTTAGATCTACAATGTCATACACACTTAGATCTACAATGTCATACACACTTAGATCTACAATGTCATACACACTTAGATCTACAATGTCATACACACTTAGATCTACAATGTCATACACACTTAGATCAGCAATGTCACATACACTTAGATCTACAATGTCATACACACTTATATCTACAATGTCACACACACTTAGATCTACAATGTCACCCCCACTTAGCTCTACAATTTCATACACACTTAGATCTACAATGTCACATACACACTTAGATCTACAATGTCATACACACTTAGATCTACAATGCCATGCACACTTAGATCTACAATGTCATACACACTTAGATCTACAATGTCATACACACTTAGATCTACAATGTCATACACACTTAGATCTACAATGTCATACACACTTAGATCTACAATGTCATACACACTTAGATCTACAATGTCATACACACTTAGATCTACAATGCCATACACACTTAGATCTACAATGTCATACACACTTAGATCTACAATGTCACACACACTTAGATCTACAATGTCATACACACTTAGCTGCCATACACACTTAGATCTACAATGTCATACACACTTAGATCTACAATGTCATACACACTTAGATCTACAATGCCATACACACTTAGATCAGCAATGTCATACATACTTAGATCTACAATGTCATACACACTTAAATCTACAATGTCATACACACTTAGATCAACAATGTCATACACACTTAGATCAACAATGTCATGCATACTTAGATCTACAATGTCATGCACACTTAGATATACAATGCCATGCACACATAGATCTACAATGTCATACACACCTAGATCTACAATGCCATACACACTTAGATCAGCAATGTTATACACACTTAGATCTACAATGTCATACACACTTAGATCTACAATGTCATACACACTTAGATCAACAATGTCATACACATTTAGATCAACAATGTCATGCATACTTAGATCTACAATGTTATGCACACTTAGATCTACAATGTCACACACCCTTAGATCTACAATGTCATACACACTTAGATCTACAATGTCACACATACTTAGATCAGCAATGTCATACACACTTAGATCTACAATGTCTTACACACTTAGATCTACAATGTCATACACACTTAGATCTACAATGTTATACACACTTAGATCTACAAAGTCATACACACTTAGATCTACAATGTCATACACACTTAGATCTACAATGCCATACACACTTAGATCTACAATGTCATACACACTTAGATCAACAATGTCATACACACTTAGATCAGCAATGTCACATACACTTAGATCTACAATGTCATACACACTTATATCTACAATGTCACACACACTTAGATCTACAATGTCACCCCCACTTAGCTCTACAATTTCATACACACTTAGATCTACAATGTCACATACACACTTAGATCTACAATGTCATACACACTTAGATCTACAATGACATGCACACATAGATCTACAATGTCATACACACTTAGATCTACAATGTATACACACTTAGATCTACAATGTCATACACACTTAGATCTACAATATCATACACACTTAGATCTACAATGCCATACACACTTAGATCTACAATGTCATACACACTTAGATCTACAATGTCACACACACTTAGATCTACAATGTCATACACACTTAGCTGCCATACACACTTACATCTACAATGTCATACACACTTAGATCTACAATGTCATACACACTTAGATCTACAATGCCATACACACTTAGATCAGCAATGTCATACATACTTAGATCTACAATGTCATACACACTTAAATCTACAATGTCATACACACTTAGATCAACAATGTCATACACACTTAGATCAACAATGTCATGCATACTTAGATCTACAATGTCATGCACACTTAGATCTACAATGTCATACACACTTAGATCTACAATGTCATACACACTTAGATCTACAATACCATACACACTTAGATCTACAATGTCATACAAACTTAGATCTACAATGTCATACACACTTAGATCTACAATATCACACATACTTAGATCTACAATGGCATACACACTTAGATCTACAATGTCATACACACTTAGATATACAATGTCATACACACTTAGATCTACAATGTCATACACACTTAGATATACAATGTCATACACACTTAGATCTACAATGTCATACACACTTGTCAGTGTAGACATGACAGTGTAGGCATGACAGTGTAGGCATGACAGTGTAGGCATGACAGTGTAGGCATGACAGTGTATGCAGTGTAGGCATGACAGTGTAGGCATGACAGTGTAGGCAGTGTAGGCATGACAGTGTAGACATGACAGTGTAGACATGACAGTGTAGGCATGACAGTGTAGGCATGACAGTGTAGACATGACAGTGTAGGCAGTGTAGGCATGACAGTGTAGGCAGTGTAGGCATGACAGTGTAGACATGACAGTGTAGGCATGACAGTGTAGGCATGACAGTGTAGACATGACAGTGTAGGCATGACAGTGTAGGCATGACAGTGTATGCAGTGTAGGCATGACAGTGTAGGCATGACAGTGTAGGCATGACAGTGTAGGCATGACAGTGTAGGCAGTGTAGGCATGACAGTGTAGGCATGACAGTGTAGGCATGACAGTGTAGGCATGACCATGTAGTCATGACAGTGTAGGCATGACAGTGTAGACACTGTAGGCATGACAGTGTAGGCAGTGTAGGCATGACAGTGTAGATATGACAGTGTTGGCATGACAGTTTAGGCATGACAGTGTAGGCATGACAGTGTAGGCAGTGTAGGCATGACAGTGTGGGCAGTGTAGGCATGACAGTGTAGGCATGACAGTGTAGACATGACAGTGTAGGCATGACAGTGTGTGCATGACAGTGTAGGCATGACAGTGTAGGCATGACATTGTAGGCATGACAGTATAGACATGACAGTGTAGGCATGACAGTGTATGCATGACAGTGAAGGCATGACAGTGTAGGCATGACAGTGTAGGCATGACAGTGTAGGCAGTGTAGGCATGACAGTGTGGGCATGACAGTGTAGGCATGACAGTGTAGACATGACAGTGTAGGCATGACAGTGTAGGCAGTGTAGGCATGTCAGTGTAGGCATGACAGTGTAGGCATGGCAGTGTAGGCATGACAGTGTAGGCATGACAGTGTAGACATGACAGTGTAGGCATGACAGTGTAGGCATGACAGTGTAGACATGACAGTGTAGACATGACAGTGTAGGCATGACAGTGTAGGCATGACAGTGTAGACACTGTAGGCAAAACAGTGTAGGCATGACAGTGTAGGCAGTGTAGACATGACAGTGTAGACATGACAGTTTAGGCAAGACAGTGTAGGCATGACAGTGTAGGCAGTGTAGGCATGACAGTGTAGGCAAACAATGTAGGCATGACAGTGTAGGCATGACAGTGTAGACAGACAGTGTAGGCATGACAGTGTATACATGACAGTGTAGGCATGACAGTGTAGGCATGACATTGTAGGCATGACAGTATAGACATGACAGTGTAGGCATGACAGTGTATACATGACAGTGAAGGCATGACAGTGTAGTCATGACAGTGTAGACATGACAGTGTAGGCAACAGTGTAGACATGACAGTGTAGGCATGACAGTGTAGGCATGACAGTGTAGACATGACAGTGTAGGCATGACAGTGTAGGCAACCGTGTAGGCATGACAGTGTAGGCATGACAGTGTAGGCATGACAGTGAGTCAGGTAGCCATGACACGGTAGACATGACATGTAGCATACAGTGTAGGCATGGCAGTGTAGGCATGACAGTGTAGACATGACAGTGTAGGCATGACAGTGTAGGCATGACAGGGTAGGCATGACAGTGTAGGCAGTGTAGGCATTACAGTGTGGGCAGTGTAGGCATGACATTGTAGGCATGACAGTGTAGGCATGACAGTGTAGGCATGACAGTGTATGCAGTGTAGGCATGACAGTGTAGGCATGACAGTGTAGACAGTGTAGGCATGACAGTGTAGACATGACAGTGTAGGCATGACAGTGTAGGCAGTGTGGGCATGACAGTGTAGGCATGACAGTGTAGGCATGACAGTGTAGACATGAC
>CM026386.1:35028034-35043944 GCA_014843695.1 Archivesica marissinica | reverse complement strand
ATCTATCTATAACACATTATACAATGTACCTATCTATCTATAACACATTATACAATGTACCTATCTATCTATAACACATTATACAATGTACTTATCTATCTATAACACATTATACAATGTACCTATCTATCTATAACACATTATACAATGTACTTATCTATCTATAACACATTATACAATGTACCTATCTATCTATAACACATTATACAATGTACTTATCTATCTATAACACATTATACAATGTACTTATCTATCTATAACACATTATACAATGTACTTATCTATCTATAACACATTATACAATGTACCTATCTATCTATAACACATTATACAATGTACCTATCTATCTATAACACATTATACAATGTACCTATCTATCTATAACACATTATACAATGTACTTATCTATCTATAACACATTATACAATGTACCTATCTATCTATAACACATTATACAATGTACTTATCTATCTATAACCATTATACAATGTACTTTTTTTTTTGTTTTTTTTTTTGTTATCTATCTATAACACATTATACAATGTACTTATCTATCTATAACACATTATACAAGTACCTATCTATCTATAACACATTATACAATGTACCTATCTATCTATAACACATTATACAATGTACCTATCTATCTATAACACATTATACAATGTACTTATCTATCTATAACACATTATACAATGTACCTATCTATCTATAACACATTATACAATGTACTTATCTATCTATAACACATTATACAATTTACCTATCTATCTATAACACATTATACAATGTACCTATCTATCTATAACACATTATACAATGTACCTATCTATCTATAACACATTATACAATGTACCTATCTATCTATAACACATTATACAATGTACCTATCTTCTATTACACATTATACATGTACTTATCTATCTATACCACATTATACATGTACTATCTATCTATAACAATTATCATTACTTATCTATCTATAACCATTATCAAGTAGTATCTATCTATACATTATCATGATCTATCTATCTATAACACTTTTACAATTACCTATCTATCATACACATTATACAATTTACCTCTTCTATAACACATTAACAATGTTCTTATCTATCTATAACACATTATACAATGTACCTATCTATCTATAACACATTATACAATGTACTTATCTATCTATAACACATTATACAATGTACTTATCTATCTATAACACATTATACAATGTACCTATCTATCTATAACACATTATACAATGTACCTATCTATCTATAACACATTATACAATGTACTTATCTATCTATAACACATTATACAATGTACCTATCTATCTATAACACATTATACAATTTACCTATCTATCTATAACACATTATACAATGTACTTATCTATCTATAACACATTATACAATTTACCTATCTATCTATAACACATTATACAATGTACTTATCTATCTATAACACATTATACAATGTACCTATCTATCTATAACACATTATACAATGTACTTATCTATCTATAACACATTATACAATGTACCTATCTATCTATAACACATTATACAATATACCATACATACTCGACTATAAGGCGACCTCGCCTATAAGACGACCCCCCCTACTTTGGTCCTGAAATCTGTGGATTTTGGCATGCACTCGAATATAAGACGGGTTGATAAAATGGTCACCAGAACAAGTATAAATTGCATATTTGGCCAGTGCAAGTTGAAGAAAGTTTGTGCTAATTATGGATAATATTTAACACATTTACTGTGGTATCAACATATTACGTTTGTTTATTGTTACTCGTGAAAATAATAGCTGTTACCAGTGAACAAACAATTTTGATATGTTTAATGCAACTTTAAATGATATTTAATGATATTGTTGTAATGAGAATATTTATTAAATTGTGTTACGTTTACATAAATATGTTTCAGGCAGGACAAGCAAGAGATAATCTATAAGTCCAAGATGTGTACCATATACATGAAGGGACATTTGTTGACTTAACGAACGACTTCACATAACTGACTACACCTGACAGCAGACTGATGATAAACAGAATATCGGAGTTACATAATTGCAGCAGATGCATAACATTTGAGTATCTGAGCATCAATGAAACTTCCCTTTTCTGTTAATATTACAGACAATAGTACCAGGTATCATGGGAATATCTGAGTGGACGACAAGAAGAAGAAGATGGGCATATCTATAATAAGACAATAAAACACACAGCAACATGTCTTTGTCTTCAATTCTGGCATTTTTTCATTACCAGTAACATTCCCGCATAATCTGCATTTCAATTTAATGTCCTTTCTGGGGTTTGGCAAACTTACGACAATACATAATAATCGTTAATTACACGTTTTGACCGTCCTTTATATTGTCTAACACCTGCGTACATCTAATGCGGCAACAGAGAGGGACTCCAACAAAATTTGACTTTACTGTTTAATCTAATTGGTACCCCATGTACGGCCCACTTACCTGTAGACAAATAAAATGGGAATGTTTGCATACAACATGTCAACAGGATTGAAATATACGAGGATTTGGCTAATTGCCACGGACAACCCCGCTGGAAATAGACACAAATTGTCCTCAGGTCCTATGTTTTCTGATGTGTATTTGGGATTATATCTGCAGGCTAAACAAACACATGCAACACCGTCACATGACTGGCATATCTATAGTGTACATTGTGAAAGTGGAAACAATATCTCGCTAATTGTCACCACCCTTGTATGAAGGATTGAAATTAGAACCCCAGAATCAAAAACAGGATAATGTGATCAAAGCAGATCAAACGTTTCATTTGCCGCGTACCGCGACTCATAAAATCATTTATTCCACTCGCTTTGTAATTCCAACATTTACTGTACAGTATGATGAAATAGAATTTAAACTTTTAGTACATAGAAAACGAACAGCATATGGAAAGCATTATTAACTTATTTTTTACCAGCAATAAAACTGCGAAATAAAGTCATTACCGTACTTAAACTGTACATTAACAACATTATACAAACGATTTTACAGAATTGACCGTATAAATATGTATACATTGGTCAATACGCCAATAACTACCTAAAAGTTGGCTCAATTTGTATTTATTTACTGTTGCATAATACATAATATTCATACTAATGATATAATACCTCATATAAAATAAATGTGCGTGAGAGAAATATAATATGCATGCTATTAATATTTGATTATATATAATATAATTAAAGAACATTTGTAAAGTCATAAAAAAATTCAATAAAAGGGAATCCAGCAGATCAATAAAAAATAAAGCTGGTTGGCAATTTAAATTGCCGAGTAGCTAATTTTGACCTTGGAAATCTTGGGTTAACGTTTAATATTCGCTTATAAGACGGGTCCCCAACTATGAGGCCAAACTATGGGGATAAAAACCTCGTCTTATAGGCGAGTATGGATGATACCTATCTATCTATAACACGATCCCTTACTCTAAGCTACAAACATGAATTTCACAAAAAGGTGCCAACATTCATTGTCTTTTTATAGCACAGTGAGTGGTACACCGAGGTTAGAATCCAAGTACGCATTTTTTATATATTTCTGTAACAAGATAGAAATTCATAATGTTCAGTAAAGAGTTGTGAGTTGTCTCCTATTGACCGATGGGCAGCTGAGTAATCGTGTGCATTCAGCCGTGGTCTGTTCCCATATGTGGAATACTGTAATAAACTGATTTTCACTACATTCCGTTTTATTGAGGTGTCAGTCGTGTTTCATTGAATGGTCAATCATTCTACATTTATTTAGTTGTTGTCAATGGCAACCTTGTATTTGGAGGTTGGTTGATTTAGTTATGCTTTTAGTGTGTTTATTTATATTTCTAGAGATCATAAGTGAACTACAGTATGTGTATTTATTCTGGATGTGTACATTTCAAGACATGTGCCAGGTACATGTATAATTTAAAATGGCGGAAATTATTAAATTCCTACAGACGGATATGTAGACAAGTGGTTAACACGCTGGACTGGTAATCCAGGGATCGCAGGTTCGATACCCCCATCTGACCATAATAAAGGTTAATTTAAAGATGGTGGTGAGGATAGGAGTAATCTCGTGGTGTAGGTCTTTAACTTTTCCCTCATAGAAGCACCTCTCGACGCCATTACCAATAGGACATACATTGACAATGTAGTAGCCAAACCAATGTTCATAATAAAGGCCAGAATATCATGTAGTCCCAGTAATATCTGTGGGAGGTGGGATAGATATGGCGACTACTTATCCACTGCATGATAGCTAAATGGCTGTCGTTTGTATGGAGATATAATAGTATATTAACCTAAATCTATATGAAGGAAAGGGTTACGGATTTTAGGAGACATTTCATCCAGGCCTGAGACTTTATTTGAGGATAGCCCCTGGAGTAGCTTGTCAATACCTTCGACTGGATTAAGGGTTGGTACCATATCTGTATATATCGGCAGACAAGATCCTGCCAATATGATATAAATGTGAAAAAGACAGGAGACAAAACATGGATAATTTCATATATCACCAAAATGCATGAAATATCTCAAACACTAAACTTCATAGTAGGGTATGAACTGTCCAGACTTCATTGTCTCAGACAATGGGTACGAAACGTTCAAACTGGGTACAATTCGTCTCAGACAAAGTGTACGAAACGTCCAGGGTACGAATTGACTGTAATTCATTGGGTGTGGATTCAATCATATTGTAATTGGTATCCGTGTTGAGGGTCGCAAGTTGTCTAACTTCTATAGTTTAAACTTTATTTATTCTATAATGATTGCGAAGCAAGTTTTTACAACTTATTTAATCACTCTCGTTGGCGCGGATGAAAGCGTAAATGTGGTTATTCATGTGGGAGGAAACTGGAGTACCCGGAGAAAACCCACCTGTCCGATCCGGCAACCACTGTACCATCTCACATACTTTCCGGTCCGAGGATGGAACCCGGGTTGCATTGGTGAAAAGCGAGCGCGCTAACCACTGCGCTAATCAGACTAACTTCTATCACCCCCTCTTGTTTGTGTACTCAAAGATTCTCTGTTCCGGTAAGTGTATTTATCATCTCGAAGATGATCCAGCTTGACTCTTGAGATTTTGACCTCAAGGGTTGTTGCCTCTTGACTTTCAAAGTCTAGTGAACGCCCTGATCTCCATTGTAATTGTCTATTAGGTTCTTAAAATTATTTAATGTATGGCCAGAGCATGGCCAGAGCATGGGCAGAGCATGGCCAGAGCATGGGCAGAGCATGGCCAGAGCATGGGCAGAGCATGGGCAGAGCATTCAAGTGATTAATCACTCGTTATGAAAAGAAATTATTGCTAATTTCAAGCCGACATTGATGTTTCTGTAGCTTATAGATGATCTCTAGTGGTATTAGATGTACAGTACAGGTCACAAGGATTTTTCTATTTCCACTTTACCATGGGGGAAGATTTATCTCATAGTGGAAAATCGCGGCGGATACATCTTTTTTCCACGGAGATGTATTTCTCGCAGATCGACACCGCGGACAACAAATATCAGAATATCTCCCGTGGTCTGTGGTGGAAGAATACATGTATGATATATGTTGGAACCCCATGTAAGATTGTTGCCGATATTTACCTGGATGGTGATACTTGTATTTTATTTAATAGTCCGGCAGTTGGATGGCGTATTTCCATATAAGCATGCAAAGAAGTCTATACAAAATGTTTTTGCAGTTTCTAGTAGGTAATACATTATCAATTAAGAAACTGGATGATGACACCTGGTCATCCTTGGGCAACTCTCAGAATTCAAGATGGCGTCAAAGATGGCCACCAAATTAAATATCATGCATATAATGGAGTTGTTTTCTTTATATGTTTACCAGATAGATCATCAATTGACTCAAGCACATCCAGGTATAACAAATCTTTAAAAATTGTGTTAACACGTAATTTTTATATCTGTAAATATACAAACCAGATATCGCCATAACCAGTGCTAGCAACTCGCTTGCCCAACAGATATACCGAAATTTGCTAAAAGCCCCATACTGATCGATAACAATTCGTTTCGTAAGCAAGGCCGCCATTGATAAATAACATGTGACCTGAAACAAGCAAGCGCTTGTGTGACCAAGATTACTTCCTCTTTTCGAGGGTCATGTCTAAGACATGTACATATCGGCCTAGTGGGGTGGGAATTTAGTTTATGGCGATATCTGGTTTGTATATTTACAGATATAAAAATTACGTGTTAACACAATTTTTAAAGATCTGTTACATATCAACCAGATATCGCCATAACCAGTGCTGACTATAACTGAATAAGGTGGGACGAAATATGGACGAGAAACGAACCTACATAGCTGCGTAAATAAAACCGTATAAACGAGCTCTCTGAACTCCAATAACCTGCCCTTAAAACTTTCTCTAAGGGGACATTATTGAGCCATGCCCATGACGTAGACAGAGCCCTAACTTCATGGGCATTGACATGGTCAGGACATGATTCCTGCTCCCCGGAGAGACTGTAGGCTAACTTAATCGTCTCTACAATCCAATGGGAAATAGTAGACGCCGACACCTCCTTTGTCCAGTTATGACGAAAGGAGATGAATAGTCTATGGCGACCCTTCCGTATGTGAGACACCCTCTTAAGTTATGCTTTGAGGGCTCTGACAGGACAAAGCTGAACGGCACTGTCGTCAGTATCACGGGGAAGGGCTGGTATAGTAATACTGGTGTGTGCCACAGACAGAAGTTGATTCTTAGCAAGAAAACCCGGATAGGTATGCAGCTAAACAGCCGACTCGTCGTGTGTGAAATTAATAGAGCGTGAATCTCACTCCGCCTGCGACCAGACGCTAAGGCAATAAGAAATACTGTCTTAAAAGTCAGAAACTTTAACGAACAAGAAGTTAAAGTTTCAAAGGGAGGTTTGGACAGGACACCCAGAACCAATGGAAGATTCCATTTCGGAACTGGAGAAGAAACCCTAGGTCTCTCCAGTTCCAAACTCCTGATAACATTAGATATTACAGACTGTTTACTGTAGTTAATGTCCGAGAAATGCCTAAGCGTAGTAGCAATAGCCGATCTATAGCCTTTAATTGCTACTGGCGTAAGATTCCTCACCTCAAATAAATATATGAGAAATTCAGCAAGTAAGTTTACTGAAGGACTGAAGGGATCCACTTGCCTTCCGACACACCAATCCAGCCACACTTTCCACCTATACCCATAAACTGAGTTGGTGGAGATGCGTTTCGATGAACAGACTCGCTTGGCAACCTGTTCAGAAAAGCCCTTCTCTTGCATGCATCGTTGCATAGAACGAATGCGTGCAGATGGAGCATGGCCAGTTTGGCATGGTACAACCGAGACCGCGGTTGACACAGTAGGTCGCTCCTGTGTGGAAGACAGATGGGGATTTCCACCAGAAGTGACAACAGAAGACTGAACCATGGCTGGCCCGGCCAAAGTGGAGCAATCAATAACACCAGACACAACTCTTTGCTGATCTTGAGTATCACCCGAGACAGCAGCGGAAAAGGGGGGAATGCGTAAGCGTGCATGCCCTCCCAAGTCATGCTCAACGAGTCTACCCCCAGAGCCAAGGAGTCGGGAACTGGGGAGACGTACGTCGGAAGCTGGTGGTTCAACCTGGTGGCGAACAGGTCGACATGCGGTGTCCCCAAGCAACTGAAAACGTGTTTGAGAACGCCCGCATGCAGAGTCCATTCCGTATGCACTATCCCGCCCTGGCGCGAGAGACTCTCTGCTAGAATGTTCAGTTTCCCCGGAAGGAAACAAGCTCTCAGAGTGACAGAGTGATTGGCACACCAGGTCAAGATCTTGATCGACAGAAGACAAAGTTTCCTGGACCATGATCCCCCCTCCTTGTTCACATATGACGCCACGGTGGTATTGTCCGTTGCTACAAGCACACAGCGGCCTTCTACCAAACTGACGAACTGTTTCAGCGCCAGAAACACTGCTCGTAGTTCGAGTGTATTGATATGGCAATGGTGCCAATACAGCGACCACTTGCCGGACGCCACCTGGTCTTCCAGGTGGGCTCCCCAACCGATAAGGCTGGCATCCGTAAACAGATGGATGTCCGGAACTGGTGGATGGATGGGAACCATGGAGTACAGAAACTCCTGATCCAGCCACTGAGAGAATGCAGACCGGAACCATTGACCTAATGCAATTGTTCGGTCCCACGAATCTGACTCCTGTGACCACCGGGACTTGGTCTCCCATTGCAGGAGGCGTTTCCGTACACGTCCCTGTGGCATAAGTCGTGCCATAGACTCCATCTGACCTAGAAGGCCGTGTAATGTCCATGCTGAAGCAACATGTGCTTGTTGCATTGACATTATCGAACCTCGGATCTGTGCAATACGATCCAAGAACGGCCCTATCAACCCCTGAGAGAGGTTGAACCAAGCTCCCAGGAACACAAATATCTGTGTCGGTTCCAGCTCTGACTTTTCCAAATTGGGAATGAACCCCATGCGAAGAGTATGTGACATGACTATTCGCATGTGGGTTGTAGCCAATTCCTTGGAGTTGGCAGGCTGAAGCCAATCGTCCAGGTAAGCGTGCAGCCGAATGCCCCGCAGATGAATAAAGCGGAGCATGGCCTTCACTACTCGAGTGAACACATAGGGAGCCGTACAAAGGCCGAATGGAAGCGCCCGAAACTGGTACACCACCCCCTGAAATGCAAATCGAAGGTAGCATCTGGACCTGGGCTGGATAGCTATCAGGTCCAAAGACGTGACCCAGTCTCCCTGGTTCAAAGATAGTCTGACTTTTTCTAAAGTCTCCATCTTGAAGTGTGGGGACAATATCGACCTGTTCAATTGAGAAAGGTCGATAATGGGTCGCCAACCTCCCTTCTTCTTGTGAACAAGAAATAGCCTGCTGAAAAAGCCTGACGTGTTGTGCCGATCGGTTACCGGTTCTATGGCTTGTTTCCGAAGCATGGCCGTTATCTCGTTCTGGAGAACCCGAAGCTTCTCCTGGTTCGACGGGGTGGTTTCCATATGACTCAGGGGTAGTCTTCGAAGTCTGGGACGGACACGAAACTGAATTCGATACCCACTCCGGATAACTGAACGTGTCCATGCATCCGAAGTTATTTTCTCCCAGGCCTTGGAGAAAAACCGAAGCCTTCCGCCAGTGGGAATTTCCGGTTTTGGAATGGGCAACCTGATGCCATTGAGTATGGTCAAAGGTTGCACTGAGGCCTGGGAGACGGAGTGGGCATCCCTATCTCTGACTACCCTTCCGCCCACGCTTCGCCTGGCTAGCCTTCTTTTTAAAAGTAGGCTTAGATACAGCCAGACTTGGCAAAGACGGGACACTGCCCGTGGGCAGTGTGACGGACAATACCTTGGCCACAGGGTGAATAGAAGGATTAACCTTGGACTTAGACACCCTTGGCTTAGGTACCGGCATAGCAGCTGCCCTCTGCAATGACTTGTGCGCAATGTCGTCCTTGTAAGACTGAACAGCGCCAAGTAATTGCTGCCCAAATAGAGTGTGACACTCGATGGGCTGCACACGCAGGGAGGATTTGACCGACTCGTCTAAACAAGATTTAGACAAATACGCATCTCTCCTAGCGAGAGTGGGTCCAGCTGCAAGCCGGGTCAGTATCTCCAAGGTGTGGGACTGGGCAGTTGCCATCACCTGTAGATACTTAGTAATTTCTCGTTGCCTTTCCTCTGAAGGAGGCTCAGAGAGATAAGACAAAACTCTGCACAGAAACAGTTCTGAATGCGAGACTGTCTGAATCCCAGCTCGTGCCAATCGCTCCCATCCCTCAAGAGTCGAAAAGGTGACTACCTGAGAAGTAGGAAGAGAGCTACCCTGCTTCACTACTTCTCGGAAAGAAGGATTGATAGGAGGAGGCTCGATCACAAGCAGAGGTTCTTGGATCTCATACGAATGAGGTTGAAAAACCTTTGGTTTACCAAGTGACGGAAATTTCCCGACTGGTAAGGCTTTTGGGAGAAAAGGCAAGGCCTTGCCCTGCACTACTCCCTCACCCTGAATTCTGGAAGAAAGATCTTCCAGACAGGTCTGCACTCTCCTACACTGAGGGAGCGCTGACGCAGGTGGTGACGGCTGGTTGGCCTTGAAAAAGTCCAAGGCAGAGGCGCCAACTTTGACCCTTGGAATAGGCAAAGGAGGGCAGATGGTAGAACCAAGCCGGTCTCGAAGCATACCAATGGCTTCGTCATAGGTGGGTGGAAGTCTGTTCTCTTCCACCTCATCCACCTCGGAATCATTACCAATAGTCTCCCCAGGGTCGGGGTGAGTGGTAATAGAATCCATCGTGCCGTGGTCTAGCATTGTCCCATGGTCAACTGTGGTAGCCATGGGGCCATGGCTAGCCATGGAGCCCAAGGCCCCTTGGCTAGTCACATAGACCGATGGGCCATGGGTATCTCTATCTTCCTGAGAAGCCAAGGGACCCAGGCCTAGCTTAACCGTGGGGTATGATTCTGACACCTCTACGTCGTAGGGATCAGGATCAGGGACCGTGGCGGAGACAACAGAAGGCCTGGTTTGCAAAGCCTCTGATGTTACACTGTTGGCATGAACCAACCCGATCAACTGAGACAAAGTCAGATCTGGCACTCTTCTATCCTTGTCTACAGCCGAAAACCCTGAAAAGAGAGTGCTAGACGGTGAAGACGTATGTCCTCTAGGATAGTGAGTCCTAGACCTGCTGCGAGATCTAGAATGGCCAATAGAACGATCATGTCGATGCCTGTGGCGATACGACGAGTCATCCCTTTGTGATTGATGGTGAGATACTATAGCAGCATTGTGTAGATATAATGGTAGATCCGCAGGTGAAAGAAGTAGCATTGATTGATGGTGAGATACTCTAGCAGCATTGTGTAGATATATTGGTAGATCTGCAGGTGAAAGAAGTAGCATTGATTGATGGTGAGATACTATAGCAGCATTGTGTAGATATAATGGTAGATCTGCAGGTGAATGAGGTAGCAATAGCATTGATTGATGGTGAGATACTATAGCAGCATTGTGTAGATATAATGGTAGATCCGCAGGTGAAAGATGTAGCATTGATTGATGGTGAGATACTCTAGCAGCATTGTGTAGATATAATGGTAGATCCGCAGGTGAAAGAAGTAGCATTGATTGATGGTGAGATACTATAGCAGCATTGTGTAGATATAATGGTAGATCTGCAGGTGAAAGAAGTAGCATTGATTGATGGTGAGATACTCTAGCAGCATTGTGTAGATATAATGGTAGATCTGCAGGTGAAAGAAGTAGCATTGATTGATGGTGAGATACTCTAGCAGCATTGTGTAGATATAATGGTAGATCTGCAGGTGAAAGAAGTAGCATTGATTGATGGTGAGATACTATAGCAGCATTGTGTAGATATAATGGTAGGATCCGCAGGTGAAAGAAGTAGCATTGATTGATGGTGAGATACTATAGCAGCATTGTGTAGATATAATGGTAGATCCGCAGGTGAAAGAAGTAGCATTGATTGATGGTGAGATACTATAGCAGCATTGTGTAGATATAATGGTAGATCCGCAGGTGAAAGATGTAGCATTGATTGATGGTGAGATACTCTAGCAGCATTGTGTAGATATAATGGTAGATCCGCAGGTGAAAGAAGTAGCATTGATTGATGGTGAGATACTATAGCAGCATTGTGTAGATATAATGGTAGATCCGCAGATGAAAGATGTAGCATTGATTGATGGTGAGATACTCTAGCAGCATTGTGTAGATATAATGGTAGATCCGCAGGTGAAAGAAGTAGCATTGATTGATGGTGAGATACTATAGCAGCATTGTGTAGATATAATGGTAGATCCGCAGGTGAAAGAAGTAGCATTGATTGATGGTGAGATACTATAGCAGCATTGTGTAGATATAACGGTAGATCCGCAGGTGAAAGAAGTAGCATTGATTGATGGCGAGATACTCTAGCAGCATTGTGTAGACATAATGGTAGATCCACAGGTGAAAGAAGTAGCATTGATTGATGGTGAGATACTATAGCAGCATTGTGTAGATATAATGGTATATCCGCAGGTGAAAGAAGTAGCATTGATTCATGGTGAGATACTATAACAGCATTGTGTAGATATAATGGTAGATCCGCAGGTGAAAGAAGTAGCATTGATTGATGGTGAGATACTCTAGCAGCATTGTGTAGATATAATGGTAGATCCGCAGGTGAAAGAAGTAGCATTGATTGATGGTGAGATACTATAGCAGCATTGTGTAGATATAATGGTAGATCCGCAGGTGAAAGAACTTAAAGAAGTAGCATTGATTGATGGTGAGATACTCTAGCAGCATTGTGTAGATATAATGGTAGATCCGCAGGTGAAAGAAGTAGCATTGATTGATGGTGAGATACTCTAGCAGCATTGTGTAGATATAATGGTAGATCTGCAGGTGAAAGAAGTAGCATTGATTGATGGTGAGATACTATAGCAGCATTGTGTAGATATAATGGTAGATCCGCAGGTGAAAGAAGTAGCATTGATTGATGGCGAGATACTCTAGCAGCATTGTGTAGACATAATGGTAGATCCGCAGGTGAAAGAAGTAGCATTGATTGATGGCGAGATACTATAGCAGCATTGTGTAGATATAATGGTAGATCCGCAGGTGAAAGAAGTAGCATTGATTGATGGTGAAATACTCTAGCAGCATTGTGTAGATATAATGTTAGATCCGCAGGTGAAAGAAGTAGCATTGATTGATGGTGAGATACTATAACAGCATTGTGTAGATATAATGGTAGATCCGCAGGTGAAAGAAGTAATATTGATTGATGGTGAGATACTCTAGCAGCATTGTGTAGATATAATGGTAGATCCGCAGGTGAAAGAAGTAGCATTGATTGATGGTGAGATACTATAGCAGCATTGTGTAGATATAATGGTAGATCCGCAGGTGAAAGAAATAGCATTGATTGATGGTGAGATACTATAGCAGCATTGTGTAGATATAATGGTAGATCCGCAGGTGGAAGAAGTAGCATTGATTGATGGTGAGATACTATAGCAGCATTGTGTAGATATAATGGTAGATCCGCAGGTGAAATAAGTAGCATTGATTGATGGTGAGATACTCTAGCAGCATTGTGTAGATATAATGGTAGATCCGCAGGTGAAAGAAGTAGCATTGATTGATGGTGAGATACTCTAGCAGCATTGTGTAGATATAATGATAGATCCGCAGGTGAAAGAAGTAGCATTGATTGATGGTGAGATACTATAGCAGCATTGTGTAAATCCGCAGGTGAAAGAAGTAGCATTGATTGATGGTGAGATACTATAGCAGCATTGTGTAGATATAATGGTAGATCTGCAGGTGAAAGAAGTAGCATTGATTGATGGTGAGATACTCTAGCAGCATTGTGTAGATATAATGGTAATCTGCAGGTGAAAGAAGTAGCATTGATTGATGGTGAGATACTCTAGCAGCATTGTGTAGATATAATGGTGGATCCGCAGGTGAAAGAAGTAGCATTGATTGATGGTGAGATACTCTAGCAGCATTGTGTAGATATAATGGTAGATCCGCAGGTGAAAGAAGTAGCATTGTTTGATGGTGAGATACTATAGCAGCATTGTGTAGATATAATGGTAGATCTGCAGGTGAAAGAAGTAGCATTGATTGATGGTGAGATACTCTAGCAGCATTGTGTAGATATAATGGTAGATCTGCAGGTGAAAGAAGTAGCATTGATTGATGGTGAGATACTCTTGCAGCATTGTGTAGATATAATGGTAGATCAGCAGGTGAAAGAAGTAGCATTGATTGATGGTGAGATACTATAGCAGCATTGTGTAGATATAATGGTAGATCTGCAGGTGAAAGAAGTAGCATTGATTGATGGTGAGATACTCTAGCAGCATTGTGTAGATATAATGGTGGATCCGCAGGTGAAAGAAGTAGCATTGATTGATGGCGAGATACTCTAGCAGCATTGTGTAGATATAATGGTAGATCCGCAGGTGAAAGAAGTAGCATTGATTGATGGTGAGATACTATAGCAGCATTGTGTAGATATAATGGTAGATCCGCAGGTGAAAGAAGTAGCATTGATTGATGGCGAGATACTCTAGCAGCATTGTGTAGACATAATGGTAGATCCGCAGGTGAAAGAAGTAGCATTGATTGATGGTGAGATACTATAGCAGCATTGTGTAGATATAATGGTAGATCCGCAGGTGAAAGAAGTAGCATTGATTGATGGTGAGATACTCTAGCAGCATTGTGTAGATATAATGGTAGATCCGCAGGTGAAAGAAGTAGCATTGATTGATGGTGAGATACTATAACAGCATTGTGTAGATATAATGGTAGATCCGCAGGTGAAAGAGGTAGCATTGATTGATGGTGAGATACTCTAGCAGCATTGTGTAGATATAATGGTAGATCCGCAGGTGAAAGAAGTAGCATTGATTGATGGTGAGATACTATAGCAGCATTGTGTAGATATAATGGTAGATCCGCAGGTGAAAGAAATAGCATTGATTGATGGTGAGATACTATAGCAGCATTGTGTAGATATAATGGTAGATCCGCAGGTGGAAGAAGTAGCATTGATTGATGGTGAGATACTATAGCAGCATTGTGTAGATATAATGGTAGATCTGCAGGTGAAAGAAGTAGCATTGATTGATGGTGAGATACTATAGCAGCATTGTGTAGATATAATGGTAGATCCGCAGGTGAAAGAAGTAGCATTGATTGATGGTGAGATACTCTAGCAGCATTGTGTAGATATAATGGTAGATCCGCAGGTGAAAGAGGTAACATTGATTGATGGTGAGATACTATAGCAGCATTGTGTAGATATAATGGTAGATCCGCAGGTGAAAGAAGTAGCATTGATTGATGGTGAGATACTCTAGCAGCATTGTGTAGATATAATGGTAGATCCGCAGGTGAAAGAAGTAGCATTGATTGATGGTGAGATACTATAGCAGCATTGTGTAGATATAATGGTAGATCCGCAGGTGAAAGAAATAGCATTGATGATGGTGAGATACTATAGCAGCATTGTGTAGATATAATGGTAGATCCGCAGGTGGAAGAAGTAGCATTGATTGATGGTGAGATACTATAGCAGCATTGTGTAGATATAATGGTAGATCCGCAGGTGAAAGAAGTAGCATTGATTGATGGTGAGATACTCTAGCAGCATTGTGTAGATATAATGGTAGATCCGCAGGTGAAAAGGTAACATTGATGATGGAGAGAAACTATAGCAGCATTGTGTAGATATAATGGTAGATCCGCAGGTGAAAGAAGTAGCATTGATTGATGGTGAGATACTCTAGCAGCATTGTGTAGATATAATGGTAGATCCGCAGGTGAAAGAAGTAGCATTGATTGATGGTGAGATACTATAGCAGCATTGTGTAGATATAATGGTAGATCAGCAGGTGAAAGAAGTAGCATTGATTGATGGTGAGATACTATAGCAGCAATGTGTAGATATAATGGTAGGTCCGCAGGTGAAAGAAGTAGCATTGATTGATGGTGAGATACTATAGCAGCATTGTGTAAATATAATGGTAGATCCGCAGGTGAAAGAAGTAGCATTGATTGATGGTGAGATACTCTAGCAGCATTGTATAGATATAATGGTAGATCCGCAGGTGAAAGAAGTAGCATTGATTGATGGTGAGATACTATAGCAGCATTGCGTAGATATAATGGTAAATCCGCAGGTGGAAGAAGTAGCATTGATTGATGGTGAGATACTATAGCAGCATTGTGTAGATATAATGGTAGATCCGCAGGTGAAAGAAGTAGCATTGATTGATGGTGAGATACTATAGCAGCATTGTGTAGATATAATGGT
>CM026386.1:34946279-35018161 GCA_014843695.1 Archivesica marissinica | reverse complement strand
TACTGTGCACTTCTGGACTTCATACAATAAACAAAATTGTAGATTGCCGAAGGCTAATTCATCTCCCCAGGTGTGAACAGATAAAATTTATAATTATCCAGTCAAAACCTACAAATCACACATTGTAGATTTATTCTTTATTTCAGTCTCATCGTTGTACAATACATAAAATATACACAACAAATTATCGTGTCAAAGTACAACACCATTCATTATAAAAGAATTATAAGAGACTAATCTAATCACAGATAATCAAACTATCACAGTCTACGGACATATTATTATATTTACATATTAAAACCGAGGAACAGTCGCTAATTGAAAATTAAATACTTATTAAAACCAGAAATTTTTAAATACTGAAATGGGGGAAAAAGCACTAATGCGCAATTAAGAAATGTTTTAAAAAATCAGTTATCAACCTTGATCAGATCGTGGTTGAACTAATTAGCAGCTGTTTCTCGGAATGGATAAGAGACACACATTCAATAAATCAAATGGGTACATTATTTACATAAATAAAAGGAGCGTCTTTGAAGAATATAAAAACAGGTTTTGGCAACAATTCTAATCAGAGGTATAGTAGTAAAAATAATTCTAAGCTGGTCGGATACAGGTTTGTTCCGAAAGTCATTTTCATATAATGAGGCTTTCTCAAAGAGAACAGCTCTCAAATCATCATACAGTGAACATTCTAATAATACATGACTTTCGTCTTCTAATACATTACAGAAAGGGCACTTACGTTCATCAAGTGGTAGATTATCATACCTTCCGGTTTCTATACATAATGGAGCAACTCCACATCTAAATTTACATAATGCTGATCTGTGACGTGTGGGTAAAATCATTTTACAATATACTTCTGTTTGAAATTTAAAGGTTCTATGCTTATTGCGACCACGTCCAGAAACACCGATCACACTGTTAATAGAGGTGGACCAGTCACTAACATATTTCTCCATTACCACATTTTCCACACTATCTACTAAATTGTTCTTATGTATAGGTATATATATATAGGTTACAGTAATCCATCAAAGTAATGTCTGCAAACTGTCTCTTGACATAATAAAACCAGTTTTTATAACTTGTAGATTTAGCATTCGCCCATAGTGCAACTCGCTTATTTAATCTGGAATTGTCGTATTAGCTAAGCTTGCCCAAAACCCAGATATGTGCTTCATTGTCGCACAACTGGCGGCTGCCATTTCCCCGGAGACAGCTGCATTGGGAGAATATTTCCCAACACCAAGAAAGAAACGCATGGCATGATTTTGGATTGCATTAATGCATGAAAACGTTTTATATCCCCAAACCGGGGCACCCTAAGCAATCACAGGCCAGACAACAGAGTCATACAATTTGGAGAAAACATTATATGGTACACCCCCAACTAATTTACATTTAGCAATGAGCAGTCCCAATGCACAACTTGCACTTTGAGCAACACATTTTGCAGTAACATTGAAGTCAAGGTATTCACTCTAAACATTTCCTAAATAAGTATATTTACCTATAGTTTCCAGAACATTAACACCACATTTAAAAATAACATCAGATCTTGGCATAGAAGCAGGACGAAAATGGACAACTTTACTTTTATCCCTGTTTATAAACATATCGTTTATATTGCACCAGTCATGTAAAGCATTCAATAATATTTGCAAATCAAGTTGATTCAAAATTCCACAATAATTCACAAATAGTTCATATAACACCTCACCAATTACTGTATGTATTGCTATGATTTTCCTTTATTTTCTTTTAAATACCATAATGAATTGTAAAATTACCTCACTCGCCCACATGGTTCGCTGGAGGCGAGGGTAAATAAGCTCAAACATAATCATCAAAATTACCTTATGCTTATACTTCAAATTAATATTTGTACCGAATTCTTGTTAATGATATATTTATATATGACATTGATATTAGTTGTATATTTGTGTAGATGAGGGCTATTGTTCAAATCTAAATAAATTCTTCTTGATCTTTATTTAATATATTGTAGACATTATGCAGAATGTTTCAACTCTGTTTCTTTCAATCGCTGTTTGAACCAAATTTATCCAGTGGAATATGCGTGACTCTAGTAGTAGTTGGATGTATAAATATTTCTGACTCATTAATTTAACTGAATTACTGCTACATTACCATTGAGGTTGCATGCTACATGCTATGCCTGTTAGTTTATACAAATTTATTTTTATCTCAAGTTATATAACATAACATATGCATTATATTTATATCATTTACCCTCATTCCTGATGGAATATATCGCCACAAGGAAGAGAGAAGAGGCAATGTATGTGGAATTTAAATGCCTTGCCTATGTGCACAATCGTAACGGCTTCGGCATGGCTCACACTAGGGCCTTTAGCACCTGAAGTGAATGCGCTACCACGACTTCTACTATGCCTTTTGGATTATTTTACATTGGATGTGATGTGGAATAATCTCAAAAGATTCAGAAAATAGATTATGATCAAAAAGTTTAGTATACCAGACTATATTATATAAATTGCAAAATGTATGGACAAGTAACAAATTGATCTGGGAAAGTGATTTTTCTGGCTACTTGTCCATGACAAGTAAGATTATTTGTTATGTTGCTGCACACATGAGCCTCTCTCTCCATCTTTATAAAGATGTGTGCTTTTTTTTATACATCTTCAGAACAAGGGTGCTATTTTATACATATTCAGAACAAGGGTGCTATTTTATACAACTTCAGAACAAGGGCACAATTTTATACATCTTCAGAACAAGGGTGCTATTTTATACATCTTCAAAACAAGGGTGCTATTTTATACAACTTCAGAACAAGGGCACGATTTTATACATCTTCAGAACAAGGGTGCTATTTTATACAACTTCAGAACAAGGGCACAATTTTATACATCTTCAGAACAAGGGCACAATTTTATACATCTTCAGAACAAGGGCGCTATTTTATACAACTTCAGAACAAGGGTGCAATTTTATACATCTTCAGAACAAGGGTGCAATGTTATACATCTTCAGAACAAGGGTGCAATTTTATACATCTTCAGAACAAGGGCGCTATTTTATTCATCTTCAGAACAAGTTAATTGAAGTTGTATAGTCTTCATATTATAAAGATATATTATAGGTATAAATTGACCATTTTCATTCAAATATAGGCATTTAATTAAGAGATTGGTATGTTGTTAGATGGCATCCATTTTATACAAGCATATCTTATGTTTTTCAGGCGTATCTATACTAGAACTGTGTTTGATTATTTCTATGAAGCACTTCAGTGATGTCTATGATGGGCAGCCATTCAACTTTGAAATGGTTTATAAAGGTGAGCTATATTGCTCTAAAGCAAATACATTATTACAGTAAATAAACAATTGCGCATCAAAGTTGGTATGATTTAGCCCAGCAAGAGAAAGTCTATGATGGACTATACTGGTCATGGTGTCTGCATCTTATGTTAGCGTCTTTATGTATTGTATAGTTTTAAAATTATGCAAATATTCCCCCATGAATAGTGTAACTGTAACTTAGAAAATGAATCATAGAAATTCTCGATCAAGGATGATGGCACTTGCTCGCTTCCTTAATTGTTTCATGTCAGTTATCCAGGGCCACCCTGTCATTGACAATTGTGTGTCATAACATCAAATTGGTTACTAGCTTCAGAATGACTCAATTCTTTGAAAATTGACATCAAAATACTCCAGCAGGTCATGACTTATTGCTCGCCTGAGAACGTAGTGTGAAGTTGAGGTTTGGTAGAATTTGATCAAACTTTGCAATGACCTCTACCAAGGTTATTCAAGCCATATTAATGAAAAGCCATTAAATAAAATTTCAACATTATGATTACAGAATATCAGAAGTTTGCCCAAAGAATGTCTTCCATGAAAGTATTTGATAAACCAGTAGTTTTAAAGGTAGGTGATCGATGCAAGTGTTTGATAAACCAGTAGTTTTAAAGGTATGTCATCGATGCAAGTGTTTGATAAACCAGTAGTTTTATCCCATTCAACACCAAGTAACTGACATGGACTGGTCCATGATATTTTTAGACCAATAAATTAATAACAAAATTACATTTGGATCAGTTCATTTATCAAAATGGGTATTTTTTTTCTCTAAAAATAGTTATATTACTTGAAAAAAGTGCAGATCCTGATGAGACGGCTCGTGACGAGCCGGCTCATCTGGATCTACACTTTTTTGTAAGCCAATTTAGAGGTCTGAAAGGGTTAAAGGTAGGTCATTGATGCAAGTGTTTGATAAACCAGTAGTTTTAGAAAAATATCTTCAATGCATCTGTTTGTTAATCATAGCCTGGGAACAGGCGTCGATATATTTGCCTGGTCAGTCAAATAAATATATTTTAACACCGAGACTATTAATTGGGCTGTATTGAGTTTCTGAATATATCAACGCCTGGGGAAACTGGCAGGGTTTCCCATGAAATTAGCGGTGAAATTATTAATCCTATTAATAGGCCTATTAGCACGTGACTTAAGTAATGACATACTTGAATCGAAAGCGAGGCAATGCTGATAAAACTTTATAAGTGGCCGCCATTGTTTATGGGTCAACGGAACGATAAATAGTTTTTAAAAGTACAATGTTCGTCTGATTTGACATATTTACTCAACATTTAAGTCGTCCTTAGTTCAATTACGCCGAATCGATCCATTACCATCTAAATGTAATATTTAAAATCCGCCATCTCGTCGATAGAACACGGAAACGGGACATTATATGCAAATGAGTCTACGGGAACATTCGTGTTTATTCGGAAATGATCGTGCCTGCTCGGCGATTTCCGATATAATTCCGTTTCTATATTTAGCGATATTATCTTTTAGAGAAGAGTTGTTGTTCTTCAAATCTGCACCCTAAAAAAGTGGGTGTAAGTAGATGGCGCTAGGATCGGAAATCCAGTTTCCCCAGGCTGTCATTTGGCTAGAAGTTAAAAAGTGAAAAATCGACAGACTGGAACCCAGGCTATGTTAACCAGTAGTTTTAAAGATATGTCACCAATTAGTATGCTATACCGGTAAACCAGGGCTTAATTAGCGCAATATGGTATACCGTGGTACAAAATTAATATACCTGTGTTCCGGGGAAATTATTTCTCTCGACTCCAGTGTTAACTTCGGACCATTATTATATTCGATTAATCAAGTCAACCTCTTGTGAAAAATCGGCAAAAACAGTCTCAAAATCAATATTTGGACTTTAAAAATCGGCAAAAAACACGACTCAAATCAATTTTGTGATCAAATAATTAATAGATATTTACCCTATAGCGGTTATTATGTAATCCAATTTCCAAGATTAGCTGTGTCCAAGTTTAGAAATCTGTATTAACCCATTTAATTCTGGATATATTTAAAGGCTTTTGCAAACACCATAGACCCAGATCAGCCGCAGCGTGACACTGTGTGCTGATCAGGATCTATGTTGTTTGTTACATAGCCAAGTGTCTTAGCAAGATCATCTGAATAGCAAACAGCATAGAGCCTGATCAGATGGCACATTCCGTGGTTGATCTGGCTCTATGTTCTTTGCAAATACTGTTTGAACGGTATCCCGAATGAAATGGGTTAATATTCCAATTTTAAATCTATCCGCTAATTCCTTATGTAAACAGGATGTTTATTTGGGTATAGCGTATTGGGCTATTGGCAATATAATTGACAGGAGTTAATTTACCTCGATTACAAGTTAATTGTTGGCATGACGCCAGCTCATCAAATCTACACCAGGAACCTGACAAATCAAATATATATTGTTTACACCCAAGAACAAAGAGAAATATTTGATCCCCCATCTGATCCTAATAAAAATTAACAGTCTTTCAGATGGGAAGTTAAACCGAGGTCTCGTGTCGGTGCTTTACACCGTGCATGTAAAAGAACCAGAAGAGACTCTGGAATGGGTCTCTCTGTCTGTATCATGCACTATCCTCCAAAATCTAAACTGACTAATCTCTTCAGGAGGCGTCGCTCATATGGGCAACCGGTAGCGACGATAAATAAACATAAAACACAAAATCAAATATATATTGTTTACACCCAAGAACCAAGAGATCAAAGCTCTTGTATGACATAATAAAATTTGCACAGTTAACTTGGGACACTAGTGAGTTTGGTATTATTTCCAACAAAATGCCCTTTGATATTTTCTGGATCTAAAGTGAGAAATCTGATATATTTTACCACATGTGTCAAGCATACATAACCTAGTTTTTATGATCATTTATCTAATATACCCAGAATGTTTATTCTTTTCTATAAACATCAATATGATATTGACTTCAAATAATCAAATACGGTAACCTAACTGTATTATTACTACAGTTGAGGCCCTATGCTGTGACATAGTATGGGCAATGTCCAATTCTAACATATTTGGATTGTATTTGTTCATTTAAGCTATCATGTGAGTTCTTCCTGGGATAGATATCCTACCCCCTAGATCCATATTCCCCTACCCCTTAGAACCGCACCTGAAATAACTCCTTCTGGTCTGTGCATTGGTTCCCACGCTCACAAAGGTCAACTCGGTACATATTCCTGAGGCAGAGAGATATCTGACCCAATTGACCTTTCTGCCGATTTTGATTGACAGCTGGCGTTAGCCAATCGCATCGCACCATTCGTGCACACCCCCGGCAACGGTTTATCGCCGCCATCTTGTTAGACAAACAATGCATATTAGACAAACTAGTAACGAGTAGACAAATTTGAAAAGGCGTGAATTTGATCGAAAATACGGGTTTTAAATTGTTTTAATGATGTTGAAAATGTGTAGCTTTGGTGTGTGGGTTAGTTATAGTACAAAATTAGTCGATATCCTGGTGATCGACGTTAAATTCAACCCATTTCAAAATCCTTGGTTTGTATATGAACCACAAAATACCAGACAGCTGCTTTAAAAACAATGCATCTATAAAAACACCGACTGACCCCATATAGTCATTCTTTTATCGCAAACACAGCAATCAAATTTAAGCGTGTCACACTGTTTATTGGGAGTAATCAACAACTTACCGGTACATCACAGAGACCGCCGACATAATATCCTGATAGGGGCCTACTGCTATTATCAAGATCAAAGTATGGCACATCGGAATTTAGCACTGATTGTGCTAATAATTGGTCAATTATAAAATGTGTGCACACAATTATAGTATTGATTACTACACCGAGTCATCGTTTTATCGTTCTGTCAGACAAACAAGTTATTTAGTAAAATTTTAATCAAATCTGATAACGAGTGATCGTGATCTGAAATTATTTTTTGAAAAATAATTGCAAATTAATTAATGCTGTCTGTCATTGACAATGGTGAAAAGATGTAGTTACGGGCTGTGTGACAGTGATAGTAGATATCCAGATCGATTGATAGGTGACGTTTAATTCGTGCCATTTCCAAAACCTAAGACAAATCTTGAAAAATGTCTAAGGTGGATTAAGTTGTGTGGACGACAAAACGACCAGCTGAATACATCCAAAATTAATGCAAACATATATATTTGCACACAAGTATGTTGAAATTAATTTATTTATGCATAATAAAATATTTCGAAAAAATATATTCTGCATTTATAGATCTACTGTTCACAAGAGATATGTGAGTATAATGGTGATTAAAATTATACATGTGGTTCATACATATTGTCGTGGATGGTGGACTAGGGATCAGATAGTAGTAATAGTACCCATGCATGTGCAGAGCTGTGGGATTCCCATATTAGCTCAGTGAACGTACTGGTGTTCAGTTTTTGGGCCTAATGTTCGAGTCTTCTAGGAGGCATAGGGTCGAGTCTCTCAAGACGGTGGCATATTTCATTTCTTTTAATGTCAAAGTTGACACGATGTGGTTGTTCACTCTTCCGTTGACTGCAAAAGCATTTTCCACGAACACTTAACACGTCCTCATCCGTTAAATATATCTGTACATTAGAGAAATAACCTTCACTAAAGAACCTAAACACTTGTTGACTTGCTTTCAACAAGATATTAATATCTGGGTAAAATAAAACTGAGAAATTCCACGGAATTTTATCTAGATTAACTCGATGCAGGTCTGCGTTAGACGCCATTTTGTTAGATAGCTTGTCTCGCGTGGTTACAGCGAGCACCTGTAACTATGGGGGGGGGCGTGCCTAAGTAGCGTTTGCAGAAAGATCAATTGCAGTAAATTGAACAAATTCGGAGCTTCTCAATTTTGATTGGTCGCCACCACACATGAACATAGAATATTTTGACTCTAGGGGTTTCCAAAAAGTCATACTTTTTACCAGGTTGTAAAAATGATGCCCTTGAGTGTCAAATTTACAATTAGGTTAAATTTGACCACACTCGTGCAAAAATCGTCAAATTGCGTGGGAACCTACTAAAATCTCGTGGCAATTTCTTATATAGACACGAATCAGACGAAACAGGTTTTCGTCGTGTGTTACATATAAATTAAAATTACAATATAATTTTGGATTATCTACATCAGAATTGACCACCACTCGACTGAGAACCAAAATTATAATCCAGGATAACCCTAACAAGAAATGATGTTCGATTTTCCCAATATATAGTCTATAGGGAACATGTATAGTCTATAGGGAAAATATATAGTCTATAGGGAAAATGTATAGTCTATAGGGGAAATATATAGTCTATAGGGAAAATGTATAGTCTATAGGGAAAATGTATAGTCTATAGGGAACATGTATACAATAGGGAAAATGTAGTCTATAGGGAAAATGTATAGTCTATAGGGAAATGTATAGTCTATAGGGAAAATGTATAGTCTATAGGGAAAATGTATAGTCTATAGGGAAAATGTATAGTCTATAGGGAAAATATATAGTCTATAGGGAAAATGTATAGTCTATAGGGAAAATGTATAGTTTATAGGGAAAATGTATAGTCTATAGGGAAAATATATAGTCTATAGGGAAAATGTATAGTTTATAGGGAAAATGTATAGTCTATAGGGAAAATATATAGTCTATAGGGAAAATGTTTGTTTACAATATTCAACCTAACATCGGGTTTAATAGCTAATAACCGATTGGTCAAGAGTAATAATGTTACTTATATCGTGATTTGTAGGTTTACTATCCGATTTTGTAGCCGAACACCAGTATAGTAGGAGCATGCTGATTGGCTAGAATTACTATCCGATTTCTAGGGCTTAGCTCGATGTATTTAAACTATGCTTCCTTGAAGATTAGTCAGGTCTCTCCTGCACAACGTGCACGTCGTGACCTAGGCACAGCTCACAGCAGGAATATGGGTCAAGGACTTCGCTGACGGAAGCTGCACTATATAAACTTACTAACTTACCTACTTGGCGAGACAACAATGCTCGGTGCTTGTGACGGCAGATAGCTGGTGTTTTTTTAGCTGGCTCCTTCAAGGAAGACGGTGGCGCGAGGACCCCAGTGAAGAAACCGGAACCATTATTGCTGCTGTGAGCTGACAAATAGGATGTGGCCCTAAAAGGGACCACCTTCGAAAGATAGTATACAGGATTTGTCACCCTGAGAAGAACGAAGATGCCTTTCCAGTTGTCAACATAACCAACTTAGATGACAACGTAATCAATTTAGATAAACCAGTCACCCAAATGACTTGGCGGAGGCGACTATGAAGAAAACTATATCGTTTGTTCGATCGTTAATTATAGTTTAATCATATTTTATTGCTATATACATGTACATAATAAATTCAGAGACATATATAATAAGAGCAAAAGCAAATGGGTTGGGCCACATGGTCAGAATAAATATTCACCCGGTCTACCCTTGACTGTCGCTGGTACAAATTCTTGTGTGAGCGACCGCAAGGTGTCTGTCCACCGCAATGTGTCTGTCCATCGCAATGTGTCTGTCCATCGCAAGGTGTCTGTCCACCGCAATGTGTCTGTCCATCGCAATGTGTCTGTCCATCGCAATGTGTCTGTCCATCGCAATGTGTCTGTCCATCGCAATGTGTCTGTCCATCGCAAGGTGTCTGTCCATCGCAATGTGTCTGTCCATCGCAAGGTGTCTGTCCACCGCAAGGTGTCTGTCCACCGCAATGTGTCTGTCCATCGCAAGGTGTCTGTCCACCGCAAGGTGTCTGTCCACCGCAATGTGTCTGTCCATCGCAATGTGTCTGTCCATCGCAAGGTGTCTGTCCACCGCAATGTGTCTGTCCATCGCAATGTGTCTGTCCACCGCAATGTGTCTGTCCACCGCAATGTGTCTGTCCATCGCAATGTGTCTGTCCATCGCAATGTGTCTGTCCACCGCAATGTGTCTGTCCACCGCAATGTGTCTGTCCATCGCAATGTGTCTGTCCATCGCAATGTGTCTGTCCATCGCAATGTGTCTGTCCATCGCAATGTGTCTGTCCACCGCAATGTGTCTGTCCACCGCAATGTGTCTGTCCACCGCAATGTGTCTGTCCATCGCAATGTGTCTGTCCATCGCACTGTGTCTGTCCACCGCACTGTGTCTGTCCGTCTGTCCACCGCAATGTGTCTGTCCACCGCAATGTGTCTGTCCGTCTGTCCGTCGCAATGTGTCTGTCCGTCGCAATGTGTCTGTCCATCGCACTGTGTCTGTCCATCGCAATGTGTCTGTCCACCGCAATGTGTCTGTCCACCGCAATGTGTCTGTCCATCGCAATGTGTCTGTCCACCGCAATGTGTCTGTCCATCGCAATGTGTCTGTCCACCGCAATGGTCTGTCCACCGCAATGTGTCTGTCCACGCAATGTGTCTGTCCACGCAATGTGTCTGTCCACCGCAATGTGTCTGTCCATCGCAATGTGTCTGTCCATCGCAATGTGTCTGTCCATCGCAATGTGTCTGTCCATCGCAATGTGTCTGTCCACGCATGTGTCTGTCCACGCAGTGTCTGTCCACGCAATGTGTCTGTCCACGCATGTGTCTGTCCATCGCAATGTGTCTGTCCATCGCAATGTGTCTGTCCACGCAATGTGTCTGTCCACGCAATGTGTCTGTCCCGCAATTGTCTGTCCACGCAATGTGTCTGTCCCGCAATGTGTCTGTCCATCGCAATGTGTCTGTCCATCGCAATGTGTCTGTCCATCGCAATGTGTCTGTCCATCGCAATGTGTCTGTCCATCGCAATGTGTCTGTCCATCGCAATGTGTCTGTCCGTCTGTCCATCGCAATGTTTCTGTCCATCGCAATGTGTCTGTCCATCGCAATGTTTCTGTCCATCGCACTGTGTCTGTCCATCGCACTGTGTCTGTCCATCGCAATGTGTCTGTCCACAGCAATGTGTCTGTCCACCGCAATGTGTCTGTCCGTCGCAATGTGTCTGTCCACCGCAATGTGTCTGTCCGTCGCAATGTGTCTGTCCACCGCAATGTGTCTGTCCACCGCAATGTGTCTGTCCACCGCAATGTGTCTGTCCATCGCAATGTGTCTGTCCATCGCAATGTGTCTGTCCATCACAATGTGTCTGTCCATCGCAAGGTGTCTGTCCATCGCAAGGTGTCTGTCCATCGCAATGTGTCTGTCCATCGCAAGGTGTCTGTCCACCGCAAGGTGTCTGTCCACCGCAATGTGTCTGTCCATCGCAATGTGTCTGTCCATCGCAAGGTGTCTGTCCACCGCAATGTGTCTGTCCATCGCAATGTGTCTGTCCATCGCAATGTGTCTGTCCATCGCAATGTGTCTGTCCATCGCAAGGTGTCTGTCCATCGCAAGGTGTCTGTCCATCGCAAGGTGTCTGTCCACCGCAAGGTGTCTGTCCACCGCAATGTGTCTGTCCACCGCAAGGTGTCTGTCCACCGCAAGGTGTCTGTCCACCGCAATGTGTCTGTCCATCGCAATGTGTCTGTCCATCGCAAGGTGTCTGTCCACCGCAATGTGTCTGTCCATCGCAATGTGTCTGTCCACCGCAATGTGTCTGTCCACCGCAATGTGTCTGTCCGTCTGTCCACCGCAATGTGTCTGTCCATCGCAATGTGTCTGTCCACCGCAATGTGTCTGTCCACCGCAATGTGTCTGTCCATCGCAATGTGTCTGTCCATCGCAATGTGTCTGTCCATCGCAATGTGTCTGTCCATCGCAATGTGTCTGTCCATCGCAATGTGTCTGTCCATCGCAATGTGTCTGTCCATCGCAATGTGTCTGTCCATCGCAATGTGTCTGTCCACCGCAATGTGTCTGTCCACCGCAATGTGTCTGTCCATCGCAATGTGTCTGTCCATCGCAATGTGTCTGTCCATCGCAATGTGTCTGTCCACCGCAATGTGTCTGTCCACCGCAATGTGTCTGTCCACCGCAATGTGTCTGTCCATCGCAATGTGTCTGTCCATCGCACTGTGTCTGTCCATCGCACTGTGTCTGTCCATCGCAATGTGTCTGTCCACCGCAATGTGTCTGTCCACCGCAATGTGTCTGTCCACCGCAATGTGTCTGTCCACCGCAATGTGTCTGTCCATCGCAATGTGTCTGTCCATCGCACTGTGTCTGTCCATCGCAATGTGTCTGTCCGTCGCAATGTGTCTGTCCGTCGCAATGTGTCTGTCCGTCGCAATGTGTCTGTCCGTCGCAATGTGTCTGTCCATCGCAATGTGTCTGTCCATCGCAATGTGTCTGTCCATTGCAATGTGTCTGTCCATCGCAATGTGTCTGTCCATCGCAATGTGTCTGTCCGTCTGTCCATCGCAATGTTTCTGTCCATCGCAATGTGTCTGTCCATCGCAATGTTTCTGTCCATCGCACTGTGTCTGTCCATCGCAATGTGTCTGTCCATCGCACTGTGTCTGTCCATCGCACTGTGTCTGTCCATCGCAATGTGTCTGTCCATCGCACTGTGTCTGTCCGTCGCAATGTGTCTGTCCATCGCAATGTGTCTGTCCATCGCACTGTGTCTGTCCATCGCAATGTGTCTGTCCGTCGCAATGTGTCTGTCCGTCGCAATGTGTCTGTCCGTCGCAATGTGTCTGTCCGTCGCAATGTGTCTGTCCGTCGCAATGTGTCTGTCCGTCGCAATGTGTCTGTCCGTCGCAATGTGTCTGTCCGTCGCAATGTGTCTGTCCGTCGCAATGTGTCTGTCCGTCGCAATGTGTCTGTCCGTCGCAATGTGTCTGTCCATCACAATGTGTCTGTCCGTCTGTCCATCGCAATGTGTCTGTCCGTCTGTCCATCGCAATGTGTCTGTCCATCGCAATGTGTCTGTCCATCGCACTGTGTCTGTCCATCGCAATGTGTCTGTCCATCGCACTGTGTCTGTCCATCGCACTGTGTCTGTCCATCGCACTGTGTCTGTCCATCGCACTGTGTCTGTCCATCGCAATGTGTCTGTCCATCGCACTGTGTCTGTCCATCGCACTGTGTCTGTCCATCGCACTGTGTCTGTCCATCGCAATGTGTCTGTCCATCGCACTGTGTCTGTCCATCGCAATGTGTCTGTCCATCGCACTGTGTCTGTCCATCGCACTATGTCTGTCCATCGCAATGTGTCTGTCCATTGCACTGTGTCTGTCCATCGCAATGTGTCTGTCCATCGCAATGTGTCTGTCCATCGCAATGTGTCTGTCCATCGCAAGGTGTCTGTCCATCGCACTGTGTCTGTCCATCGCAATGTGTCTGTCCACCGCAATGTGTCTGTCCGTCGCAATGTGTCTGTCCATCGCAATGTGTCTGTCCATCACAATGTGTCTGTCCATCGCAATGTGTCTGTCCACCGCAATGTGTCTGTCCATCGCAATGTGTCTGTCCATCGCAATGTGTCTGTCCATCGCAATGTGTCTGTCCATCGCAATGTGTCTGTCCATCGCAATGTGACTGTCCATCGCAATGTGTCTGTCCATCGCACTGTGTCTGTCCATCGCAATGTGTCTGTCCATCGCAATGTGTCTGTCCATCGCAATGTGTTTGTCCATCGCAATGTGTCTGTCCATCGCAATGTGTCTGTCCATCGTCCATGGACATTTTCAAATGTCTTATCCTCAGTAACCATTGTGTCTATAACCACCATTTATAGGCAGGATACTTGGGTAGGTGGGGGATTACATAATTGTTAACATTTCGTAATCCAAGATGGCCACTGTCTAAAAATATCACAAATTCTTATCACGAACCGCCAGCCGGATTTTGACTAATCTTGGTAGGAATGATTGTACAATGCTCTTTCAACGGTGTTCAAATAGTGACCCCGCAATCAAAAGTGGGTGTGGCCCGTGAGTTAATTTATTTTTGAGCTAGTATGGTCATGTCGTATATCAAATGGAAGTTATCGACTAGGGGATCACTCTAATGCAATTTCAATTTTCAGATGGCCGTTGATATGTCAAAAGGTCAACCTTTTATGACATATTTCAAACCTCTTCTTCTCCTCACGAACTGATCAGCCAATCTTCAGAAACTGTACTTGTATGATCCTTAGGTGAAGCCTTTCCAAAGTTGTTAAAATAAAGTTCCCCGAAATCCAAGATGGCCGCCATCTAAAAATACCACTAATTCTAAAATATTCTCATGTACTGTTAGCTGGATTTTTTACGATTCTTGGTAGGAATGATCGATGCACAATGCTCTTTCAAAGATGTAAAAATGGTGACCCCGGATCAAAAATCGGCGTGGCCCGCGAGGTCAAATATTATTTTTGAGCAAGAATGGTCATATCATATTAGCCTGGGTGCCAGTCTGTCGATTTTTCACTTTTTAACTTCTGGCAAAATGACAGCCTGGGGAAACTTGATGACCACTGTCTAAAAATAACACAAATTATTCAAACATCTCGCGAACCACCTGTGGGATTTTGGCAACATTTGGTAGGAATGATCGATATATAATGCTCGTTAAAACGTGTTAAATTGGTGACACCGTGGTACAAAATGGAGTAATGTGAGCTATACAGAGCCATCATGGCCCTCTTCTTCATGTTCTGCTGTAAAACCTAAATAATGTGTACGATGTTACTACAGTTGAACATGATTAGCGACACATGGATAGATCAGGGTAAATAAAGTATCAAATAACATGATAGATGTTTCCTATTGAAGCTATATATACAGTAGAACTAAAACTACTTTCATGAGATTAAATGCCACTTATTTCGACATTAAATAGTCATATGATAGTCCTGTGTTATTTTCAGGCATTTGAGCATTTAGCAGCGCTTGAGTTAGTGAGACCGATGGACAGCAGTGGAGGAACGAGGGTACAAAAGGAGTATAGACTGATGTCATTGCTGATCCATCCCTCCCAGATACTTAATGCCTTACAGAAATATCCAAACTGTCCAACAGAAATCAGTCAATGGGCCTCATGTGCATTAGCTGTCTGACATATACGCACTTATCCAATGTGTTCAACAGATCTCAGTTTGAACAGATACTTGCCACTTTGAAGAAATATCCACATTGTCTGAGAGAGATCAGCCAGTGTGCCATTTATGTGGGACATATATTCTACTGTTTTAATGATTAAATGCAGCCAGCATTTGGACAGACATTTTAAGTGCTTTAATAAATGATATAGATCATTATACAGATATATTACACATTCTTCCAGAACTAAGTACCTGACCATGTGCGGTCCTGACCATGTGCTGTGAGAAATATTTTAAGATTTTTAAATTTATTTAATATAATTTACATTTCTAATTAGAGACATCGGTCAGTTACTGCTCCTGAATATGTAGGTCTTCTTAAATGGTTTCCTGTTTTTATCGTTTCCTTTGCACAACATGCTATCAATTTTCGTCAACTTTCTCATCTTATAATTATTATGTTAATATACCGAGTCAAAAAAGAAACGATACCTGGTGTTTATGTGTCTATAATTTCAACATTTATTAAGAAAATTCTTTGAAAATTCATAAGATGATAGTCCAACATGTTTGAAAGAGGAGCACATAAAGCATAATGAGCCTCCGAAACTTTCTGCTGCGTGATGACGTAATTCGTCGGACAGGGGTCTAATGGAGTTTTCATACAGACGTCAATACCGAGTATGGGCACCATTTGCGTCTCTCACTGCAATGCACCGCCGTCGCATCGAACGGAAGAGTGTCTGAATCTCTTGCTGGTCAATATTTGTCCACTCCTGACGCAAAACATCCCTCAGTTGGTTTAACGTTACCGGCTGACGTCGTCTGACGCGGCGGTCTAACGTATCCCACAAATGTTATATGGGTGACAAGTCCGGTGACAAAGCAGGCCACGGCAGAGTTTCAATATTGTTCTGCTCCAATAATGTGGTGGAAATCCGAGCAGTATGACACCTGGCGTTGGAACAGTGTGACGTTTCTGTTGGCGTTAAAGAACGGCACAACAACTGGCGCAAGGATCTCATCACAGTACCGCTGGGCGTTTAGGTTCCCGTCCACCACTAACAGTTCAGTGCGACTGCCGAAGGTGATACCGCCCCACGCCATAACGCTTCCGCCCCCTAATAGATCGACCTGACGTACACATGCGTCGGCGTAACATTCACCGCATCTGCGATATACCCGCTCTCTGCCATCCGCTCGACGCAAACAGAACCGCGATTCATCGCTAAACATCACCGAATTCCACTGTAACCGAGTCCAGCGAGCACGTTCCGTCGTCCATTCCCGCCGTACGTCACGGTGACGTCGTGTCAGGATGGGTCCAACGTATGGCCTATAGGCACGAATGCCACGTTCACCGAGCCGGTTCCTGACTGTGCACTGATGCGATTGTTGGTCATCCCAGGAGTAACGGCAGCTGTGTGCGTAGCAGGTAGGAACCGGTCACGTAAATGTGACGTCCGAATGTGACGGTCCTGTTCACGTGGTCGACCAGATCTTGGCCGGTCATCCACCGATCCATGTGTTCGATAACGTCGAAGTAGACGTGTTATCGTGTTCCGCGTAACCCCGAGTCGATTTGCGACGTCACGCTGACGTAAACCGCCGTCAATCATGCCAATGGCACGCATTCTCTGATTGGGGTTTAGCCTAGGCATTTTGTTAGAGGTAACAATGGGTATGTAAGGTGTTTTTCCTCGATGATAATGCAATACCAGTACAATAAACCGGTTTTCCGATTTGTACATGTGCAGGAAGTTGTCTTTGTTGAGGAGCACGTGCAAATCGGAAATTCGGCGTTCCAGGATTATCGGGTGTTTATTTACCTGTGTTTATGGTTGGCTGACGTTGCAATAAGATACCCGGTACTGATACGTAATAATATATTAAACCTTTCTATGGTTTTATCCGTTTTACGTCATTTTTAGTTTGGTATCGTTTCTTTTTTGACTCAGTATATATATTGACAGATATCCTACAGTATAGCCAATGGGTACATTTCTGTTATCAATTATTTAACATGATTTGGATAAAATCACATTTATCATAACGCAACATCTCGCTAGGGAACAACAGTAAAAACGAAAGATTCAAACTGAAAGGACCGCTATACATTTCCGAATAAATCGGACTTTATCTGCCAAGGGAGGTAATGAATAGAAAAGCCAGCGAGGTCCCTCATTGCTGCACTATGTTCCAAACATTTGTGTTGCCCATGCAATGTAATACATGTATACCAAATTGTACTGAAAAATGAACGAGAAAATACATGTGTTCATGTAGACAATAAACAGAAAGCTGTCTTGGTTTATTGTTATCCTATCTTGTTGCATGTATCCTGTGATGTTTATGTTCCTTGTGATCAGGAAATGCTTTGCAGTTTGGAAGGCGTGCGAATGTTCTGTTAGTGCAGTGGTTAGCACCCTAACTTCTCACCAATGAAACACATGTTCAATCCTCGGACTGGGAAGTATATAAAATCGTAAATTTGTCAAACAGTTGGGTTTTCTGCACATACTCCAGTTTCCTCTCATATGTATGATCGCATATGCCTTCATCCTCGCCATCGAGAGTGATTAATATAAGCTATTAAAGCTTGCTTCGCACTCGTTGTTTATAATTTATTTTAGCTCAATTGTGAAACCAGTTCTTATCATATTAGTTGACTCGCTTTCGAGATCTCGTTCCTGGTGGAAGCCAACACCACAAGGGAGGAAATGTGGATTGAAGAGTCTTGACTTTCTATTGTGAGGTGGACACCGTATTCTTTTCACCAAGGAGACTCCACCTTTTCAAATGGCAGACAAAATTCTCCATCCCTGGATACGAAAAACCTATCCCCAACTTGAAGCTGTTGAAGACAAGATTCTGAAATTGGAAGTCCCCATATGTTTCAAGAACGATGTTAACGACACAGCCCTGAACGAGTGTGATAAGACGAACCCATACAACTATCATTACGTCCACTTTGCATGTATTCCATCCAAATTCATAGAACATATTTTTTCAGCTTAATAATGAATCGTCTAGAGAATCCTTGTAAGCTACCAACACGGTTTCATATCTAACCACTCGTGAGACCCAACTTCTCAATACTATTGAAGGTCTACCAGACTTGCTTATACGTGTACTAGATTTCAGCAAGTGCTTCGATACAAGATTCATTGCTACGGAATTGGTGGTAATACCAACATGCGGATTGAACCATTGTTATCCACCGCTGCATTACATGCGTTTGACTGCTACACTATATGTGTGATGACCAAATATCGAACCGGGTTCCATCGATTCCAAATCCGACACTACCACGAGCGTCGCACTGAATAAAACAAATAACATTACTTAGCATTATAGCTATTTAGTATTTACTAATGTTTATAGTAATATACAGATATTACAATCAATAAAATAAATAGAAACTAAATAAAATGTCAAGATACAAAAACACTACATATTAAGAGGCCAGTCCACACACGCAGTGCTGCCAACGATGTGTACCATATAATGAAAGACACATAATTGTTGACCATGATATGAAGACAGCATATCTAAAACATTTATAAGCAGCACATACATTGGTTAAAACAGCAGTAATTATTAAATGACGGGAAGTTAACATTCAAGCTGGCACATGAGGTACAGGCATCCCAGGTGACCTGTTGATGTGTGTGGTTTCGATGTTTGAATGATTATTAAGTATTTTCAAGTCCAACTGTCCCTTCTTAGAACAGTACTTCTTGCATAAATGTATATAGAATATCCGCCTCAAGTTACACTCGATTTTAGTATTATACCTACCGAAAACAAATATTTATTATGTACATTTCCATTGGAGAGTAATTAATATAAGTTATCTGAAAACTTGTTTTCCAATCCAAACCATTCACAATTTATGTAATTTGTAACATTTTTTGTGTTATACATGTAAATTTATTGGAATAAATACTGTTTAAACCAATACTGTCCACTAAAGAATACGCAGTGTTAGAGCACTGTATGGTCTCTCGTGCTGTAGTAATATTAACACAGAATACACAGCAGTTCAAGAATCTGTCAAACTATAGCTATAAAAGAACTGAAAATATATTGGGTAAAACTACACGAGATGTACCTGTTAAAATAGTACAATACTTACATCATCTATGCTCCTAACTAAATAGAAACAACAATTATATAATAGTACATGTGGCTTGCAACATGCACAAAGCCATTATAAGTGAACTTTTACAAATCCAAAATGTGTGAGAGGGTGTTGTGTGTTATATACTTACATCATCGGTGCTCCTGACTATATAATTAGAAACAACAATTACATGTGGCTTGCAACATTCAAGAAGAATTATAAGTGAAACGCTACATGTCCAAAATGGCGACCATTTTTATTAATTCAAATTATCGCCAAGTAATTTTGAAATAAAATTTAAAATAAATATTTTTGTTATTTTGCCAAATAAGCCGCAATGCAACATTACATGAGATCAAAAGCACAATTTGTGAGTTTCTGCTTTGGCCTTAATTATTATTATTCTAAAAAGATTTGACGCAATTTTACAATACAGCTTTTTGAAAATATTGCGATTTTACAATATGGCTTTTTGGAAAACAATATTGCGATTTTTGACTTCCAATTGAGACATATATCAAAAATAAAAATTAAACGGAATCTCATTAGTTTAAACTTTATTTATTAAAGTATACATTTTACAAATACGTATATATAATATACACAAATTACATAATGTAAGTATTGGATTGGAAAACAAGTTTTAACAACTTATATTAATTCCTTTCCAGAGTGGAGTTTTTAGTTATATCGTGTATTACGGAATCTCATTAATTTCCCTTCCATTTATGATGCTCTATAATTTTAAATAAATTTACTTATAATACGAAAATATTATTACAAAACAAACATGATTGCATGGGTAGGTGGGACAGACTTTAATATAAACACAGCTACATAATTTTCAGACGTGACTTTAAACCGAGGTCTCGTGTCGGTGCTTTACACCGTGCACATAAAAGAACCAGAGAAGACTCTGGAATGGGTCTCTGCCTGTATCATCCACACATCTATGACTAATCTCTTCAGGAGGCGTCGCTCATATGGGCAACCGGTAGCGACGATAAATAAGCGTAAAAATAAAATGATGCTTAAACGTAAAAATGATGTCAGAATCGGAATCCTCGTGGTCGATTTAGTGGAAAGTGTATTTATACTTGATTCTATGAGCACTTGTTCAAAAGATAATGTTTGAAGATGGTGCTGGTGGCCATCTTGGATAGTTAGTCAAAATGATGTTTTAGCATCAAACCGATGTCAGAATGGGAATCCCCGTCGATTTAGTTGACAAGATGTATCTATACTTGATTCTAGGTGCTCTGGTCTCAAAAGTTAATTGTTCAAGATGAGGCCGGCGACCATTTTGGATTTGGCCCCCTAGTAAAAAATGCCGGCATTTTTGCCAGGGGCCGGGTTTCTAATTTGTTTATAAAAGGCCCATAGAAGTCGAAACATGTTAGCCGGAGAATGGTCACGGGATTGAGATTCTGGACCCAACTATTGATCCTTTCTTTAAGTCACGCCGCTTTCAGCACATTACGATGTGGTACAGCTCTCTTGCGTATTGAAACTGGAACACGTTATTGTTGACGAATAAGGCAATTGTTATACTTTAATTTGGCCAAAACAAAAGAAGACATCGAGACCTTGCAATCTGAGAACAAAAGGCTTCGGGATTTTCTAGTGGGCCTACAATCGAAGTCGATGATGAACAATGTGATTATTGGCGGAATCAAGGAGACCAAAGACGAAACGAAATAGCAAACATTGGAAAACGTCAAGAAATACTTCAAAGATGATCCCAGAACCCAGAATTCCCGATATTGGAATAGAAAGTGTCCGGCGCATTGGATTTAACAAGGATAAACAAGCCAAAAAATGTGCTAGTGTCATTCACAGACCCCAAAAACAAAAATTACGTGAAATCGTTTCAAGGAAAATGTGGATTCGAAAGCAACAGGTCTTTGCATGCATGACCAATTTACACCAGAAATCATTGTCCAGAGAAAGTTATTAATTCCAAATATGAAAAAGCAAGGGCTCACAAGAAAGAGGCTTGCATAAAGTACAACTCAGTTGTATTCAGAAGAATTTGTAGTAGCAATGCATTTATACTTGGAAAAAATATGTTAAATGGGGGGAGGGTTGCAATGTACAGTGAATTTTGATCATTGTGACCCTTAAAATATATTAATATATCAATTTCTGGAGATTTAATCTTGTTGAGGACATTAAGCTCTTCATGTTGAGTGGTTATATATTACTCTATGATGAATTAAATACTTACCGTTTGATAGGAGTTTCTCTACCTATAATCAACATTTTGGGTCAAGATTAGCAAACATTGTATGGGAAACTATATAAGTTTTCTTTCGTTCTAATCCCTTTCAGTCTATTGCTGTTAATTTATATGTAAAATGATAATTATGTTATGTACATGTAAAATACTGAAATAAATAATGTTTAATTTAAACATTGTATGCTTAGAAGCCCCACTATTCGTATCCAAAAGGCCACGTCTGGATCACTTAATTTTCAAAACCCTCCTTAATATGGATACTGCCTGAATCAAGTTTAAAACAGGTGTATTTTACAGTACAACATTGTGATTGCGGGTTAAATTGGAAAATGCTGTGAATTTTTGGGATTTCAGGCTCCAGTGACCTTTCAGCCTCCTGTGATCATTAGAAACAATCCATAATTGTTTGGAATATTTTATTTGTTGATGCCCTGAAACCGTTCATATCCAGGTGTCATGTCTCTATCATGAATACCTACCGCTTAATAGGAGTTTCACATCCCCTCACCTATAATAGATTAATTAATCGTCATATGTTTACCAATTTGAGCAAAATGGTCCTGTATGGATCACTATTCGTACCCTTATGCCCATATCAGATTCATCTTCTTTTTTTAACTGCCTTAATATGAATACTGTGTGAATCCAGTGTAAAAAAGGTTTAGTTTAAGGTACAACATTGTGTTTATGGGTTATTTTTGGGGGGAAACGTGATATTTAGGGATTTCTGCATGACCTTTCAAACCCATGTGACCCTTATAGAAAAATCCATAATTGTTTGACATAATTCATCTTGTAGTGAACATACACAGCGTCATTTTGAGTGGTTATTTATTATTTTATGTTGAAAACTTACATTTTTATGGGCAATTTGTTTTCCCCTACCCCTAAGTTTCAATGTTTTGCCGTATCAGCAAATTTCTGAAAATGTGTTAAAATTGGCGGATTCTGGAAACAGATTTTTATACATCCACCCTGGGCAGATGTACCACCCTATATACAAGCAATCTGGGGGGTGGATGTACTTCAAAATGATTTTGATTCGTTATCCAGGCCACTTTCTCAGTTCTGCCTCTCTACTATGTGTAGTTTGTTCGATTCATTTGTTACTTCAATATTAAACTACTCTGTCGAGGTTTGGGGCTATACAAAGAATAAAGATATCGAACGAATACAATTAAAGTTTTGTAAAAGGTTGTTAAATGTTAAGCTTTCGACTAGCAACGTAGCAATATATGGAGAGCTAGGTCGTTACCCTTTGTATATCAACAGACATGCTAATATTGTAAAATATTGGTTAACAATAATTAACACGGACAAGTATTATTAGAACTGTATAATTATGATTTGTTACTGAATGATTTTCATAACAATAAAATAAATTGGTGTAATAATATAAAAACTATGTTGTATGAAAACGGGTTTGGCGTGTATGGGAAATGCCTACGATGGTACAAGTGAACTCTTTTATACCAATGTTTAATCAAAGACTTATTGACAGTTTCACACAAGGTTGGAGAAATAGTATTCGTGATAACCAAGTACTGTTTGTATACAAGAACGTTAAAGATGTGTTCGTGATAACCAAGTACTGTTTGTATACAAGAACGTTAAAGATGTGTTCGTGATAACCAAGTACTGTTTGTATACAAGGACGTTAAAGATGTGTTCGTGATAACCAAGTACTGTTTGTATACAAGAACGTTAAAGATGTGTTCGTGATAACCAAGTACTGTTTGTATACAAGAACGTTAAAGATGTGTTCGTGATAACCAAGTACTGTTTGTATACAAGAACGTTAAAGATGTGTTCGTGATAACCAAGTACTGTTTGTATACAAGGACGTTAAAGATGTGTTCGTGATAACCAAGTACTGTTTGTATACAAGAACGTTAAAGATGTGTTCGTGATAACCAAGTACTGTTTGTATACAAGAACGTTAAAGATGTGTTCGTGATAACCAAGTACTGTTTGTATACAAGGACGTTAAAGATGTGTTCGTGATAACCAAGTACTGTTTGTATACAAGGACGTTAAAGATGTGTTCGTGATAACCAAGTACTGTTTGTATACAAGGACGTTAAAGATGTGTTCGTGATAACCAAGTACTGTTTGTATACAAGGACGTTAAAGATGTGTTCGAATATGAAACTTATTTGAATATTATACGTTATAAGAAATATAGAACACTTATTACTAAATTCAGAATTTCGGCACACTGCTTGAGAATAGAAACAGGTCGATATGGGCAAAATAGAATAGACATAAGTGGAAGGATCTGTGAGGTTTGCCAGACAAGAAACATAGAAGACGAGTATCATGTGATATGCGTGTGTACAAAATATAGAGTGTTGAGGAAGCGATATATTGATAAATATTATTATGAAAGACCATGTATGTTAAAATTGTTGCAGTTGCTTTCTTCTAATAATGAAATGATCCTAAATGATTTAGCGTGTTTCATAAACTGTGCCTTAAAATTAGACGAAATTCGTTAGATTAAAGTTGTGCTATTTAAGTAAATATGCAAGGTTTAACCATACTTGTTTCAAGCTTATACCGTCTGAAATTAGCATTGATACTTTATATATGATATTGAATTGTCTTTTATGCTATACATGTATGTTAACATTGATACTTTATATATGATATTGAATTGTCTTGTATGCTATACATGTATGTTAACATTGATACTTTATATATGATATTGAATTGTCTTGTATGCTATACATGTATGTTAACATTGATACTTTATACAACAACAACAATAACAACTTTTTATTTAACGTCAGGTTACAGGTTATGTAACAACATGACATGAATACGTTGTACAAAATATAAACATTGGATATACATGCAGGGGGGGACAGCAATTGTACGATATGTCCTATAGACAATTACAAACATGTAATATAAGTTACACAAACAAACATCAAAATATGTCTGTGAAAGATATATAAACATTGACCAAATCAATTAATCACTAATATGCTACTACATATGGCAATAAGACTGTTTAGAAAAATACCGTGAGAACATTGTCACACGGTCATATTCGTTGCGCACGGGATTAGTTGATATGAATCAAACCTATATAAGTATAGTAGTTTTACATGGGTTTGTTTATATTTGTATGGAAAACATTTACGTCACATACACAAGTCGGAAAGTGGTGGGCAATGAATTAACCGCGCATTTGTAATTCACAATTATGCAAGTTAGGATTTTCTGTCTATAGATACGGGTTCGTACATATGCGCAATATGCGGGTTGCTTTAACTTGAAACTGTTCGATTAATAATTTCAAGTTGTGCTAAGTTATTTTCGTTATATAATTACCGTATGTATGTATTGGAGTGGTAGGATAATTGATATGCGCCCCAAAATATAGCTATTCACGTTTAAATTGAGTCATTATGATTTTCGCAAATATAGCGAGTCGAGTTAGAGTCCTAACTGATTTTGTACATAGTAAATCTTTATATTTCAGCGTATTGGGGTTACAATAATAACGACGTGCGATATAGACTTTTCTTGAAGTTGAAAAGAACGGGCATTTTAAGAGGTAGTGTAATTCATCGCCTATGTCATTAAGGGGGCATAACCTACATGTCCGGTTTTCAAGTGGTATAAAACACTGTGACCAACGTCCGGTTTCCACCGGTAACCTGTGATTTCCAGTCCTAAAATGGAATAGAGATTGAAAGCGACGTTAAATAAGTTTCCAGGACAGCGTCTACCTTGTATAATCTATACGATACCTTGTTGATGAATTGTTTAGATTGCCGTTCCAATTTTGTAAAAACTGATCTGTTAAATTTCGTTTTACTATTATGTGGATATTTTTTAAATCAATGGTTTTCTGGGCTACCCAAACAAAAGTGTTTCCTGTTGAATTTAAAATATGTTTGACAAAATTGAGCCATTTGTAATCAATTGCTGAACATAACATGTTCTCATAGCAAACTCTTGATAACTTTGTTTCGCTACCAGCTAATATTTTTGCCCAATATTTTATCAGTCGTGATTTAATAATAATATCTATTGGGTATCTCCCTAATTCTCCGTATAGCATGTAAAGTGGGGTACTTCTCTTGCTGTTTGTAATTTTTCGTAGAAAATCTGAATGTACTCGTTCTATAATATCATTATTTTCGAACCCACAAGCCTCACAATTGTATGTTAAAATAGGTAGTATTGTCTGGTCAAAAAGCTTTAGTTGTATATCTATCGGTAAATCAAGATTATATATTCTAGAATATAAAATATGCATAGCTTTATTGGCTTGGCTAACTAGTTGCTTTTTCGCATTTGAGAAACTGCCTGAAGACGAAAATAACAAACCCAAATACTTGTATTCTTTAACCGTTTCTACTACTTGTCCATTTAAAGTAAATTAAAAATTACCCAGTTTATTAGTGCCAAAAACTATAACTTTTGTCTTAGTCATATTAATTTGTAGCTTCCATATTTTACAGTATGTATTAAATTCGTTTAACATGTGCTGAAATGATTCAGGGTCGTCACTTACAATAACTGTATCATCTGCATATAACAAAATAAAAAATCTTAAGGTATGTGTTTACGTCTATATGCGGTTGATCAAGTTTCAGACCAGAGTTGTTAACCTCTAGATATGATTCTAAATCGTTTAAATAGATAGAAAATAAAATGGGCAACTTTTCTCCTTGACGAACACCACAATTGCTTTTAAAAAATGTGGACAGATTATCGTTAACTGACACGCAAGATTTAATATCTAAGTACATGTTGTATATTATTTTAAAGATTTTCCCATTTATTCCATTTTTAGTTAGCTTGCTCCACAGACCCGCCCTCCAAATTTGATCGAATGCTAAAGAGAAATCCACATACGAGCAGTAGAGTTTCTTCTTCTGTTGTCTAAGTTTGTCAATCAAAAAATTTAAAGTAAAAATATGGTCACATGTTGAGTAATTTGCCCTGAAGCCTGCCTGGTTTTCGTTCAGTAAGTTATATTGGTTAAGGAAACGAGTTACACGTTCATTCAGTATAGCTGTGAAGAGTTTACCTAGGCAACTTAATATTGTAATAGGTCTATAGTTTGATGGCTGAAGTGTGGCACCCTTCTTTTTAAAGATAGGTTTGATAGTTTCGATTAACCAGGTTTCCGGGATTATTCCCGTGTTAAAAATCATGTTGAAGAATGACGTATAAACTGGAAGCATATCAGTTGTAGTACATTTTAAATATTCATTATATATATAGTCATATGGGGATGCAGCCTTTGCATTATTGCATTTAAGTATCATTTTATTTATTTCTTGTGGAGATATTGGACAATTCAATACGGCATCGGCATTATTCTGAATTTCGATGTTTTTTATTCAAACAATTGTACATATTACATAGGTATATACACAAATAACAATTGTACACAATGGTATAATACAAAAGTTTGCTTTTTAATAAATAAGCTTGAGACTAGCTATTCCATCAATAAAGCGTTGTTCAACGAGACTGAATTTGGATTATAACAATTGTCAAATTAATTTATTTTTACGTGTTACGCGGCATTATTCTGGTCATATTGGAAATCTATTGAATCTGTGTGATCTGGGTTTAAATTTACCTTTTTATAATGGTTAAAAAACGCTTGTGCATCGGGTATTTTACTTTGCGCCGGCTTATTGATACTATTTATTACCTTCCAAAATTCTTTTGGACGTTTTGAATGCATTTCACGCAATTTTCGTTCGTTCCTAGATTTATGTAACCGTATATATGTATTCATCGTTTGCTTATAAAATCTACTTGCACAATTTAGTTGCTGTTTACAGTAATCCGTCTTATGGAGATTATACTGTCGGCGAGCTTTGTTATATTTAGATCTCGCTTTCTTACACTGAGGACCGAAGAAGGGTTTATTATTTTTTGGCGCTTCATCCATAAATTTAAAATAATGTAAACCTTTGGTATTTTTGGGAAACGTTGCATGCGCAGAATCATTAAATAACTCCCCAATCATTTTCGACACATCATTTATATTATGTTTGGTAGGGTTTTCATACGAACTTGCCAGAACCGTTTTGATATCGTTTAGTTTGTTTAGGTCAATATTTGCAGTAAATTCGTTTTTTAAAGAATCCAACCACTTACCGTAGGCGGTTTGTGCAATAAATCCTCCTTACAACTTTCATTTACATTCGGGGTATTTAATTCATTTGCATTTGAGCTGTAAAACTTAAGATCGAGGGAAAGTAGCGCGTGACCATCAGAAAAAAGAGAATCTACATAGCTTATATTAAAATTTGAGAAATGCGCAAAGCAATGGCGAGACACAGCAATATAATCTATTACTGACGTATCTCTAAATGTAAAGTCTCCAACGCCCTTGTCGGTCCCTATTCTGCCGTTCAGTATAAATAAATTATTGTTTTTACAAGTGTCAAGGAATTTTGATCCAGAAGAATTTACTTTAGTATCTTTCGAAGCTCTATTAATTGGGACATTATAGTTTGAAATAACGTCCACCGAGTTGTATACACTTACTATTTCCTCATCAAAACCAAACTGATCAGCGAGAAAGTTATCGACAGAAATATAATCCTGTAATACAGAGGTATGTCCATTCGTGTCACCTAACAAAATACAATATTCATATTTATTACACATATTGGACACATCGTTCTGAAATAAGAAAAATTCATCATCATTAAAAAATCTGGACTGCTGCGGCGGGGTGTACATTGCCCCAATAATGAGATTATTTTCGAAATTTTCAAATAAAGTGTTTTTCAGTTTAACCCAAAAAACATACTCACAGTCAGACACCAAAATTTCAATAAAATCTAGTAGACGTGATCTAATAAAAAAGCCAATGCCTCCAGATTTTCTCATATGGGGATCTTTTCTTGGTTTAGACAGAAATGTATAGTCCTTAATATCAGTTATGTCATATTCCTATAGTTTTGTCTCGGCAATACATAAAATATCATATGAATGGACTTTTTCAACAAATTCTGGGTACTTGGTCTTACGTTTAAGGCCACACACGTTTAAACAACCAATTTTAAAGTCATTTTGAAAATTAACACTATATGGTTTTGGTGGGATAGATTCAGGTTTATCATTATGGTTATCATGTAACGTCAAATCAATATTCTTGTGAGTAGCTATATCATGTTGGTATGTATGATTACATACACTGTTGTTAGACGTACTGGGTAATGTTAAACACTCATTGCATAGAAAAGTACACAATTTCACACTGTTTCGTGTTTTAGATTCACACTCTTCTACGGAATTTACATGGCTACATATGGTATGCATTGAAGAACTAGGTAATGTTAAACACTCATTACATAGCAAAGTACACAAATTCACAATATTATTAATTTGTATTTTATGAGTACACTGTTCAGTCGACTCGATAACAATCGTGGGGTTGCCTAAACACACTGTTCCCGGCCGGTCCTATCCGTTATCACCTGTGTTGTTACCGCTGGATGAGTGGACCAGTGATGCATCAGCCATCGCTTGGTTCTGACAGTTAATATTCTGTCCTGCAGAATAATTTGGAGCACATGCCTCCATTAACGACTGTTCACGGCATGGAAGTGACGAGGAATGATTTACAGGGCTCTCGGATTCCATGTTTGGGGCGCTGCTGTTAGGTGGAGAAGACCCGGCTGCAATTACTTCAGGGATGTATGGTAGAGTTGATGTGACGGTCGGATCCAATGCACCGGTATGAACGGTTGGAACTACGTTGGTCTGACGACTCTCGAGTACGCTGGCCCCCGATAATTCAGGGTCGACCTGAGGATGCTGAAACTGGGCGTTATATGCCTTTCTGATGGTCTCTGACCTAGTTTTCAACGCGTTAGATATGCCACCAGAGACGTCCACGCTCTCGCAATATATCATACCAGTCTGGGAAGAGGTTGTGCGTTATACGGCCGTTTACCTTTAATGCTGCCGGATATAACATTTTAACATTGTCCTTGCCAAGTTCGCCACGTTTCATCTTAAACTCCGGCCATAAACGTTTCCTGGCTTCGCTAAATTCTTTGGGATAGTCACGAGATAAGCCAATACCAGTGTCTCTGAGAATTGGAGCACTACTTAACAGGGTTTCAACCTGGCCAGCATGGATGAAAGATACATGAATAAATCGCGGTTTGGTATGTTGGTCCTGACGTAGATGGGGAGCCCTTGGTGTGAACGTGCGCCCCAATCTGAAAGCCCGGATTATAGTGAACTTGGATGGATCTAGCAACAGATTGTTTTTAATAATATCTTCAACTATTTGAACAATGTTTTCACTTTTGGTTTCGGATACACCTGATATAAGTATATTGCTCTCCCTGCGACGTGCCTCACTGTCAATACTATGGTATTCTAGTACACGTAAACGTTGCTGTGTGATCTCGTGCGTGGCACTCATAACATAAACATGAGATTCTAGATTATCTATTCTGAATTTCAATAAACCCATGTTCGACATACCCTATATAATATAATTCAGTTTTTCATCTGGTGGTAATTGTTTTACTTGATCCAATTCCATTTGTGATAGATTTTGAAACTGTCTGCTCCGGCGGGGTTTGTTGACTTTCCCCACCCGTTGAATGACGAGCTCGTTTGGACCTCTGTACTTTCTCCCAGTTGTCACCTAAAGGGACAAACCTGTTCTCATATCGTTTATCTGTCATACCTGAACTATTTGACATTCTTTTGGATAATATTCAACAATGTCTCTAGCGAAAAATGCGAAAAATTGTCTTCAAGATCAACACTTTTCAAAAACCGTCCGCCATGTTTTTTACCCATAAGTCCTATATATGATATTGAATTGTCTTTTATGCTATGCATGTATGTTAGCATTGATATTTTATATATGATATTGAATTGTCTTTTATGACCAACAAGGCTACATTAAAAATCGTTTCATTGGATATAATCTAAGACAAATACAAGATATTATTGACTATACAGAGACTCTTCAACTAGATGGAGCAATTTTATTTTTAGATTTTAGAAAAGCCTTTGACACAATAGAATGGCCATTTCTTTTTAACACTTTAGAATATTTTGGATTTAAGCCAGAATTTATACGCTGGATAAAAACACTATATACAAATTGTAAATCATATATTATAAACAATAAACAGAACCCGTGTCCTAGTATGGAAATGTGACCTGCTATGGCCACTGTATGTGGCAATTGTTTGCAAAGTATACATGCATGCAGCTTAAAGTTGTGTTTTATTTGAAGAACAATATAAAGACTCGGGATAGGCGTTATATTTGGACAGCTTTGTACAACATTGTTTCAGATAGGGCCATTTTACTGATCGATGCGAAATCTGACATCCCACAGAGTAGTATCCCTGTACTTAAATATATATACTAGTACCCCCAAACGTGCCGAATCCCTGTGAACGTGGTATTAGACAAGGCTGTCCGGTATCAGCTCTTCTATTTATAATAGTTGCAGAAATAATGGCAATAAATATACGAAGTTCAAGTAATATCACTGGTATACAGGTAACAACAGAAAATGGTAAAATATCTTTAAAAATATCTCAATTAGCGGACGACACTACATTGTTCCTAAAAAATACAAACGACATTGAAAATGCTATAGATATTATCCAACAGTTTGGATACTATTCTGGCCTTAAACTTAACAAAAATAAAACGGATGGTATGTGGATAGGTAAACAGAAAACAAATACTGACAAGATAGGAGGAATAAACTGGCCTGAAAAAACTATAAAAGCATTAGGGATACATGTTGGTCATAGCCGCGAAGAATGCGAAAAACTTAACTGGCAAGATACAATTGATAAATGCAGATCAGTAATAAATAATTGGGCAAAACGAAAGTTAACATTTTATGGAAAAATTCAAATTATTAACACCCTATTAATACCGAAATTTACCTATGCTATACACTCGCTGATTGTCCCAAAAGCAATAATTCAGGAAATAAATAAAATGATATACAATTTTCTTTGGAGTGGCAAACGAGAAAAAATAAAACGAACAACGTTAATAGGTAATAAAATGGAAGGAGGACTCGAGATGACTGACCTTGAATCATATATAATATCAATGAAAGTCAAATGGATAAAAACACTATTAACTGCGGATAACGCAAACTGGAAAGTCATTCCAAGATATTTTTATAACACGTTTGGAGAAAATATTCTAATATTTTATATGAATATTGATAGCATAAAAAGTTTAAATGTTTCGAATCTATCTCTGTTTTATAAAAACATACTAGAAATTTGGATTAAAGTAAATACAATTGTCGAAAATAATCCTAAAACATTTTATGAAATCAGGCAACAGATCATCTGGGGCAATAAATTTATTAAATTAAAAAACAAATGTTTCATATTCACAAATTGGATAAAAGCAAACATAATATATGTTAATGATATTATTAATGAAAATGGAATAATCAGTAGTGATATTATCTACCTATAACAAACTGAAAAACAAAAGAAATTGGATTGCTGAATATAATTCAATAAAAAATATGTTTCCCAAAAAATGGATTCAATTATTAAAAACGGAAGAATCACGCGCAACAACGGTTAACACCGAATTAAATACAAAAATAAATAATAAAACACTTTCAGAAACAACTAATAAATTTATCTATCAATACCTGTTGAAGAAGAAATTTACAAAACCATAAATTCTGGTCGGAAAAATTTGGTGAAGTATACAACTGGGTATCTATTTACAGATTCATAAACAATATACAAGACAACAAGGTAAAACAGTTTAGATTTAAACTACTGAATATAATCTTTCCGTCTAAGATACTGAGATACAAGTGGAAAATGGTAGCTTCCCCTAACTGCTCTGTTTGTGATGTACCGGAATCATATGAACATGTATTTATCACATGCCCTACTGTAAACGATCCCTGGAAGAATCTAATAGAAGCGATGCGACATATCGGAATAAATTCCAACTTATGATTGCTTAGAAATATTGTAATAGGATACAAAATATCGCAACCGGATTATTTTTATATCAATGTCATACTTGCTACTTTTGGTTTTAGTTTATACAAAGCCTATTTCTTGAGTCAGAGTAGAACTGAAACGGTTAATATATACGCCTTGTTTAAGTATGAGTTTTACATTCTACACAAATACTTGTCGGACACTAACGTGAAAATTAAATGGATAACATGCTTAAACGATTATTTTTTACAACATTAATTGTGTACATCTTATTATATAGTTTAGTTATGTAGTGAGGTATATTATATAATTGTTAATCTGTAATATGCATGTATAATGTGAAGGGAAAAAAATAAACGAAGTCTCTGGCTTCACCAAAAAAAAAAAAAAAGCTTTTTGGAATTGTTTATTGAGTATGTTGCATTTATCGGTTGCGGTTGATTTGAGAATGCCGTTCTCTCGGAGGGGGGGGGGGAATAATTTGACTCCGTTTTTGGGGTTATTATGTACGAGAATAAGTTTTTTGGAGCTTTTGTGAAGGCTGTGCTATCTTGTTCCGGAATTGGTATGTCGAATATCATGTTTTCAATATATTTCCAATATGCCTGCCTTTGTTCTTTTTGAATTTCGCTTTTTAGGTGCTTCAGTTGATTATTTTTGTGATTGTGGTTTTGTTTGCTTCTTGAGAATTTACGTCTATAGTTTATCATTTTCTTTCTGAGTTCGTTTGTTATCCAGGGAAATTTGTTGTCAGGTTTTATTAATCTAGTTAGAATATGTTTCGAGATGGAAGCCTGAAGATCATTTTTAAATGTGTTCCAAATATTGTTGATATCTTGTGTGTTTTGAGTTTCTTGAATTTTCTGATATGTTTCTTCTAAGTCTAGATTGATTTTGTCCCAGTCTGCTTTTGAATACTTTAGTATTTCCCGTGGAGGGGATTTACATCGACGTAGGGAGGTATTACTTTCAAGGCATATAATATCATGATCAGCTTCACCGATTGGGGGAATGGTTTCTAAATTATCTATAATGGACGGATAGTTTGTGAGAATCAGGTCTAATGTTTTGTCGTTTCGAGTTGGTTTGTCTACAATTTGGTTCAGCGAGTGGTCTGCAATTATGTCTAAAAGTTCTTGATGATGTTTGATGTTAGTTTTGCCAGGGATTATGCTAGTAGTTTTCCAATCAATATTTCCGAGGTTGAAATCACCACCAACTAAGATTACAGATCTTGAGTTAGGGGTTATCCTGCTAAGTGATAGGTTTAGTTGCTCGAGTGAAACGTTGTCATTTGGTTGCGGTCTGTAGAAAGAGGAGATTAATAATTGTCTTGAGTTTTGGATAGTCAGCTCCACCCATACTATTTCGCAATTGGTCTGTAATTCTTTAACCTCAGAACTTTGGAATTCATTTCTAACAGCGATAAGGACACCCCCATGGCTTTGGCCTTTTTTTATTGGGTTGGCGATCCTTCCTGTAGACCGTGAAGTGATTTGCTGGAAAGAATTCATACGAAGAGACAGATGGGTCAAGCCAAGTTTCCGTTCCAATAATAATATCAGGGTTTATCGAGTCTATTAGGAAGTCAAGTTCAGGTTTTTTGTTATTTAGTGATTGAACATTTAAGCTTATAATTTTTAAGGGTCGTTTGACGTTTTTTGTCTTTTGTTTGGGTTTGTTAGTATTCTGATTTCTTGGGCTCCTATGGGTATGGTTGTCTGGCGTTGTTTTGTTTGCATCTGGTTTAGGGGATGAACAGGCAGTAGGTTTTCCGGGACTATCACAACTTAGAATTGAGAAGTTATTTGAAGATGTAATTGGATCATTTTGGAAGTATGAGCTTGTAAAATTTGGTAAACCACACTTGAGACAATGCCATGAGAGGTTACTGTTATCCATTAGAGCATACATTGTATTAGTCATCTGTCCTTGACAATTGATATGATACCAGGTTCTGCAATAGTCACATTCCAATGCTTTGGATTTCCAGGTGACTGGTTTGCCACATGTACCACAGGGCCATATTGGCGTTCTAGGGCCCGGGTTGAGTCGGAGCTTATCAAACGATTAGTATTTCCAGCCGTTACAATTTTGTTGGACGGACGAGATTATAAATCGCAGTTGTGCTCAGTTTGTCTATTAACCCTTTCCCTCATAAAAGCACCTCTTGACACCATTACCAATACGACATAAATTGACAATGTAGTAACCAAACCAATGCTCATAATAAAGGCCAGAATCTCATGTAGTCCCAGTAATATCTATGGAGGTGGGTTATATATGGCGACTACTTATCCACTGCACGATAGCTAAGTGGCTGAGTTTGCATGGAGATATTAATCTAAATCTCTATGAAGGAACGGGTTAAATTTATTAAAGCTCAATCGATTGATCTCTCCAATGACTTGAAATAAACTGTGTGTGTAGGTTATCCCATCATTTCGATGTCCAGAGTGTCCGGTGAAGTGCATGAGAGAGGATTTCCTTCTGGAACACATCTACATACGTACTGGTGACCAAACAAAGACCACAGCTATAAGTGAGATGAACAAGAAGAAATCAATACCCACTGTCTTTGATAAACCAGTATGTTTTAGCTTTACTTTTAGCACAACTTCTTCAAATAGTCCCTCTATAGTAGTCGCACAGACCTTGGCTTCCTCATCACACATATGTCATGTCCATATATCAGTAACCACTTGGTTCCATATAATTATATCTGATTTATATCAGGATGTGACCATATTTGCATTTTACATCTTGGTTACACACATTGTTTTCTCCAGGTTCTAAAGTTTCGGGGTCATCAGTGACCCCCATACCAACTTTTAGGTGGGCATTGGAACAGCAACAGTGGATGACGTGAATATATTAGCCAGACACATGAACAAACTAAACTCGCCCATATGGTTTACTGGCGGCGAGGGTAAATAAACAGAATCATCATCACAAACTAAACAAAATGTCTATTGGACTTGCAATGTCACTCACTCAACATGACGATCATTTAAGTTCATACATTAGTTCAGCAAATGGAAGGATGGATACTCTTATGGGCGGTATTAAAGATAACATGTTATCTATTAAGTACATTCAAGCTCAAGTTCTTGCCACTGCTCTTAACATGGAGCACTCATTTGAGTACATGATGGGTATATTAGTAGATCAAATATATACTTCTGCTATGCTAAGTCATGAAATAGACGAGTGCAAGCTAGGTTTAATCAGTTTGGTAAATGGTAATCTCTCACCACTACTTATTCCTGCTGATGTTATGTCTAGTACTTTACAAGATATTCAAATCATGTTACAAGCAAAGTTTAATGGTTTCCATCTTTCCGTGACTACTGTAAATGAGGTGTACTCTGGTTGCAAGTATCTGTTTGCAAGAAATGGAACTAAACTGTATGTGACACTTAAGTTGCCAATTTCACATTTTAGGGACCCACTTACTGTGTACACAGTTGTATCCGTACCAGTACCTATAAATACTACTTCTGACATAACTATTAGATTTACCACGCCACCTTGTGATTACAGAAAGTCAACAGCACTATGCCCCCATTAGATAGTGTTGATTGTTCACGGTGCACAGGAAGTTCTATCAAGTATTGCGTTTCCAACATGGCACTGTCACCTGTTACAGCTACAACTTGTATTTTGGCTCTATTTGCAAATGATAAAACTCAAGTAAAGTCTCTTTGCAATTTTCGATATGTCCAAAATGTTATTAAACCTAAAATCATGGAGATATCATCTAACACGTTATTATTGTATCGTACTCCTTTGCTATCGGGATATAAGGTGATTACGGGTTGTGCGTTTTGTATATTTAATGTACCATGTAGATGTTCAATTTCAACAAATGAATACTACTTTGCTCCTAGACTTGCTTCATGCCACAACCATGTTGACAATGTGACGATGTAGATCCAGTAAATCTAGCACTATTGCAGCAAATAGACTTGCTTCATGCCACAACCATGTTGACAATGTTACGATGTAGATCCAGTAAATCTAGCACTATTGCAGCATTTCTTTGACACAACTTTTGTTGACGCATATTTGCAGATACAACTTTTGTTGACCGCATATTTACAGATACAACGTTTGGCTCTCCTGTGAATGTATCTATTCCAAAACTTAGAATATATAAACATGAAATGTCCGATGTAATAGCTGCAGATGCCAAAGCACATTTGAGTTTGGAAAAGATGGCTAAAGTAACAAAGAAAGATGCTATTATATTTCAGTCGCTTGCAGAACCGTTATTATACAACTGCATTGTATTTGGCCCGACATGGACAATATATTACTTATCTGTACTATGCAACTGCAGTATTAGGTACATTGTTGTTTTGGGCTGTCTGTAAGGTTCGCAAGCTGACTGTTATGCTGCTAGTTTTACAAAAGTCCCAACTGTGTAAGGCTTTTCCCACAAAGATACCTTCATTTATATACTGAGTCAAAAAAGAAACGATACCAAACTAAAAATGACGTAAAACGGATAAAACCATAGAAAGGTTTAATATATTATTACGTATCAGTACCGGGTATCTTATTGCAACGTCAGCCAACCATAAACACAGGTAAATAAACACCCGATAATCCTGGAACGCCGAATTTCCGATTTGCACGTGCTCCTCAACAAAGACAACTTCCTACACATGTACAAATCGGAAAACCGGTTTATTGTACTGGTATTGCATTATCATCGAGGAAAAACACCTTACATACCCATTGTTACCTCTAACAAAATGCCTAGGCTAAACCGCAATCAGAGAATGCGTGCCATTGGCATGATTGACGGCGGTTTACGTCAGCGTGACGTCGCAAATCGACTCGGGGTTACGCGGATCACGATAACACGTCTACTTCGACGTTATCGAACACATGGATCGGTGGACGACCGTCCAAGATCTGGTCGACCACGTGTGACGACGCGTGAACAGGACCGTCACATTCGGACGTCACATTTACGTGACCGGTTCCTACCTGCTACGCACACAGCTGCCGTTACTCCTGGGATGACCAACAATCGCATCAGTGCACAAACAGTCAGGAACCGGCTCGGTGAACGTGGCATTCGTGCCTATCGGCCATACGTTGGACCCATCCTGACACGACGTCACCGTGACGTACGGCGGGAATGGACGACGGAACGTGCTCGCTGGACTCGGTTACAGTGGAATTCGGTGATGTTTAGCGATGAATCGCGGTTCTGTTTGCGTCGAGCGGATGGCAGAGAGCGGGTATATCGCAGACGCGGTGAACGTTACGCCGACGCATGTGTACGTCAGGTCGATCTGTTCGGGGGCGGAAGCGTTATGGCGTGGGGCGGTATCACCTTCGGCAGTCGCACTGAACTGTTAGTGGTGGACGGGAACCTAAACGCCCAGCGGTACTGTGATGAGATCCTTGCGCCAGTTGTTGTGCCGTTCTTTAACGCCAACAGAAACGTCACACTGTTCCAACAGGACAACGCCAGGTGTCATACTGCTCGGATTTCCACCACATTATTGGAGCAGAACAATATTGAAACCCTGCCGTGGCCTGCTTTGTCACCAGACTTGTCACCCATAGAACATTTGTGGGATACGTTAGACCGCCGCGTCAGCCGGTAACGTTAAACCAACTGAGGGATGTTTTGCGTCAGGAGTGGACAAATATTGACCAGCAAGAGATTCAGACACTCTTCCGTTCGATGCGACGGCGGTGCATTGCAGTGAGAGACGCAAATGGTGCCCATACTCGGTATTGACGTCTGTGTGAAAACTCCATTAGACCCCTGTCCGACGAATTACGCCATCACGCAGCAGACAGTTTCGGAGGCTCATTATGCTTTATGTGCTCCTCTTTCAAACATGTTGGACTATCATCTTATGAATGTTCAAAGAATTTTCTTAATAAATGTTGAAATTATAGACACATAAACACCAGGTATCGTTTCTTTTTTGACTCAGTATATATAAATCAAAAATAAACGGAGTTAACGAGAGCCTATATAAAATTTCAATTGACAGTATATGGGATCAGGCAAATATTGTTCTTTTGTGTATGTTATTTACTTTGACCAGTTATTTGTATGGAACCATTTTAAAAGGAAAACAAGATCCAAGATTTGTTTAGAAGTCACCTGTGGTACACATTGTGCATTACTTGATGTCATTGAGTTGCCTATGTGCCCAATGCATTATAACATACAGGTTTCTGTATCTACTTGTATTTCGGACTTGAAAATAACTGGCCATTGGTATAATCCAAAACTGTCTGTTTCTTGGCCAGGTTTTGAAATTCAGAACAAAGTTTCAAACCAGTTAATTCATATTGGATCGAAAATAAGAATCAGTATATGTGTTGCCAGTAAACTGAAACACATCCTCTTAAAACCATTCTTTGTATTTTTGTACAAACTACATCATGGTGGCATGATACCCATTCGCCATGAAAGTAATTAATTAACAGGTCTTTTTTTACTGGACATGTACATTATACTATTATGTTAATATGACATGTTTTCTTTCAGATTGTGATCGCACTGTATATTGGTATATGATTGCCTTTTATTTGTTTACCGTAATTTTTTCAAACTTTGGGGTCCAAAGTCTTCGAAGCAGGAGGGAACTATTATGCCCTCAGAAATTGTATGTAAATAACATGCAATATAAATAATACAATTATTAAACCATACCTGGTAATAATACAATTAGTGTTGCCTTTTATAAGGAGTATTTGTTTAAGGTTATGCATTTTTATTTCTTAGAAAGTAAAATATGCATCGTTCATTTTTCAAACATTGTAACAATTACACTTGCAAAATTATTAAAATAACATAAATTTCTCAGAGTATATGGCTATCAAAATAAGCATTTTGTAGCACATATTTTCATAAAAGTGAACAGTTATTTATCACCTATTTGTGTGCAACTAATTGATAAGTTATTGTTCCCCTGAAAACTGTGTCAAAATGTAGGTGCACACAGATTGAGTATACCCTTTGGAAGTGGCAAATGTCAAAGACAAGCTGGTGTCTGACACCAAGACAAAGTAACCACTGATTACATAATTTCATTTTTAAAAAACCATTTTTATTGTACCGCATAGGCAGATAGACTTTTAACTTTAGTTCATGAGGCTTTCATCTTCAACCTGCATTTGAGAATGGGACATGATATGATAATCTGCTCTAATAGCCTAATATGTCATAAAGAGTCCAACTTCTGTACATTATATTCATCTTTATTTTTACTATTTTACTGTGTACACTGAACCCTTGTAAATATAAATGGAGCACATTGTATCCTGGGTTCAGTAAAAGTGTGTGAAGTGCTTATATTTGTTTGCAAAGTATCTTCAGACCACATATTTAGGCTGTTGAGAAACAACAGCAGACAGATCATATGGGCACAAACATTTAAAATTCTAACATAGAATTATAGAACCACAACATTATATATCTACAGAATGTTGTGGTTATATATAGCCTCTTGAACTGATATGAAATATTCAAGTGTAGACGAAATGTTTTTCATTAAAACATTGTATATTTTAAGCATACAGAATGTAACTATTTTAGTCATAAACAAACAAATAAATACAGTAACTCTAACTTTTGTTTGTATTATCAACACGAGTACAGGTTCTTGTGGTCACACATTTGCTCTGAGCTAGGCTTCAAAAACGGATAGTAAATCAACCAATCAGTAAACAGTTCGAGATAGGACCAAAAAACGGATACTTTTTCTACCAATGAAAAACATCCTTACAAACGCTGGATCTAGCCGAAAACATTCAAACGTTAAACTGTTTCTGATGTCCGTTTTTGGAGATTTGTGACTATTTGAACCATAAAAAATGACATATAAACGGCGAGAAATATACTCAGTCTGGCCAATTGCACACTGACCTACAAACTAGATTTCTGTGTGCATTGCTGGCTCTGGACACCAATTAGATCTCTCCTAGGTTGTTTACCCTCCTACCTAATGCGACCACAATTAGATATATAATTTCTGGACAAACGTAAACAATCAGTATCTTAAATACTCTTCTCTGTGCATTACCAACGAATGTTTTAAAATACATAATATATCTATTTTATAGTATAATGTTAGTTTTAACGTGGCCCTGAAAGGAAACCGTTTGTATATATACAGAACATTTTCTGCGGATATGGAAGTACTGATTTTTAATACCATTTTTTATTGTACCGCACAGGCAGAGATACTTTTAACTTCAAGTTCATGAGGCTTTCATCTTCAACCTATATTTGGGAATGGGACATGATAATCTGCTCTAATAGCCTAATATGTCATAAAGCCTAGATAACAATAAGCTAGTTTGATGAATGGCGAAAGAAGAGAGAGAGAGAGAGAGAGAGAGAGTCGGAGTCGCCCCAGTTCCAATATTGGTATATAATACTGCAGTTCGAGCTGGCACTCTTGATCTATGTAGAGTCACTGCGTAAAGGAGAAAACCAGCTCTATCTGGAATCCCTAATGAGTATTGTAGGATGGGTTTTCGCCTTAGATCATCCCAACTATGCCCGCTGGTTATCTGTACACATCAGAGATATGATCTTGTTAGAAAAAAGAAATCCCGACGTAGCAGCCGAATTTCAGAAAGGAAAGTTTGTAGTGAACAAAACGCACCATGTATTCTCCTCAATCCCCATTGATCAGGCCCATGAACAGAACAATAAGGTAGTAAACGGTGATGGTGGTGCTGTTGGGCTAATGGAAAAGTCCACACAGTTGTTACGGTGGATGGTCAGTGGGCCAGAAATAGCAAGAGTTGTGAAAGAGTTTGAAGTAAGTGTAGATATTATTAAGGAAACACAAAGCAAGGGCCGAATATTCAACACAAAGTACACAAAAACATTTCAGACAACAGGTAACTGATTTAAGTGATGCTATACAGAAAATGGGAAAGTATTTGAAGAAGTATTGCGAAATTGTGTGGTCCAAGGTAAAAGTTCAAAGCAAGAAAGACATTCTTCTCTGTTCATTCTACATGCCTCATCAAAACATAAATGACATCCAGAAACTAAATGACTCTTTGAACAAACTTTCTGTACATTCCAAGGACAAAACCATTATCATCGGTGGAGATTTTAACTGCCCGGACATCGACTGGTCTACCAATACCGTAAAGAAAGGTGCAGCAGAAAGAGATGTTCAGCAAGCACTACTCGACTTGTCTGTCGATCACGGACTCTCACAGATTCACGACCAACCTACTAGGCTTGACAATATCCTGGACCTGGTGTTCACAAACAACCCTTCTCTTGTGAAGACATCAAGTTCAGTTCCTGGAATCAGTGACCATGCAATGGTAGTGACCGACATCAACATTATACCACGTATCATCAAACAGAAACCCAGAAAGATATTCATCTATTCAAAAGCTGATTGGCTGCAGATCCAACAAGATGCTAGTCTACTATCCGCCTCCATCACTAGCATAGACCATTCCACATCTGTAGAAGAACTTTGGCAAACTTTCAAACTTGGCATATCAAACATTATGGACAAACACATACCATCTAAAATGAGTAAACACCGGAAGTCATTACCATGGTTCAACAGAAAGCTCCAGAAGATGACAAAGAGGAAGGCCCGTCTTTACAAACATGCAAAGGAAAGTCACCAATGGCAAACCTACAAAGAATACCAGAAAGTGTGCAAACGAACATTTAAAAAGGCCGAGATCGACCACATCAACAGCACCATCCAAAAAGGACTAGACGAGAATAACACAAAGCCTTTCTGGAGATACGTGAAATCTTGCAGACAAGACAACACAGGCATCTCTCCACTAAAAAAAATGGGACAGCTCCTAAACAAAAGTAAAGACAAAGCCCAAATACTCGTTGATCAATTTAGCTCCGTATTCACAAAAGAAGATCCTCAAAACCCTGGAACCCCCCCTGACATAAATCGGAGACCGACACCAAAAATCCCTAACCTCCAGATCACCACCAAAGGAGTTGAAAATTTGCTGAACAAAATTGACATTTTAAAAGCTAGAGGTCCTGATGACATTGCAAATATAATGCTGAAAAACTGTGCTTCACAACTAGTGCATTGCGCTATATTGTCCAAAAATCAGTGGACTCCGGCATGCTCCCCAAAGACTGGAGGAATGCAAATGTCGCTCCTGTATTCAAGAAAGGCGATGTACATCTTGCAGAAAACTATCGACCAGTATCTCTAACCTCCATCTCCTGCAAGCTATTAGAACATATTATCTGCAAACACATATTAGACCACCTCGATCATCATAAAATTCTAACATCACTCAACCATGGATTCAGATCAGGATACTCTTGCGAAACACAGCTTATCACAACGATGCACGACCTATTCATAAACCACGATAAGGGATCCCAAATTGACACTGCTATCCTAGATTTCTCTAAAGTGTTCGACGCCGTACGTACCCCACAAGAAGCTACTATACAAGCTGAGAAACTACGGCATTGATGATCAAATCAACAATTGGCTAAGGGACTTCCTAACAAACAGACACATGCAAGTGGTAGTTGATGGTGAATCGTCAACACCAGTACACGTCGATTCTGGAGTACCACAAGGCACTGTCCTAGGACCGCTTCTGTTCCTGTGCCATATAAACGACTTGCCAGATACAGTGAAATCACAAGTTCGTTTATTTGTCTGCTGTATAGATGCATCCGATCAGTAAGGGACCACGTGATGCTACAGAGAGACCTGGAGGCACTGGAAGTATTGGCAACGTCATGGGTGATGCGCTTTAATGCCAAGAAATGCTACATACTAAGCATCAACAGCAAATCGTCTCATTTCTACGAACGAGACAAGCAGTTCCTACAACAAGTTGACGAAAATCCTTATCTCGGTGTCACCATACAGTCAGATCTGAAATGGAACTCGCACATCCTAAAACTTACAAAGAAAGCAAACTCATCCCTCGGCTTCATCAGGCGCAACCTAAATCACTGCCCAGCAACTTGCAGGAAGACAGCATATCTAGCTCTTGTCCGCTCATCACCTGAGTATACATGTAGTTCCATAGTCTGGGACCCAACCTATGCAAAAGACATCGAGCGACTTGAGAAAGTTCAAAGGCAAGCGGCCAGATTCATCACTGGCGACTACCATTCCAGAAAAGAAGGCTGCATCACAAACAGGCTGCAAAAACTGGAGCTCGAGAGCCTACAGTCCAGAAGGAAGGCCAAAAAGCTGACATTCCTATACAAAATGGTCGAGGGTAAGGTGCCAGCTTTACCTTGTCACGACATACTTACAAGGGCTAAGCGAAACGTAAATATACGTACATTCACTGACTGTGCTACAATAAACATTCTAAAACATCAAATTACAAACAATTCAGTGCTTCAAAACTTTCACTTGTAATAAAGAGCAGTACAAACAATCATTCTTCCCTAAAACAGTACTAGACTGGAATAAACTCAGTGACAATGTTGTGTGTGCAGAGACAATAGGCGGTTTCAGGACAGCTCTAAACCTGTACTACTAGACTCCCTCCCGTTGCATCTCTGTAACTGGCCCTGCAACGTATATATCCAGATCCAGAAGTATCAGAAGCTTTAATCAATCTTGGCATGAGAGACATTGCCGATACAAAGGTAGCTGACACTGCCCGAAATATTAAACGGCTTGGACGAGAGCAACACCAAACATTCGTCACTCAAAGGCTAGAAACGAATGAGGTTTCACTAACCAATCCAATTAAGCAAAACAAACTGCCACTCTTTAGCAGACAAACATATAATCCAGTAGTATATAAAGACAGAAAGGAAGTACGGTCATTAAAACAGAGTGTCGCGCTTGTTTCCAAGCTCTATGTTTCGTAACAGGTAAGAGAAGGTAACTTGGAAGAGGTTTTGCACATGAAAACGCTGAATACCCACCTGCACTGTCCCAGTTTGGAACTTTGCGTTTCGGCACTAAGTCAAAATTGTTGGGCTGTTTTGATACTCCAGAGCAAATGGAACAACCTGAGGTAGATGCTCTGATGATACTGGATGGGGCTGTGGTGGTAAATATGTTGCGTCTTACTGGTTGTACCAAATTTCAAGATTATGCTGAGACTGTATATAAACCATATATCCAGCAACAGTTACATAAGGTAGACCGTGTAGATGTAGTCTGGGATGTATACACAGAGGATAGTTTGAAGGCGGCAACTAGAAAAGAAGGTGGTAAAGGAACCAGGCGACGAGTGTTACCAGATATCGATATACCTACTGGTAATTCATTTATTTGCGTCGACGAGAACAAAGAGGAACTCTTCAGTTACCTTGCAGATAGAACGGTTGAAATTGAAGCTGGTGATAAATTGGTGATATCAACCAAGGGGACACCGTACTTCAAACCTATTTACTGATGTAAACAACATAAATCATTGTACGCATGAAGAGGCTCATTCTTCACACGGAAGATGTAAGGAATGGAAAGTCATGATTCGAACTGATGTAGTGGTGATTGCCATTGGAATGTTTTTCAAGCTATCGGATAGACTAGATGAATTGTGGGTATGGATTGTTACTGGAAAAGATGTCCGCTATTACCCAGTGCATGTAATAGTAAATACCATTGGTGTGAGGCGATCACAGGCACTTCCTGTATTTCACGCAATGACAGTGTGTGATCAGACATCATCATTTGGAAACAAAGGGAAAATCAGGCAGCTTGAAGATGTAACCGATTCATTTATCAGAATAATGGAACATCCAAGTGAGTGTCTCACGATGGTCATACCAGTACTTGAAAGGTTTGTTGTACTGCTTTACGATAGAACCAGTTCATCTAACAGCGTAAACGAAAACCGAAAAGACATGTTGTTCACAAGGAAAGGTAGGTCGATATAACATAACATATACCTCCTTCTGCAGCAGCACTCGTTGAACACGTCAAGTGTACCATCTATCAGGCCGGATTCTGTTTGGAGGCATCACCAGAACTGCCCTCTCCATCACTGGGGTTGGAAAAAGGGAACAGACAACAAGTGGAGGCCATGTTGGAGTTGTTTGCCTCAAGCATCGTCAACATGCAAAGAATTGATCAAATGCGCATGCAAGGTAGAAAAGGGGTACCGTGGGCGGTGTAAGTGCAGGAGAGCAGAGTTACTATGTACTGCACTGTGCCAATGTGGTGGAAACTGTCTCCGTGGGTAAATGAGTTGAGTTACATAACTATGGTAGAACAGATATTATGAGTTAGTAGTTAGTACAAGTCATTCTGGAACAAATCAATCGAAATTATGCTGAAGAAAGATTCAGTGTTGAATGTATATTGTCATACTAAATAGATGGATGAAGATACTACGTGTGCAGAATGATATGTGCTCACAGTACTCGTACAATAGATACATGTATATATACGGCATTTGATTACATATTTACATTTACCTAATACCATTTTATTGTGAAATAAGATATATTATTGTGTTATTAGTTATATGTTTCAAGGGAAGACCCAACCGGCGGCCATGTTGGACAAGGGAAGACCCAACCGGCGGCCATGTTGGACAAGGGAAGACCCAACCGGCGGCCATGTTGGACAAGGGAAGACCCAACCGGCGGCCATGTTGGACAAGGGAAGACCCAACCGGCGGCCATGTTGGACAAGGGAAGACCCAACCGGCGGCCATGTTGGACAAGGGAAGACCCAACCGGCGGCCATGTTGGACAAGGGAAGACCCAACGGCGGCCATGTTGGACAAGGGAAGACCCAACCGGCGGCCATGTTGGACAAGGGAAGACCCAACCGGCGGCCATGTTGGACAAGGGAAGACCCAACCGGCGGCCATGTTGGACAAGGGAAGACCCAACCGGCGGCCATGTTGGACAAGGGAAGACCCAACCGGCGGCCATGTTGGACAAGGGAAGACCCAACCGGCGGCCATGTTGGACAAGGGAAGACCCAACCGGCGGCCATGTTGGACAAGGGAAGACCCAACCGGCGGCCATGTTGGACAAGGGAAGACCCAACCGGCGGCCATGTTGGACAAGGGAAGACCCAACCGGCGGCCATGTTGGACAAGGGAAGACCCAACCGGCGGCCATGTTGGACAAGGGAAGACCCAACCGGCGGCCATGTTGGACAAGGGAAGACCCAACCGGCGGCCATGTTGGACAAGGGAAGACCCAACCGGCGGCCATGTTGGACAAGGGAAGACCCAACCGGCGGCCATGTTGGACAAGGGAAGACCCAACCGGCGGCCATGTTGGACAAGGGAAGACCCAACCGGCGGCCATGTTGGACAAGGGAAGACCCAACCGGCGGCCATGTTGGACAAGGGAAGACCCAACCGGCGGCCATGTTGGACAAGGAAGACCCAACCGGCGGCCATGTTGGACAAGGGAAGACCCAACCGGCGGCCATGTTGGACAAGGGAAGACCCAACCGGCGGCCATGTTGGACAAGGGAAGACCCAACCGGCGGCCATGTTGGACAAGGGAAGACCCAACCGGCGGCCATGTTGGACAAGGGAAGACCCAACCGGCGGCCATGTTGGACAAGGGAAGACCCAACCGGCGGCCATGTTGGACAAGGGAAGACCCAACCGCGGCCATGTTGGACAACCGGCGGCCATGTTGGACAAGGGAAGACCCAACCGGCGGCCATGTTGGACAAGGGAAGACCCAACCGGCGGCCATGTTGGACAAGGGAAGACCCAACCGGCGGCCATGTTGGACAAGGGAAGACCCAACCGGCGGCCATGTTGGACAAGGGAAGACCCAACCGGCGGCCATGTTGGACAAGGGAAGACCCAACCGGCGGCCATGTTGGAACCCAACCGGCGGCCATGTTGGACAAGGGAAGACCCAACCGGCGGCCATGTTGGACAAGGGAAGACCCAACCGGCGGCCATGTTGGACAAGGGAAGCCCCAACCGGCGGCCATGTTGGACAAGGGAAGCCCCAACCGGCGGCCATGTTGGACAAGGGAAGACCGGCGGCCATGTTGGACAAGGGAAGACCCAACCGGCGGCCATGTTGGACAAGGGAAGCCCCAACCGGCGGCCCAACCCAACCGGCGGCCATGGGAAGCCCCAACCGGCGGCCATGTTGGACAAGGGAAGCCCCAACCGGCGGCCATGTTGGACAAGGGAAGCCCCAACCGGCGGCCATGTTGGACAAGGGAAGACCCAACCGGCGGCCATGTTGGACAAGGGAAGACCCAACCGGCGGCCATGTTGGACAAGGGAAGCACCCAACCGGCGGCCATGTTGGACAAGGGAAGACCCAACCGGCGGCCATGTTGGACAAGGGAAGACCCAACCGGCGGCCATGTTGGACAAGGGAAGACCCAACCGGCGGCCATGTTGGAGGGAGCCCCAACCGGCGGCCATGTTGGACAAGGGAAGCCAAGGGAAGACCCAACCGGCGGCCATGTTGGACAAGGGAAGACCCAACCGGCGGCCATGTTGGACAAGGGAAGACCCAACCGGCGGCCATGTTGGACAAGGGAAGACCCAACCGGCGGCCATGTTGGACAAGGGAAGACCAACCGGCGGCCATGTTGGACAAGGGAAGCCCCAACCGGCGGCCATGTTGGACAAGGGAAGCCCCAACCGGCGGCCATGTTGGACAAGGGAAGCCCCAACCGGCGGCCATGTTGGACAAGGGAAGCCCCAACCGGCGGCCATGTTGGACAAGGGAAGCCCCAACCGGCGGCCATGTTGGACAAGGGAAGCCCCAACCGGCGGCCATGTTGGACAAGGGAAGCCCCAACCGGCGGCCATGTTGGACAAGGGAAGACCCAACCGGCGGCCATGTTGGACAAGGGAAGACCCAACCGGCGGCCATGTTGGACAAGGGAAGACCCAACCGGCGGCCATGTTGGACAAGGGAAGCCCCAACCGGCGGCCATGTTGGACAAGGGAAGCCCCAACCGGCGGCCATGTTGGACAAGGGAAGCCCCAACCGGCGGCCATGTTGGACAAGGGAAGCCCCAACCGGCGGCCATGTTGGACAAGGGAAGACCCAACCGGCGGCCATGTTGGACAAGGGAAGACCCAACCGGCGGCCATGTTGGACAAGGGAAGACCCAACCGGCGGCCATGTTGGACAAGGGAAGACCCAACCGCGGCCATGTTGAAGCCCACCGGCGGCCATGTTGGACAAGGGAAGACCCAACCGGCGGCCATGTTGGACAAGGGAAGACCCAACCGGCGGCCATGTTGGACAAGGGAAGACCCAACCGGCGGCCATGTTGGACAAGGGAAGACCCAACCGGCGGCCATGTTGGAAATTATTACCCTACAACGGCCATATTGCATCATAAATATGGATAAAATGGATTCCTATACAAATATACATTGATAATCTTGACGTAAACTGTGTTTGCATATAATTCTGAAGACAAGTGGCCATAGAATAGTCTTATAACCAGTTGTTTATGGCAACAATATATTTTATTGACGGCCATTTTCAAAATGGCCGTCAGGGCAGCCATATCGGGTGGTATCAACCGACTCTTATTCTGTGACTACAGGTACCTCAAAATGCACGATTGTTACACGGAATTCTGGTACTATATGTATTTTGATGCTTGTAGCCTAAGTTATGGTCGGGCTGAGTTATCAAATAACATTACCCATCTAATTCACACATTATAGAATTAAGATGCGTGTTAGTACAGCTGGACTCCTGTACCGACTCTATATATTTTGGTGCTTGTAGCCTAATCTATGGCCGGGCTGAGCATGCAAATAATATTATACATCAAACATATTCATACATCTACGAATATGAGATGTGAGACAGTATAGAGTGACTCCTGTACCGACTCTATATATTTTGGTGCTTGTAGCCTAATCTATGGCCGGGCTGAGCATGCAAATAATATTATACATCAAACATATTCATACATCTACGAATATGAGATGTGAGACAGTATAGAGTGACTCCTGTACCGACTCTATATATTTTGGTGCTTGTAGCCTAATCTATGGCCGGGCTGAGCATGCAAATAATATTATACATCAAACATATTCATACATCTACGAATATGAGATGTGAGACAGTATAGAGTGACTCCTGTACTGACCCTATACATTTTGGTGCTTGTAGCCTAATCTATGGCCGGGCTGAGCATTCAAATCGTATTATTAACGCACACAACTTAATCACCTTAGTTTATAATATACGAGTGTTAACTAAACTTCTTAGTACACTCGCCCATATGGTTCGCCGGAGGCGAGGGTAAATAAGCTCAATCATCATCATCACTTAATTTCCTATGTTTGCACAACAATTAGCCACAGACGGATCTGTAGTTCAGTGGTAACACGCTGGACTGGTAATCCAGGGATCGCGGGTTCGATCCGCCGTCTGACCCTAATAAAATTAACAGTCTTTCAGATGGGACGTTAAACCGAGGTCTCTTGTCGGTGCTTTACTGCTGTAGCTGTCTATTGATTAAATAAATACTGCTTAAATCAATCAACATCTGGCAAAGTTACATCAAAACTTAGTGGCACAGCATGATAAACCGAGACCCTGTCCTAGGCGGGGTAACTTTGCATATCCACTTTAGTGATGGTTCTATCATTCTTCTGTATATTAACAGTTTGAACTGGAATATCATTGCCTGCAATCTAATTTTCTGGTAGATTTTGATTATGCGGTTACTGCTGCTTGGACTAAGTGAGTCAATATATTTTAAGCCACTCTTTTGACTTGATGGGCTTAACATGATGGACGTGACCTGGTGTAGTCATCTAGTCTAATTGGTATTAACTAGGTTATCCACTACATAGGGCAATAATCTAGCCATATCTGTGTCGATTATGTCTACTAATAGGATACCCCATTTAGCAACAAATGTCCGTCTTGTTGAATTCATGTCGTTTCATGTCGTACACATGGTTCTAAGTGCAAACTGACATGATGCTAGAACAGCAATGCTGGATCGTGCATATAAAGTTCTTATAGGACACACACAAGTATATAATTTGTGTATTTGTGTATTTAGATTGGATGAGCAGCTAGCTCAAATCAATTATATATGTCTTCTAATGCCATGATGGTTGCGAACAATTAATAAAATCAATTTTACCGACTTGATCCCCCCCCCCCCCCGGTGGGACCCTACAGGCTAAATCCCCCCCCCCCGGTGGGACCCTACAGGCTAAATCCCCCCCCGGTGGGACCCTACAGGCTAAATCCCCCCCCCGGTGGGACCCTACAGGCTAAATCCCCCCCGGTGGGACCCTACAGGCTAAATCCCCCCCCCGGTGGGACCCTACAGGCTAAATCCCCCCCGGTGGGACCTTACAGGCTAAATCCCCCCCGGTGGGACCCTACAGGCTAAATCCCCCCCCGGTGGGACCCTACAGGCTAAATCCCCCCCCGGTGGGACGCTACAGGCTAAATCCCCCCCGGTGGGACCCTACAGGCTAAATCCCCCCCCCGGTGGGACCCTACAGGCTAAATCCCCCCCCCCCGGTGGGACCCTACAGGCTAAATCCCCCCCCCGGTGGGACGCTACAGGCTAAATCCCCCCCGGTGGGACGTTACAGGCTAAATCCCCCCGGTGGGACGCTACAGGCTAAATCCCCCCCGGTGGGACGCTACAGGCTAAATCCCCCCCGGTGGGACGCTACAGGCTAAATCCCCCCCCGGTGGGACGCTACAGGCTAAATTCCCCCCCCCGGTGGGACCCTACAGGCTAAACCCCCCCCGGTGGGACGCTACAGGCTAAATCCCCCCCCCGGTGGGACGCTACAGGCTAAATCCCCCCCGGTGGGACCCTACAGGCTAAATCCCCCCCCCCGGTGGGACCCTACAGGCTAAATCCCCCCCCGGTGGGACCCTACAGGCTAAATCCCCCCCCGGTGGGACCCTACAGGCTAAATCCCCCCGGTGGGACGCTACAGGCTAAATCCCCCCCGGTGGGACCCTACAGGCTAAATCCCCCCCCCCGGTGGGACCCTACAGGCTAAATCCCCCCCGGTGGGACCTTACAGGCTAAATCCCCCCCGGTGGGACCCTACAGGCTAAATCCCCCCCGGTGGGACCCTACAGGCTAAATCCCCCCCCGGTGGGACGCTACAGGCTAAATCCCCCCCGGTGGGACCCTACAGGCTAAATCCCCCCCCCGGTGGGACCCTACAGGCTAAATCCCCCCCCCCGGTGGGACCCTACAGGCTAAATCCCCCCCCCCGGTGGGACGCTACAGGCTAAATCCCCCCCGGTGGGACGTTACAGGCTAAATCCCCCCGGTGGGACGCTACAGGCTAAATCCCCCCGGTGGGACGCTACAGGCTAAATCCCCCCGGTGGGACGCTACAGGCTAAATCCCCCCCCGGTGGGACGCTACAGGCTAAATTCCCCCCCCGGTGGGACCCTACAGGCTAAACCCCCCCGGTGGGACGCTACAGGCTAAATCCCCCCCCCGGTGGGACGCTACAGGCTAAATCCCCCCCGGTGGGACCCTACAGGCTAAATCCCCCCCGGTGGGACGCTACAGGCTAAATCCCCCCCTGGTGGGACGCTACAGGCTAAATGTTTGTTGAAGACCAATACAATTATTCACGTTCACGTACTTTGTGTGCTTGTTATCTTTGTACCTATACAAGCGCATATTGTTATCTTTGTACCTATACAAGCGCATATTGTTATCTTTGTACCTATACAAGCGCATATTGTTATCTTTGTACCTATACAAGCGCTTATCTTTGTACCTATACAAGCGCATATTGTTATCTTTGTACCTATACAAGCGCATATTGTTATCTTTGTACCTATACAAGCGCATATTAACACTTTTTCATCATTCAAGGCAAATATTTAGTTGCAAACAGACATTTTCAACTCGTATATTGATATTCCCATCATGTCCAAGGTAGACCATGGACTGGGAATCCGCAGGTTCAATCCTCATAATAAAATGTTAACAGTTTTTCAGGCGAGACGTTAAACCAAGGTATCGTGTTGGTGCTTTACACCGTGCACGTAAAAGAACCAGGAGACTCTGGAATGGGTCTCTGTCCATCATTGCGCTATCCTCCAATAATCAAAAATGAATAATCTCTTCAGGAGGCGTCGCTCATATGAGCAACCGGTAGCGACGATAAATAAACGTACAACACCAGTACAAGGCAGATGGTATATGACTCCGACACGTCCCCATATAAATAATAGCATTGAAGGTCCTCATTCCAGTACTATTTCTTTACTTCTCGTATTGCGCGACGTCATACACGCGCTCCGGTGTAAATATTTACCAAAACTTGCAAATTTGTCACATTCAATATTTTTTAAGAATATACAGGTACCATGTACACTGGTAGATATTTCAAGAATGAGCATGGTGACCATTAGATTAAGGATAATATTGCTATAGCATATGAAATGATGTTTGGGAAATTACTAAAATGTAGAAATTTTACATGTTTGCACTTTTTTTGTCCGTCTGAGACCATGACTGAAATGTAAATATTTTTCATATTTTAAAAAAATATAAACAGTTTTTTGTTATTTTATAATGTTTATGCATTATTATTAAATAGACAAAGAGCTTAGACATTGTGTTCTATTTGGCTTCACTTGTCAAAAAAACAAAATTATAGAAATTCCTATTAATGGAGGAAAAACTAGTGATCATCTTTAATGCAGGTGTGGGGCATCAGGATGTGGGATGGCCACTAATTATCTAACATCTACATGTTGTGCATCATTATTCTGGAGGTGGGTATTGTTTTAATTGGCTTTGATGTAACAAACATAAAGTTTGGTCTTATCCCTATTGTGTTTCCAGATAAATCATTTTACGCTAATTATTGACCATGGGATATATACAAATTCTGCAATTTCAGTAAATTGTGAAGCTGCTCTAATATGGCACCTCCGTTTGGAAGTTATTGTCACTGTAATTTCCAATATGGATACACAAATGTTTAGCGTGATGAAATTATACTGGAATGAAGACAAATTTATGTTGTCCACGAAATTCGCTTCGACAGTTGCAGGTGCCACCCAAGTATCCTTAAAGTCTGGCTTTTTATGACTATGTGCTAGATTTAGACAGTGGCCATCTTTGATTATGTAATGATGTCATTTAACAATTTGGTAATGTACTCCAAGTACCATGACCATAAATGGTGAATATAGACCCAATGGTTACCGAGGAGGATATTTAAAAATGTTCACAGTCGGATGCCAGGACACATTGTGGTAATAATAACTCACATGAGATAATAAGACAAACATCTGAGGACACGCTAAATAAATATGAATGGACTTACAACAGAAATCCAGCATTTTCTTTTATTTTATTAATCATTTCTTATACTGTTCAATAACAAGAAACTATTCAAGTTGGACATAAAAACTTTCATTCAGCTGTTTTACAAATTTTGAACTGCAATGCATCCCTTTCACAATCACCTGTACAAAGTCGAGAAGTTCTATTTCATTTTGGAGAAACAAAATTACGTCCGATATAAAAAAAAATTGTAAGTTAATATCGCCTTACATAACACATAACTTTGATTTTCAACGAGAAACTTTATCCCTTTTTACCACATCATGCCACAGCCCCTACCCCATCTTTCCACACGTGTTTGACCGTTATCAAGCATTTATATATATACACACGTCAGGATCTAAGATTTTGGCTCAAGTAATGCATGTCTCTTGAATTTAATGATAGTACAAAAGTGAAAGCAATATACATGTAATGGAATAGTCGAGACTTTCAGACATAATTTGCATAATATTTAACTATTTATGCATTCACATCCTATTTTAAAAGATTTTCAGATGTTAGTGTAATTATGTCTGACTTATGAAAATAAGATGCTTCCTTTTTGCTTTACTGAATCAGCAATTATGCATTCGAGATTTAATACATAATAGTTGTCACAAGATAAAATCTGCAGGCATAATGTCTTTCAAAGAAATTTTAAATTATGCATATAAATTTACACATATTTGAAAGCACACAGGTTTAATGCAAATATTTCAATTTCTATCGTATTCCATAATATACATTTCAACTGGGTAAAACCTTAAATATCATTATTAATTCAGGAGATTCAATACAAAATCGCGGACCACCTAACCATTATCTTATTGCTATGAATTATTGCCAAGTTGAAACCTACAATATCGGTGAAGTTATTAAATTTCCGTTGTTCTGTACTCTCTCACCCAAAAACTTAGGTTTCACATTGCAGCAAAATACAGGAAGTGTATTTATGTTAATTATCAAATAGACTGAGATGTTGTCAGATGAAGTTGAAATGTTTCCGAGAGCCACAATATTTAATTTCATCAACAAGTACATGTATATAGACATTGTGTATCTAGTACATTTCATCAACAAGTATATAGACATTGTGTATCTAGTACATTTCATCAACAAGTATATAGACATTGTGTATCTAGTCCATTTCATCAACAAGTATATAGACATTGTATATCTAGTACATTTCATCAACAAGTATATAGACATTGTGTATCTAGTCCATTTCATCAACAAGTATATAGACATTGTGTATCTAGTCCATTTCATCAACAAGTATATAGACATTGTGTATCTAGTCCATTTCATCAACAAGTATATAGACATTGTGTATCTAGTCCATTTCATCAACAAGTATATAGACATTGTATATCTAGTACATTTCATCAACAAGTATATAGACATTGTGTATCTAGTCCATTTCATCAACAAGTATATAGACATTGTGTATATAGTCCATTTCGTCAACAAGTATATAGACATTGTGTATCTAGTCCATTTTGTATTTTTGATGCGCTTCTGGATACTAAATCCCCTCTCATACAAGCAACAAACGCCACAGTTGTTTCCAGACGAAAAATGGGGCAGGTAAGAAAAAGGGACATTCTTTCATATAACCTGTCTTCAATAGGGATGAAATGACATGGCTCCGAGAAACCCACAGGATCACGTATTACTGGCCAAAACTGTGAAAATGCCCATAATAATAATGAATTTGGACAGTGTTTTCTCCGGCCTGAAAATCAATTTTATGTAACAAAACACGGAAATTCTTCATCTATTTTTCATTATTCGCACGTGTTAAAGAAGTTCAGAGCAGTTACTTCTCTTACTTATATCGCAAATACTGTTGCCCCTCTAAGGAACTATTGAGAACACATGTCTGTTAAACAGTGTTTACAAGTTTGAGAGAGGCCCAGAGTGTGTTCGAACAGAGCTGTACCCACGATTGAGCTCTTAAATTCCATATTGCCTCTATTTCTGGGTGTTTGAAGGGAGTAAAGTACTAGAAAATCATTCTCTAATCTACGTTTCCTTCCTATAGTTTATGGATGGTTAATAACTATAACTATATAAGCCAATTGCACTTAAAAGTAATGATATGTACCCAGAAAATGATGTGATGTAAATGACGTGATTTACATGAGAAACTATTTATATTTGCTTGTTTGGCAATATTACAATAATACATTCTTTAAAGTCTCTCTCTGTGTTGTTTTTCTTCAGTTGAAAAAATAACACTATATACTAGTATTAACTTTAGTAAACCAACATTTACACAGTTATTGGTGATTTTGCTAAAGAATATCGATAAAGGAAGCCAATTACAAATGGTAATTTCAAAAAAGCAGATTCATTTGTGGCCATGTTTTCCAAATTTTACTTTTTACATGCGCGGCTTACGACACATGGCAAGTGTAATCGACAACTCGGGTATTTTCACAGAACATGTAGACAAGATTATGGGATTTTAGAGGAATATGAAAATTGTAACATGTGAGGATTTCCGACGATACAATCAATAACATGCAACAACCCTTCGTTAAATTAACAACTAGTTATATTTCCATTCTGACCGTCACAGTTTCCAAAAACGTTATTATAAAACCCGTTTTACTCCAAATTTTCGCTGTATTGAAATGCACCATTTTTAACACTTATAATGTACTTCATTGTTAAATATATAATCTTAGTTGACTAGGATAGTCGTTCGTCTCTCTACGTAGCTCTGTTTCCCCGTAACTAATAACTAACAGCAAGCAATGAAATTAATGAGCTTAATGTTTTATTAAATTGCTGGCACAAAAACACCAGGACACTCACATACACTAACTGTAATTTCATTTTTCTATTAATACGAGTAAGTGTATCATGAATTGCAACATAAAATGTTTTACTCTCAAAAACTAGACATACAAATATCAATTTGAAAAGACATGCATCATTTTGAAAGATTGTTATCACATTATGTACAGATTACTAGCACACTTCAGATAAACAGCCAAGTCAGAACATCCCAAACCATTTCTCGATGATTTCTCAAACACTACACACTTGATGAGCAATCTGTTAGGTACACACATGCCATACAATGTATGATTTATCTATCAACCATTGGTTATCATCATGCTTCCATCTCCACCGATCCTGCCCCAGTTTGCTCAGCTACAGCTTTACCCGCTCGCTTCTTCTTCTTTTTGGCAGCCTTTCTGGACGCTGACTGCGCTAAAAGAGCCTGAAACACAATACATTGCCTAGTTAGAGAATTACACAGTATCTCTCCTGGTCAGAGAATTACACAGTATCCCTCCTGGTCAGAGAATTACACAATATCTCTCTTGTTCAGAGAATTACACAATATCTCTCCTGTTCAGAGAGTTACACAGTATCTCTCCTGGTCAGAGAATTACACAGTATCCCTCCTGGTCAGAGAATTACACAATATCTCTCCTGTTCAGAGAATTACACAATATCTTCTCTCAGGCTGGTCAGTGAATAACATCTTCTCTCAGGACTGGTCAGTGAATAACACAATATCTCTCCTGGTCAGAGAATTACACAGTATCTCTCCTGGTCAGAGAATTAAACAAATAGTTCAGGGTCATAGCAAATTAGATCACAAAAGTGAGATTTATATTATATTTCGGGTTTTACGCCTGCACAAGCACCATTTTGGGCTATATCGCCGGCGGGCAGTTTACTTAACACCTTTCCTGGGCAGGCTCCAGCGGTTAACCAGTACTTGGGTGCACCAACCTCCGTAAGAAACTACCAACTTTTTCATATAAATGAGACACGGCCTGAGCGGGGCTCGAACCCGTGACCATCAGTGATGATAGGTTACAGTGGTATACAAGTCAGTGACCGTAACCACTCGACCACGGAGGCGAACCCGTGACCATCAGTGATGATAGGTTACAGTGGTATACAAGTCAGCAACCGTAACCACTCGACCACGGAGGCGGACCATCAGTGATGATAGGTTACAGTGGTATACAAGTCAGCGACCGTAACCACTCGACCACGGAGGCGAACCCGTGACCATCAGTGATGATAGGTTACAGTGGTATACAAGTCAGCGACACCCGTGACCATCAGTGATGATAGGTTACAGTGGTATACAAGTCAGCGACCGTAACCACTCGACAACGGAGGCGGACCTTGGTGAGATTTAAATATTCAATTTTCTTCCAATAAAGATTAATTAGTACCGTAATCGTGTATGTATAAGACGCAGGATTTTCATTCAAAATTGTATCCAAGTCTGCTGTCTAAATTTCATTTTGTTCCAAGACTCAAAATAACAATTGGTGTATTACAACAAAGGGAAATAAATCTTTCATAACATTTTTCTCCAAGTCTTGTACATGCCGTACTTGTTCTGGATTTTGTTGAGTAGATATCCACATCAGTGTGCAAGTTAAAAATATATTTAATTTATTTTTTTAGAACATAGAGATATAAAATAGATCATTTCAAAAATAAAATCATCAAAACAATTTATATTGAGACAATTAATGTTTACAATAAATAACGTTAGCAAGATTGCAAACAACTAATTACCGACTGTTGTTTGCTGTATGTGCAACTAATTATGAGAACTTGAATGAGAAGATTGAGTAGGTGTTGACATGATGAAATTCAGTGACTTTAAATACTAGAGCTTTGAGATTTATTCATCACTGGCCGACGCCTGTCAAACACGCTATTATACCGAGTGTATAAATGAAGTCATAGGCAGATTTCGATCATTGTACGCCCATACTGCTCGCCCATATGGTTCGCCGGAGGGTAAATAAGCTCAATCATCATCAATCATTGTACACAGCATGTGAAAAGTTAGCCGCCTATGTCAGAGCACATGGGAACAGTGCAGTCAGAGCACATGGGAACAGAGCAGTCAGAGCACATGGGAACAGAGCAGTCAGAGCACATGGGAACAGAGCAGTCAGAGCACATGGGAACAGAGCAGTCAGAGCACATGGGAATAGAGCAGTCAGAGCAAATGGGAACAGAGCAGTCAGAGCAAATGGGAACAGAGCAGTCAGAGCAAATGGGAACAGAGCAGTCAGAGCACATGGGAACAGAGCAGTCAGAGCACATGGAACAGAGCAGTCAGAGCACATGGGACAGAGCAGCCAGAGCACATGGGAACAGAGCAGCCAGAGCACATGGAACAGAGCAGCCAGAGCACATGGGAACAGAGCAGCCAGAGCACATGGGAACAGAGCAGCCAGAGCACATGGGAACAGAGCAGCCAGAGCACATGGGAACAGAGCAGTCAGAGCACATGGGAACAGAGCAGCCAGAGCACATGGGAACAGAGCAGTCAGAGCACATGGGAACAGAGCAGTCAGAGCACATGGGAACAGAGCAGCCAGAGCACATGGGAACAGAGCAGCCAGAGTACATGGGAACAGAGCAGCCAGAGCACATGGGAACAGAGAGCACATGGGAACAGAGCAGCCAGAGTACATGGGAACAGAGCAGCCGAAGTACATGGGAACAGAGCAGCCAGAGTACATGGGAACAGAGCAGCAGAAGCACATGGGAACGGAGCAGCCGGAGCACATGGGAACAGAGCAGCAGGAAGAGAATATGGACCAAGAATCATTATCACGATTTCGTAATGGTATGAATCACAGGAAGCATTATATATACTGACAAGCTTTAAAAACGCAACACCGTGGTAAATTTGTTATTTGATGAAAACTGGACATATTTTGGCAAAACACATAGCACTTTTGAAAATATACTTCATTCTGGATCGTAAATCAACACCAACACCCAGTAAATTAAAGTCACATCAATGTTAACTACTAGACTCAAAAGCCCACAGAGGTGAAAATATTTTGTAGCAAAATGTGTACAAGTCAATAATGCGAATGACCATTGGAAGCGAGGGCAGCCCACACTCGTCTTGTCATGGAGTTGATCAGGCGATTCACATGGTCTACTGGGATATTCTGCCATTCTTCCTGCAATGCCTGGCGTAACTGTGGGATGGTTGATGGCGGATTTTGAAGTTTCCTTAGTCGCTGGTCCAGCATGTCCCTCATATGCTCAATAGGTGCCAGATCGGGACAGTACGGTGGCCATCTTATCACATCGATGCCATTTGCATTAAGGAAATCCATGCTGAGCAGTGCAATGTGGGGCCGGGAGTTATCTTGCTGCTGTGTGACGTTGTTTTGACGTACAAATGGAAGAACGACCGACTGAAGAACTGTATCGCGATACCGCTGAACATTCAGAGTACCGTCGATAACAATCAGAGGTCCATGGCAGATACCTCCCCACCAAATTACACAGAATTATGCAGAACAGTATCTCTACTGATCCTATTGTTGAGTTCCAGGTGTTCTGTGGCCGTTTCCGTTGCTGCGAGAAAGCGGTTACATAGGTGTGACAAGACGAATAAACAAATCTTGTCGTAGCGACGTAACGCGTGGACGTCCGGGTTTAGGGCGATCGCCGGAGGTTCCAGTCTACCTGAGACGCCGGACTAGTCGTGATACGGTACTCCGCTGAACATTGAAGTTCCTAGAAAAGGAAGTTCCTAGAAAAGGAACTTTGACTGATGCCATTGAGCAGCCTGAGAATGGTGTCACGACGTTGATTTTCATTTAAATGTACCATGCCTTTGGATGCTTTATTTGTTAACTTCTTACCGTACTTTTGTTTGTCAAGGAGTGGCGTACACATTGGATGTGTTATTGACCATCCACATGTCCTGGCATTCGTGCATATCGTGATTTTTGCTTTACGGCACTCTATGACGTAACTACGTCCGATAACAATATGAAATTGATTTGTCGCGTTTTTAAAGTGTGTCAGTATATAAAAAATGTTCACTAGTTTTGTTCATATTCTCCGCTCTAACATCATGTGCGTTTTATACAGCATAAAAGCTTTTTATGCCTGAGGTAACGTGTCTGTCCATATGTCCAGTCCGGGCTATAAGCTTCGGGGGCATTCATCACCTACTTCTTGTTCCCCTAAATTTCTGGTTTTTTTAAACTGCGTCATATACTCGCAAGCGACATATATACAAATTATTACAGTACAGTAATATTCATAACCCTCGATCTATACAAGACGGACCCACGTCACCTTTCTCATTGATTGTCACAGACCAGCCAGAAATTATTCACAGATTACTTTCTAAGAAGCATAATGGATCGAATCGGCACATAAAGAATCAAATCAGATCGGATCGAGCGTCTGGTGGATCCGTCTGGTGGATCGTTGCAGCCCTATTTATTATCTATGAGGGGTGGCATCGGTTTTTCATGACTTCACTATAAAAACGAGTTTTTGTCCTGACAAGTTTACAACATACCGGTAGCTACCGTCAAGTAAAAGGTTATATGCAGGGGATCTGCTTTTGTACACAACTGAATCGCTTCAACCGGTGCTTATGTATATATTCACCGTTCTCTGAAACATTTTCTAGCCGATTTAAGTTGTTATTTTATTTAGTGTTTTGTTGTTTTTCAAGTTAATAAATACTGTTGAATGAGATAGTGTCTTAATATGTGTCTAAAGTAATCCATTTCATCTTATTAAATACTCTTAATAGAGAAAAAAATATAATCACAATGCATAGGCAATATTTATTTGATACAATATTTATTTGATACAATATAGCGCGATATGGGTTGCTAATATCGTGATACTCCTACAAACTACCCTATAAATGTCAATGCAACTACACATACCTTCAATTCTTCATCTTGAACATTAAACTCAGATTCAAAAAAGTCGCTTTCAAATGGAAGGCCTGTGATCTTTAGTGGTCCATTAGGCATGAGAATCACAGTGAATTTAAACTGAGCAACAACCTCTCCTGAAAACAAACAATTGTGTTTACAGAAATCAACATGAAAACTACAATAATCAAGCATTGTGTTTACAGAAATCAACATGAAAACTACAATAATCAAGCATTGTGTTTACAGAAATCAACATGAAAACTATGATTTTATAAGCATAGCCACATGTCGGAACAATTTATACTTGACACAAGGAACACTGCATGTACCCTGGCCAGCCAGTTCTATGACACAATTGAATACTGCATGTGCACTGGCCAGCCAGTTCTATATGACACAAGGAACAATGCATGTATCCTGGCCAGCCAGTTCTATATGACTCAAGGAACACTGCATGTGCCCTGGCCAGCCAGTTCTATATGACACAATGGAACACTGCATGTACCCTGGCCAGCCAGTTCTATATGACACAAGGAACACTGCATGTGCCCTGGCCAGCCAGTTCTATATGACACAAGGAACACTACATGTGCCCTGGCCAGCCAGTTCTATATGACACAATTGAACACTGCATGTGCCCTGGCCAGCCAGTTCTATATGACAAAATTGAACACTGCATGTGCCCTGGCCAGCCAGTTCTATATGACACAATGGAACACTGCATGTGCCCTGGCCAGCCAGTTCTATATGACACAATGGAACACTGCATGTGCCCTGGCCAGCCAGTTCTATATGACACAATGAACACTGCATGTGTCCTGGCCAGTTAGTTCTATATGACACAATGGAACACTGCATGTGCCCTGACCACCACAAACACAAAACACACATGGCCAGCCAGTTCTATATGACACAATGGAACACTACATGTACCCTGGCCAGCCAGTTCTATATGACACAAGGAACACTGCATGTGCCCTGGCCAGCCAGTTCTGTATGACACAAGGAACACTACATGTGCCCTGGCCAGCTAGTTCTATATGACACAATTGAATACTGCATGTGCCCTGGCCAGCCAGTTCTATATGACACAATGGAACACTGCATGTGCCATGGCCAGCCAGTTCTATATGACACAATTGAACACTGCATGTGCCCTGGCCAGCCAGTTCTATATGACACAATGGAACACTACATGTACCCTGCTAGCCAGTTCTATATGACACAATGGAACACTACATGTGCCCCGGCCAGCCAGTTCTATATGACACAATGGAACACTGCATGTGCCCTGTCCAGCCAGTTCTATATGACACAAGGAACACTGCATGTGCCCTGGCCAGCCAGTTCTATATGACACAAGGAACACTGCATGTGCCCTGGCCAGCCAGTTCTATATGACACAAGGAACACTGCATGTGCCATGGCCAGCCAGTTCTATATGACACAATTGAACACTGCATGTGCCCTGGCCAGTCAGTTCTATATGACACAATGGAATACTGCATGTGTCCTGGCCAGTTAGTTCTATATGACACAATGGAACACTACATGTGCCCTGACCAGCCAGTTCTATATGACACAATGGAACACTACATGTACCCTGGCCAGCCAGTTCTAATTGACACAAGGAACACTACATGTGCCCTGGCCAGCCAGTTCTATATGACACAATGGAACACTGCATGTGCCCTGTCCAGCCAGTTCTATATGACTCAAGGAACACTGCATGTGCCCTGGCCAGCTAGTTCTATATGACACAAGGAACACTGCATGTGCCCTGGCCAGCCAGTTCTATATGACACAAGGAACACTGCATGTGCCCTGGCCAGCCAGTTCTATATGACACAAGGAACACTGCATGTGCCCTGGCCAGCCAGTTCTATATGACACAAGGAACACTGCATGTGCCCTGGCCAGCCAGTTCTATATGACACAAGGAACACTGCATGTGCCCTGGCCAGCCAGTTCTATATGACACAAGGAACACTGCATGTGCCCTGGCCAGCCAGTTCTATATGACACAATGGAACACTGCATGTGCCCTGGCCAGCCAGTTCTATATGACACAATGGAACACTGCATGTGCCCTGGCCAGCCAGTTCTATATGACACAATGGAACACTACATGTGCCCTGGCCAGCCAGTTCTATATGACACAATGGAACACTACATGTGCCCTGGCCAGCCAGTTCTATATGACACAATGGAACACTGCATGTGCCCTGGCCAGCCAGTTCTATATGACACAATGGAACACTGCATGTGCCCTGGCCAGCCAGTTCTATATGACACAATGGAACACTACATGTACCCTGGCCAGCCAGTTCTATATGACACAAGGAACACTACATGTGCCCTGGCCAGCCAGTTCTATATGACACAATGGAACACTGCATGTGCCCTGGCCAGCCAGTTCTATATGACACAAGGAACACTGCATGTACCCTGGCCAGCCAGTTCTATATGACACAAGGAACACTGCATGTGCCCTGGCCAGCCAGTTCTATATGACACAAGGAACACTACATGTGCCCTGGCCAGCCAGTTCTATATGACACAATGGAACACTGCATGTGCCCTGGCCAGCCAGTTCTATATGACACAATGGAACACTGCATGTGCCCTGGCCAGCCAGTTCTATATGACACAAGGAACACTACATGTGCCCTGGCCAGCCAGTTCTATATGACACAAGGAACACTGCATGTGCCCTGGCCAGCCAGTTCTATATGACACAATGGAACACTGCATGTGCCCTGGCCAGCCAGTTCTATATGACACAAGGAACACTGCATGTGCCCTGGCCAGCCAGTTCTATATGACACAATGGAACACTGCATGTGCCCTGGCCAGCCAGTTCTATATGACACAAGGAACACTGCATGTGCCCTGACCAGCCAGTTCTATATGACACAATGGAACACTGCATGTGCCCTGGCCAGCCAGTTCTATATGACACAATTGAACACTGCATGTGCCCTGGCCAGCCAGTTCTATGTGACACGATGGAACACTACATGTGCCCTGGCCAGCCAGTTCTATATGGCACAAGGAACACTGCATGTGCCATGGCCAGCCAGTTCTATATGACACAATTGAACACTGCATGTGCCCTGGCCAGTCAGTTGTATATGACACAATGGAACACTACATGTGCCCTGACCAGCCAGTTCTATATGACACAATGGAACACTACATGTACCCTGGCCAGCCAGTTCTAATTGACACAAGGAACACTACATGTGCCCTGGCCAGCCAGTTCTATATGACACAATGGAACACTGCATGTGCCCTGTCCAGCCAGTTCTATATGACACAATTGAACACTGCATGTGCCCTGGCTAGCCAGTTATATATGACACAATTGAACACTGCATGTGCCCTGACCAGCCAGTTCTATGCTACAAATGAAACACTGCATGTGCCCTGGCCAGCTAGTTCTATATGACACAAGGAACACTACATGTACCCTGGCCAGCCAGTTCTATATGACACAATGGAACACTGCATGTGCACTGGCCAGCCAGTTCTATATGACACAAGGAACACTGCATGTACCCTGGCCAGCCAGTTCTATATGACACAAGGAACACTGCATGTGCCCTGGCCAGCCAGTTCTATATGACACAAGGAACACTGCATGTGCCCTGGCCAGCCAGTTCTATATGACACAATGGAACACTGCATGTGCCCTGGCCAGCCAGTTCTATATGACACAATTGAACACTGCATGTGCCCTGGCCAGCCAGTTCTATATGACACAATGGAACACTACATGTACCCTGGCAGCCAGTTCTATATGACACAAGGAACACTACATGTGCCCTGGCCAGCCAGTTCTATATGACACAATGGAACACTGCATGTGCCCTGGCCAGCCAGTTCTATATGACACAAGGAACACTGCATGTGCCCTGGCCAGCCAGTTCTATATGACACAATGGAACACTGCATGTGCCCTGGCCAGCCAGTTCTATATGACACAAGGAACACTGCATGTACCCTGGCCAGCCAGTTCTATATGACACAAGGAACACTACATGTGGCCAGCCAGTTCTATATGACACAATGGAACACTGCATGTGCCCTGGCCAGCCAGTTCTATATGACACAAGGAACACTGCATGTGCCCTGGCCAGCCAGTTCTATATGACACAAGGAACACTGCATGTGCCCTGGCCAGCCAGTTCTATATGACACAATGGAACACTGCATGTGCCCTGCCAGCCAGTTCTATATGACACAATGGAACACTACATGTGCCCTGGCCAGCCAGTTCTATATGACACAAGGAACACTACATGTGCCCTGGCCAGCCAGTTCTATATGACACAATTGAACACTGCATGTGCCCTGGCCAGCCAGTTCTATATGACACAATGGAATACTGCATGTGTCCTGGCCAGTTAGTTCTATATGACACAATGGAACACTACATGTGCCCTGACCAGCCAGTTCTATATGACACAATGGAACACTACATGTACCCTGGCCAGCCAGTTCTAATTGACACAAGGAACACTACATGTGCCCTGGCCAGCCAGTTCTATATGACACAATGGAACACTGCATGTGCCCTGTCCAGCCAGTTCTATATGACTCAAGGAACACTGCATGTGCCCTGGCCAGCTAGTTCTATATGACACAAGGAACACTGCATGTGCCATGGCCAGCCAGTTCTATATGACACAATTGAACACTGCATGTGCCCTGGCCAGTCAGTTCTATATGACACAATGGAATACTGCATGTGTCCTGGCCAGTTAGTTCTATATGACACAATGGAACACTACATGTGCCCTGACCAGCCAGTTCTATATGACACAATGGAACACTACATGTACCCTGGCCAGCCAGTTCTAATTGACACAAGGAACACTACATGTGCCCTGGCCAGCCAGTTCTATATGACTCAAGGAACACTGCATGTGCCCTGGCCAGCTAGTTCTATATGACACAAGGAACATTGCATGTACCCTGGCCAGCCAGTTCTATATGACACAAGGAACACTGCATGTACCCTGGTCAGCCAGTTCTATATGACACAAGGAACACTGAATGTGTCCTGGCCAGCCAGTTCTATATGACACAAGGAACACTGCATGTGCCCTGGCCAGCCAGTTCTGTATGACACAAGGAACACTACATGTGCCCTGGCCAGCTAGTTCTATATGACACAATTGAATACTGCATGTGCCCTGGCCAGCCAGTTCTATATGACACAATGGAACACTGCATGTGCCATGGCCAGCCAGTTCTATATGACACAATTGAACACTGCATGTGCCATGGCCAGCCAGTTCTATATGACACAATGGAACACTACATGTACCCTGGCTAGCCAGTTCTATATGACACAATGGAACACTACATGTGCCCCGGCCAGCCAGTTCTATATGACACAATGGAACACTGCATGTGCCCTGTCCAGCCAGTTCTATATGACTCAAGGAACACTGCATGTGCCCTGGCCAGCTAGTTCTATATGACACAAGGAACACTGCATGTACACTGGCCAGCCAGTTCTATATGACACAAGGAACACTGCATGTACCCTGGCCAGCCAGTTCTATATGACACAAGGAACACTGAATGTGTCCTGGCCAGCCAGTTCTATATGACACTAGGAACACTGCATGTACCCTGGCCAGCCAGTTCTATATGACACAAGGAACACTGCATGTGCCCTGGCCAGCCAGTTCTATATGACACAATGGAATACTACATGTGTCCTGGCCAGTTAGTTCTATATGACACAATGGAACACTACATGTGCCCTGACCAGCCAGTTCTATATGACACAATGGAACACTACATGTACCCTGGCCAGCCAGTTCTAATTGACACAAGGAACACTACATGTGCCCTGGCCAGCTAGTTCTATATGACACAAGGAACACTGCATGTGCCCTGGCCAGCCAGTTCTATATGACACAAGGAACACTACATGTGTCCTGGCCAGCCAATTCTATATGACACAATGGAACACTGCATGTGCCCTGACCAGCCAGTTCTATATGACACAATGGAACACTGCATGTGCCCTGACCAGCCAGTTCTATATGACACAATGGAACACTGCATGTGCCCTGGCCAGCCAGTTCTATATGACACAAGGAACACTGCATGTGCCCTGACCAGCGAGTTCTATATGACACAATGGAACACTGCATGTGCCCTGGCCAGCCAGTTCTATATGACACAAGGAACACTGCATGTGCCCTGACCAGCCAGTTCTATATGACACAATGGAACACTGCATGTGCCCTGGCCAGCCAGTTCTATATGACACAATTGAACACTGCATGTGCCCTGGCCAGCCAGTTCTATGTGACACAATGGAACACTACATGTGCCCTGGCCAGCCAGTTCTATATGGCACAAGGAACACTGCATGTGCCATGGCCAGCCAGTTCTATATGACACAATTGAACACTGCATGTGCCCTGGCCAGTCAGTTCTATATGACACAATGGAACACTACATGTACCCTGGCCAGCCAGTTCTAATTGACACATGGAACACTACATGTGCCCTGGCCAGCCAGTTCTATATGACACAATGGAACACTACATGTGCCCTGGCCAGCCAGTTCTATATGACACAATTGAACACTGCATGTGCCCTGGCCAGTCAGTTCTATATGACACAATGGAACACTGCATGTGCCCTGTCCAGCCAGTTCTATATGACACAAGGAACACTACATGTGGCCAGCCAGTTCTATGACACAATGGAACACTGCATGTACCCTGGCCAGCCAGTTCTATATGACACAAGGAACACTGCATGTACCCTGGCCAGCCAGTTCTATATGACACAAGGAACACTGCATGTGCCCTGGCCAGCCAGTTCTGTATGACACAAGGAACACTACATGTGCCCTGGCCAGCTAGTTCTATATGACACAATTGAATACTGCATGTGCCCTGGCCAGCCAGTTCTATATGACACAATGGAACACTGCATGTGCCATGGCCAGCCAGTTCTATATGACACAATTGAACACTGCATGTGCCCTGGCCAGCCAGTTCTATATGACACAATGGAACACTACATGTACCCTGGCTAGCCAGTTCTATATGACACAATGGAACACTACATGTGCCCCGGCCAGCCAGTTCTATATGACACAATGGAACACTGCATGTGCCCTGTCCAGCCAGTTCTATATGACTCAAGGAACACTGCATGTGCCCTGGCCAGCTAGTTCTATATGACACAAGGAACACTGCATGTACACTGGCCAGCCAGTTCTATATGACACAAGGAACACTGCATGTACCCTGGCCAGCCAGTTCTATATGACACAAGGAACACTGAATGTGTCCTGGCCAGCCAGTTCTATATGACACTAGGAACACTGCATGTACCCTGGCCAGCCAGTTCTATATGACACAAGGAACACTGCATGTGCCCTGGCCAGCCAGTTCTGTATGACACAAGGAACACTACATGTGCCCTGGCCAGCTAGTTCTATATGACACAATTGAACACTGCATGTGCCCTGGCCAGTCAGTTCTATATGACACAATGGAATACTGCATGTGTCCTGGCCAGTTAGTTCTATATGACACAATGGAACACTACATGTGCCCTGACCAGCCAGTTCTATATGACACAATGGAACACTGCATGTGCCATGGCCAGCCAGTTCTATATGACACAATTGAACACTGCATGTGCCCTGGCCAGCCAGTTCTATATGACACAATGGAACACTACATGTACCCTGGCTAGCCAGTTCTATATGACACAATGGAACACTACATGTGCCCCGGCCAGCCAGTTCTATATGACACAATGGAACACTGCATGTGCCCTGTCCAGCCAGTTCTATATGACTCAAGGAACACTGCATGTGCCCTGGCCAGCTAGTTCTATATGACACAAGGAACACTGCATGTACACTGGCCAGCCAGTTCTATATGACACAAGGAACACTGCATGTACCCTGGCCAGCCAGTTCTATATGACACAAGGAACACTGAATGTGTCCTGGCCAGCCAGTTCTATATGACACTAGGAACACTGCATGTACCCTGGCCAGCCAGTTCTATATGACACAAGGAACACTGCATGTGCCCTGGCCAGCCAGTTCTATATGACACAATGGAATACTGCATGTGTCCTGGCCAGTTAGTTCTATATGACACAATGGAACACTACATGTGCCCTGACCAGCCAGTTCTATATGACACAATGGAACACTACATGTACCCTGGCCAGCCAGTTCTAATTGACACAAGGAACACTACATGTGCCCTGGCCAGCTAGTTCTATATGACACAAGGAACACTGCATGTGCCCTGGCCAGCCAGTTCTATATGACACAAGGAACACTACATGTGCCCTGGCCAGCCAGTTCTATATGACACAATGGAACACTGCATGTGCCCTGGCCAGCCAGTTCTATATGACACAATGGAACACTGCATGTGCCCTGACCAGCCAGTTCTATATGACACAATGGAACACTGCATGTGCCCTGGCCAGCCAGTTCTATATGACACAAGGAACACTGCATGTGCCCTGGCCAGCCAGTTCTATATGACACAAGGAACACTGCATGTGCCCTGGCCAGCCAGTTCTATATGACACAAGGAACACTGCATGTGCCCTGGCCAGCCAGTTCTATATGACACAATTGAACACTGCATGTGCCCTGGCCAGCCAGTTCTATATGACACAATGGAACACTACATGTGCCCTGGCCAGCCAGTTCTATATGACACAATGGAACACTACATGTGCCCTGGCCAGCCAGTTCTATATGACACAAGGAACACTGCATGTGCCCTGGCCAGCCAGTTCTATATGACACAAGGAACACTGCATGTGCCCTGGCCAGCCAGTTCTATATGACACAAGGAACACTGCATGTACCCTGGCCAGCCAGTTCTATATGACACAAGGAACACTGCATGTACCCTGGCCAGCCAGTTCTATATGACACAAGGAACACTGCATGTGCCTGGCCAGCCAGTTCTATATGACACAAGGAACACTGCATGTACCCTGGCCAGCCAGTTCTATATGACACAAGGAACACTGCATGTGCCCTGGCCAGCCAGTTCTATATGACACAAGGAACACTACATGTGCCCTGGCCAGCCAGTTCTATATGACACAATGGAACACTGCATGTGCCCTGGCCAGCCAGTTCTATATGACACAATGGAACACTGCATGTGCCCTGGCCAGCCAGTTCTATATGACACAATGGAACACTACATGTGCCCTGGCCAGCCAGTTCTATATGACACAATGGAACACTACATGTGCCCTGGCCAGCCAGTTCTATATGACACAAGGAACACTGCATGTGCCCTGGCCAGCCAGTTCTATATGACACAAGGAACACTACATGTGCCCTGGCCAGCCAGTTCTATATGACACAATTGAACACTGCATGTGCCCTGGCCAGCCAGTTCTATATGACACAATGGAACACTGCATGTACCCTGGCCAGCCAGTTCTATATGACACAATGGAACACTGCATGTGCCCTGGCCAGCCAGTTCTATATGACACAAGGAACACTGCATGTACCCTGGCCAGCCAGTTCTATATGACACAAGGAACACTACATGTGGCCAGCCAGTTCTATATGACACAATGGAACACTGCATGTGCCCTGGCCAGCCAGTTCTATATGACACAAGGAACACTGCATGTACCCTGGCCAGCCAGTTCTATATGACACAAGGAACACTGCATGTGCCCTGGCCAGCCAGTTCTATATGACACAAGGAACACTACATGTGCCCTGGCCAGCTAGTTCTATATGACACAATTGAATACTGCATGTGCCCTGGCCAGCCAGTTCTATATGACACAATGGAACACTGCATGTGCCCTGGCCAGCCAGTTCTATATGACACAATTGAACACTGCATGTGCCCTGGCCAGCCAGTTCTATATGACACAATGGAACACTACATGTACCCTGGCTAGCCAGTTCTATATGACACAATGGAACACTACATGTGCCCCGGCCAGCCAGTTCTATATGACACAATGGAACACTACATGTGCCCTGGCCAGCCAGTTCTATATGACACATTGAACACTGCATGTGCCCTGGCCAGCCAGTTCTATATGACACAATGGAACACTGCATGTGCCCTGGCCAGCCAGTTCTATATGACACAAGGAACACTGCATGTGCCCTGGCCAGCCAGTTCTATATGACACAATGGAATACTGCATGTGCCCTGGCCAGTCAGTTCTATATGACACAATGGAACACTGCA